>JAKRGJ010000012.1:600000-920519 GCA_022392945.1 Ophiostoma australiae
ACCTCGGGATTTTCGCGTCGTAGTGTATTAAATATGTTGTGTGCCGACACAACCTGCGACTCACCGCCACTGCCCTCGCCGTTCTCACCATCACCAATCGCCTGCTGCACACAGAGGAGTCCGACAATGTCCGAATCGTCCGTATGGAATGGCTGGGCCTTGTGGGTGCGGTAGATGCGGCCCTCGCCATTGACCTCCTTGCCCTCGGCCAAGTCCTTGATGTGGCCAAGCATGTGGCCCTGGCCGTTCTGGCTGAGACGCGGGCCGATGTAGGCACCCAGGCCGAGACAGGCAATGGCCGACTGCCGTCCCGTCCAACACTCGACGGGGAGGCCTCGCATAACGGCAAAGCCACAGCCGTTGACTACTTCATCCCGCACCTTGGAGAGCACGGCTGCCAGCGTCTCCGGCAGCACAAAAGTCGTCCGATCGACCTTGGCCAGAGACAGGCCAGTGGAGTCGAAGGCGGCTACAGCTTTCTTGATGGCAGCGGCCTCGGCCGCTGTAAAAGGACGCAGCCAGCGGCTCGTGTCAGTCTCCATCTCCTCGCGAGTCCACACTGTGCGACCGGTTATTTCGGGGATAGCCTCGAGCGGCAGAAGCAGACCATACTCGGGTTCCATCTGCCCAGAACAGAAATCGAGGCCCCGGCCCCATTCGCGGGTGGCGGAATGGCTTGTTGTTTTTGCAGTCATGGCGATGCGGATATCGGTCAATGCGATAGATATGAGGATAAATGGATATATATGGAATCAAAGACCGAACTTTGTAATGTGGTGGCCTCGGGAGCTTGATCTTATATCAGCAGTTCTCGCCATCCCACATCTTGTACCAACAACTCATGCTCGCATGCTGGCTGATTTATTTACCATTATCGCTCTTACTTACCCTATACGGCCCGTTGCTATCTCTGTAGCTTCGCATGATGCGAGGCACCTGTGTTGCATTTGTCGCACTTGACGTGTAAGTCGGGGGCTTAGGCTATATTATAGCCACTTGTTGCCGTATAGGGTAAACCGATTACCCTATAGGTGGCTTAGTTCGACCTGGAAAGAGACTCCGACCGCACGCACTCTACTAACGGATGACAACTACAGACATATTACAGGCGACGGTGTTGGTGTATGAACTTGACTTGGTCAGAAAATGTTTTTTAATCTCCTTGACAATCCGATTTATTAGTCCTTTAAATATTCCTACTCTCTTCGGTTGTCTCATCATGACCCAATCTAGACTACCATATTCATCATCTACACCATCTACACTATGTCTACTACAACCACAATGACCCCTACTAGCCCCGACTTGCACCTTACAACGGAGGGTCAACCGGAGGTGCGTCCTCGTGTGGCTGACACCTTTATGGATGGGCTGTCAACTCTCGACGGCACTGGCATCACCATTGGACGCAGTGCTCTTATTCCGGGTATCCCGATTTTTACGGACCCGTATGAGCATCGCCGCTGGGCTCTGGAGCGGATGGCCGGTGCGTTCCGTGTTGTGGCTCGTAAGGGCTATCTCGAGGGCACAGCCGGACACATCTCGCTCCGTGACCCAGTCGACCCTGACACATTTTGGATCAACCCGTAAGTAGGCCCCAAAGGTTCTCATTCAAAAGTAAAAGTACTTATGAATAGTCTTGCCGTTCACTTTGGACTCATGCGCGTGAGCCACCTCGTTCAGGTCAACATGCAAGGTGAGATCATCGGCGGCAATCACGCCTGCATCAATAACGCCGGCTTCCACATCCATGCCGAGCTGCACAAGGCACGGCCCGATGTCAACGCGGCGTGTCACTTCCACAGCGTGCACGGCAAGGCGTGGTCCTGCTTTGGCCGGCCATTAGAGATGTTGACGCAAGATTCCTGCACATTCTACAAGGACCACGCTGTCCACAACACCTTTGGCGGCATCGCACTCGAGGCATCAGAGGGTGTGGCCATTGCTGCTGGTCTCGGCAACAAGCGGTGCGCTATTCTCAAGAACCACGGACTTCTGACGACTGGCCATACGGTCGACGAAGCGGCGTATCTCTACACACTGATGGAAAATGCTTGCCGCGTTCAGCTGCTGGCAGAAGCGGCTGCGGCATCGGGCATCACCAAGGAGCTGTGCCCCGACGATGCGGCCGAGTATACTTATCGCTTGACGACGCCCGAGGCCATGTGGCTCGAGTTCCAGCCAGACTACCAGTACGAGCTGGCCGTAACGAATGGTGAATTTTTGCAGTAGGTAGTCTTAACGTGGGTATAATCAGTCTTTTAGTTATTGTAATTTCTTAAAAATTGTCTCTATTGTGACGGTTCAAAATTCCAGTGACATCGTAGTACTTGAAGATGGAATAGCAAATCAGCGTATTATTAAAGTAAGCCATCGTCAATTTATCACGTCTTCTTGTTGACAATCGACCACTGCTTCGCACGCAACAGACTGCAGAGCGTCTCAAGAACAGGAACAACGACATTGTGCTCATGAGCAACGACTATAGCATTGCCGAGCACAGCTTCAACCTCCATGGGCCGGCCGCGAAGAGCGTCAACCTGCATGCTCGGACGGCAGCACACCTCTTTCGGCATCGATAAAATTGCCTTTTCAATGACGTCTTCGGGCAGAATACAGCCCACAGCAGCCGCAATAGTGACAACCTCGCGCATGGCAGGACGGATCAAGGTGTTGAGGCTGCCGGCGGCGTCTTGCACGGTGCCCGAGTCTAGGTCAAGCAAAGCACAGACGCTATTAAACGATGCGTTTCCACACAAGCTTGCGCCAGCGATACCACGGCACATCCTCGATGACTTCGCACGACGCAGCGCCCGTGTTGTATGCAGCTGCCAGCTCGGCACATGAAATCTTGCCCTCGCCATGGGGGTCACTCCATACACCAACGTAGACGTAGTCGGGGTCGTTGTGCAGCACTTGGCGCCCATGAAGCTCGGCGCCAATGGTAGACACCCCCGACAAAAGGGTGTTGTGTGGGAATGCAGACTCGATGGGAGACTCTATGCCAATGCCGTTCTGAACAAGGACAATGGTTGTGTGCTTGATGGTCACGGCCGGTGCAATAATGTCTGCGATGGAGTAGATGTCTGGCAGATTTTTGAGGGCGACCAAGACATAGTCGAAAGGACCAAAGGCCTTTGCCTCTCCGATTGACCGGACAACTTTTTTATAGTTAGTATATGTGTTGATTTTGAAATAATCGTACGAAAAAAAGAAGAAGAAAAAATATAAACTGACTGTTGTGCGGCCGCCAGTTTTCAACAGACCCATGATCGATGCTGCGGATTTGCAGGCCATCCTCTTTCACAAGATCGTAGTTGGAGCGTAGTAGTGCAGTCACGGTGACCTTGCCCGAGTCCTGGAGAGCATAAGCACACATGGTGCCCACAGCACCGCAACCAACAACAAGCACGCTGAAAGTCATCTTATTGGAACCTGAGAATCGATTAAATGGTGAGTACTAAAGAAGAGAGCAAGTCTGAGTAGTAGACTAGCAAAGATGATGTATAAATATGCGCATGTGTAAGTGTATTGGTGTTGTATTGCTATCTGATTGGCCTAGCGCCGCTCTTCTTCATACGTTAAGAGACTGCGAGGTCATGATGCGCAAATAACTACATCTTGACTTTTTAAGCTATAAAAACAAAAGTTTGTAACCTGTCCTCTAAATCATTGAATTAAGAGTTTACTGAGACTTTCCGACCTTGGGAACACGCGCACGCAGACGGCCAATCCACTTTCTGGTGCTCGATTCCTCATCACCCTCGCCAGTTTCTTCAGCCTCGACCTCGTCCAAGCCGGTTGTCAGATCGATCTGATCGGCCGGGATGGCCCAAGGCTCGTTGCGGTAGATGAAGCGGTGCACAAGGTAAATGGCGGCAAACAGCGGCAGGCCAATGTACGCAGACAGGAAGTCGGCAACATCCCACTGCGACGGGAAAAATACGGTAAATCCGTTAAGCAGCGCCAGCAGGCCAAAGATAACCATGGTAATGTACGAGCCGATGGGCTGCAGCGGCGAGCGGGCCGGGCGGTCAGACAGGGCGATGCCTTGCGTGCGGCACGCCTTGTCGTAGCGGATGTAGATGATGGCACAGCAGACCCACGAAATCATACCACCAGTGTTGACGAGGTTGAGCAGCCAGTTGAACACGTTACCGGCAGATGAGCTAGTGTTCATGTAGGCAAGCAGCGTGAAGAGAGCGCTGGCGATGACAGCGTAGATGGGCACACCCTGCTTGCTGCAGCGGCGGAAGATGGCGGGTGCGTTGCCTTCGATGGCCATGGAGTAGAGCGAGCGGCTCGCCAGGTAGAGGAACGAGTTGCCCGACGACCAGGCGGCTGTGATGATGACGGCATTGATGATGCTGTCGAGGTACCTGATGCCAGCTAGCTTGATGCCGACGACCCAGGGCGACGAGCCGGCACCCGAAGCACCACTGGTAAGAGCGGCGTTGTCGGATGGGCAGATAACCGAGATGGCAATGGCGCTGCCAATGTAAAAGACAACAAGACGCCAGAAGAAACGGTTGCCGATCTTGGGAAGGTTGCGGCGAGGGTTCTGGGCCTCACCGGCTGCGACGACAATCATCTCAGGCGAGAAGGTGAATGGGAGGATGACCGAAATGAAAGTCGAAAGCGCGGCAACAAAGCGCCCGGCATCACCGCTGACGAGCATAGTCTTGGTGGCACCAGGGTCGTTCCAGTAGTGAAAGCCCAGGCGGTTGTGGCTGGGACCACCGCCCCAGAATAGAATAAAGGAGAGGATAAGCAAGCCGACGATCAGAATGATCTTGAGACTAGCAAACCAGAACTCACTCTCGCCGTAGAAGCGAACAGGAAGCAGATTGAGACCGACAACAACGATAAGCATGATGGTGATCCAGACGGCGTCGCTGACGGGCGGGTTCCAGTAGCCGATGACGAGGGCGGATGCGTTGAGTTCAAAGGGCACAAAGATAGCAAACGAGTAAAAGTAGAGCCAGCCCATCATGAAACCAAGACTGCGCGACACGTAGCGCGAGCCATAGTAGTTCATGGCAGCACCGGGCAGCGGCAGATATGCAGACATCTCGATGACAGACACGAGAATAAGGTAGATCAGGGCCGACATGACGATGTAGCTACCGACCAAAAAGGCCGGGCCACCGTGGGCGAGGGTCTTGCCGGAACCGACAAACAGACCAGTGCCAATGGTGCCGCCGAGCGCGATAAAGTTGACGTGGCGCGATGACAGGCCGCGCTGGGTCTTCTCGCCAGCACCGAGGTGGGCTGGGCCGACAAAGCCTGCCAACTCCTCGCTGGGGGCCGTGGCGTCCACTTTGATGGTATCCTTTGAGGCGTCCATAATTGCAACAGATTGCAGACGAATTGGCCGGGTGGATACGGAATGAGGACTTGTCGATGGATGGGTTGACAGGTGCAAGCAAGAGATCCAGATCCTGGGATGACTCCCACGATATTTGAGGTGATGTGCAGAGGCCTGTATATTAGTACACAGTACAGTCTCTTCGATCTACACGTGAAGGGTTCGTGGTCTTTATGCCTTTAGCCTTGTGTTGTATATTCTTATCTTTGTTCTTTAACTTCTTCCGCCCTTCGATTTCTTCCATCCCATCCGTATGACCCATAGTACGTACTGGTAGCACTGGCACCCCTTGCTGATCCGTACCTTATCTACAACTCGAATCCTACGTGCTGCAAGGCTGCGGTCTGTCCGCATTCTTTATCAACAGGATACCAAGAAGGAATGCGAAAAGCCAAATCCGGGTGTAAGCGTGAGGCGTGTAAGTGGGTGCCGGAGCTAATACAAGCCATATAGATCCTAATCGCCCCCTGGAGTGGCAACGCAGGTGGAACCATCCTTTATCGTCGGAGTCTCCTGCCCTCGCAGTCTCTAGCTATCCCTGGCCTGCGGTCACTCGCTGTGACTCGCCGTCTTGACCACTGGCAGCGCGTGATCGGAGTCTGCTCCCCTGAAGGATGCGCTTGAGGCTTTATCAACAAAGCATTACGTTGATATATTATTCTGCAGCGGAATGTCCTGTAGCGTGCGTGCCGTGTATACGGTGGTATATAATGCTCATAGGTACCGGGGGTGCACGGTTTCCGTTATCATTCTGCACATGTTTGATTCGATCAAACGAGAGCCCATTCCAAGTCCGAATCCGTTTGATCATTTCCACCACATCCCACACACACCTAGCAATCATGTACATCGACCGTCTTGGCTTCCTCCTTTTTGGAGCTGCTGCCGTAGCGCAGAATGTTGGTCCTGACTACCCCTACACCATGGAAGGTATGTATCTCATACGTTGTATTACCTGTCGTCGCGGTTGATTATATCGGTAATTGACACCGATTACATAAGCATACTATACGAACTCTCGGCAATGCACTCCGATCTGCCTCTTCTCGTGTTCATTTGTTTATTTTATCTTCGTTCTATCCATACTAACCAATAGATCTCGACAAGGACCTCCCATTCTCCCAGCCAGTGACGTTTGCCCATCTAGAGTGGCAGCGTTGTCTTGCGGCATCGCACAACAAGGTTCGCATTTATTATTATTCTTCTTCTACAACCGCACCCCCTTCCTATCTCGGCACTAACTCGTATGACCCCACTTATAGCCATTAGATGTTGCCATCTTGGGATTCCCGTACGACACGTCGACATCGTACCGTCCCGGTGCCCGGTTCGGTCCTCGGGGAATTCGAGCCGGCTCGTCGAGAGAGAAGAAGGGCCGCAGCTACAACACAGTCTGGGAGGTCGATCCATATGAACAAGGCCTAGAGATTGTAAGTCGCATTTTAGATGACTGTATAGTTGCATTATAATCACCAACTAACAAACAGATCGATTGCGGCGATGTGCCGATCACACCCTTTGATGCCGCCCACGCCTTTAAGCAGATGGAGCAGGCCTACCGCCAAATTTTGTACCACCCTACGTCCGAGCAGAACCGCTGGGATCACCCGCGCATCATCAGCCTTGGCGGCGACCACTCGATTGTGCTGCCCATCCTGCGCAGCTTGAAGACCGTCTATGGCCCCATCTCGGTCATTCACCTGGACTCGCACCTGGACACCTGGGACCCGTATGAGGGCTACACTGGCATTGCGTCAAACCAGTCGGCCATTACCCACGGCACTTTTTTCTGGCACGCCAGCCGCGAAGGATGCATTAGCAAGGGCACCAGCGTCCACGGCGGTCTCCGCACCAAGCTCTTTGTAAGTCTGTTTTTTTTTATATATAAAAAGCAACTGGCCACTTTCTCGCGTTGATATGCATTTCTAACAAAACAGAGCCCCAACGACTATATCATTGACTCGGAGGTTGTCGGCTTTACTCTGATCGAGGCCCACGAGATTGACGACATTGGCGTTAACGGTATCGTCAAGAAGATCAGGGCTGCTGTTGGCGACACGCCGACATACCTGTCCATCGATATTGACGTGCTGGACCCCAGCATTGCCCCTGCCACTGGAACTCCCGAGTCGGGAGGCTGGACTACGCGTGAGCTCAAACGTCTGCTCAAGGGCCTTGAGGGCATCAACCTCGTCGGTGCCGATGTCGTCGAAGTCAGCCCTCCATACGACTCTGTGGCCGAGACTACGTCTATTGCTGCTGCCGATTTGATTATCGACATTCTGGCGGGTATGACAAAGCAGACTACTTTCAAGGGCAAGCGCGTCGACGTCAAGGACGAGCTGTAGATTCGCTAGAATCTATAATTCTGCGGGCCAAAAAGTTTAATATGTAAAAAGAGAACTTAGAAATGAATGTATGAATGGCATGACAATAGAAAGATATGAGACGACCCAAAACAGAAAACTATAATCAAATTAAATCAATATAATACTGAACCTGAAGAATATAATCACACGGCCGAGATAAAAACAGGCAGGTAGCTCCGAGTGAGCTGGCACAGTTAATTGGAAAATGTTATCAATATTCAATAGTGTAGGATGTAAACAATAAAAAGACAATAAAAGCTATCCTGTTTGATACAAGTAAGGTTTTAGAATTCTTCTGATCAGTCTAGATTGGCATCAGGGTCAGCTCATATCCGCGAAATACCCTCGTCCAGTCAAACGACGTGGACTCGCCGGCCTGCTCCACCTGGTCCTTGTGCTGCCACAGCTTCTCCACCATCTCCCACTGGCGTCGGATGTTGGCGATCTGGTAACACTGTACGCGCTGCCACCAGTGTGTCCATGGGCCGCGGTGCAAGCCCTCACACGAGGCAATAAAGGCCGGCCATGTTATTGGGGCCATGCTGACGGCGGCGCGACGGCGCATGGGAGGTGTCGAAGTCGGCGACGAAAGCGCGCGCTCTTTAATGTCTTCGACTTCGTGCATGCACTGGGCAATTGTGAGCACATGCTGTGCGTGGTTGGGGCCGGCCGTGCGGTGGATGCGGCGGAAGTAGTAGATGACGATAGCGAGGTGCCAGGCTTGTGCGTGCGGCCGAAAGATGGCACGTGCCAGCGGGTCGCCCGTTGACGACAAAACGCGACCGTCTTCGTCTTCTTCGAGGGCATGGGTCCAGGACAGGATCCGGTCGCCGAGACGCTCGCATGCTTCAAGCAGTGGTTCGGGTGGTGGCTCGGAGTCGCCGTACCTCAACTCGTGGCTGGTGAGACACTCTGCAAGCCGGCAGGTCTCGTCCATGTACGACGCCAGCGTGGGGGAGATGCCGTACATGTACGGATAGCACGAGTCGACCATCTTGTCGAGATCCTTGTTATTTGCATCTGCATTGCCTGCATTATGATCTAGACCGCTGTCGGCTTCATCCAAGTCGTATACAGACGCCGACAGCTCGGCCAGCGATGATGGAAACCATGTCGTGCGTGTGAGAAGGAAGAGAAAGTCGCTGATCTGGTTGAGTTGCCGTGTTGCGCGGCTCATGATGCGAAAGTTTTTGCGTCTTTGCTGTAGCTGTTTGGTGCCGCGGAGGTGAATGACGAAATCTGCTTCACATCCAGACATAATATCAATAGAGACAAGCGACAGCATGGCCATCATTAGTGTTTTGTAGTCAATGGCAGATGCGTGCCGCTCGAGGGCGGCGTTGAGTAGTCGCAGTGACTCTTGTCGGTGCTGAGCCCCGAGCTTGTGGTATTCCGCATACGCCGGGTTACAGTTCCACATGTGAAAGGACGCCGACGACATGAGAGAGTGCAGCAGTACAGACTGAATGGCCGAGTTGGGGTCGGCCATGGCCAGAGTCTGGCTCAGCGGACCAGAGGCTGCTGTCAAAGCCGCTGGAACGTAGAGCGTCCGGTATGGGTTCTGTGGGTGGTCGATGGGCTGTAGGAGGCCGGCGACATGGACCACATAGTGGTGCATGAGCTTGTTGATCGTGGTGTCGACAGACACTCGCGAAAAGATGGAGGAGGTGGGTATGGCCAGGGCGGCAGAATAGTCGGCCGAATAATTGGCAGAGTACCCTATCTGTCCCATCTGGCCGAGGTCTGGTATTGTATGGTGTGCCATGGATGCTAGATCTCGTATTATCTCGTCCACGTCCTCTGCGTCTTCGGCGTCTTCTGAGTTGCCACCACCATTGCCGCTGTTGTCGTTATTCATGACTTGGTCGTCTTGCTGGAAGTCTGCCTCTAGCAAGTCCTCCAGGAAACCCTCATTGTTGTCGAGTAATACATCTGCAGTCTCTCCCATTGGTGTGTGCTGAGGCGTTGGCGTTCCTAGATTTGGAGTTCCTGCCTGTGGTGTTGCCATAGACATCACCATCTCGGGTGACGCAAAAGCCAGCTCCCCTGCTGCTGTTGCCGGCGGCAAATAGTCTAAACTTTCGTTATATGCCCCTAAACTGACGTCGGTGAATACCGGGCTTGGCCGCTGCACTAAAGCATCGCTAGCTACCGAAATCCCTGGGCTTTCCGGCGGCGACACGGCCTCCTGGTGTTGTGAATTTGATTGTGGCTGTTGTCTCTGTCGTGGTCTCTCCGATGTCGATGTTGATGCTGGCGCCGGCGATATTGCTGACGGCACTGCTGAACAGCTGCTCTCATTCCCTAGAAATACAGTGAAAGGTCCCCTCTGACTCTGCCGGCCACCTAAACTGCCCACATCACGCTCTAGTTTCGACAGGAACGCATCGATAGCTTGCATTGGGTAAATTGTCCCGTAGTCGCGGGCGATCCGGATGCGACCTCTGCTCTGGCCCTGGCCCGGGCTTGTGCGCGGCTCGGCGAACGGGTCGGCCATCCACTGCAGCTTCACACCGTAGCCGTCGCAGGTGATATCCATGCGCTCGCAGTTGGTGCACCGCTGAGGTCTTTCGTCGCACTTGACCTTGCGGCGCTTGCACGTCCAGCAGCCAGTGAACGTCATGGACCGGCCGCTCGTCTTGGGCTTTGGCCGCGTCATTGGTTTTGTTTTTGTTTTCCGTGTGGAGGACATGCTGTGTTATTCGGCCCAGCTAGTCGCCATTTGTTGTTTCGTCAATTCGTCAATCGTCAGCGTGTAGCGCGGGATAGTTTTGACGATTTGCCGAGTCGTGGCCAGGGTCATGACGCACGAGTAGTTGTCAGAGATAAGGCTTGTTGCGACTGATAAGAACCCGCTCACGCCCACTTCAACTACTGACTTGTCTCACACTATAATGCTTGGTACAGTTTTACACTTTTCCTTTCGTCTCCTTTCAACTAGCCGTCCGTAAAAAGTAACACCGATTCATCAATTAGGCAATGGATTTTTTTCTGATGAGTTTGTCTTTCTGTCTGAATTTATACCATTTATTTCTAAATTATTGAAACTGTTGTACTATGTACGAGGACTGAAATTATCACTACAGTCGTTGCGGTTTTTGATGTGTAATAAAAATGTAGGATAAGAATAGATATCAAATACTACAAACAAAATATCGAGTAACGATCAAATCCTTTCTGATGCATTCCCCTAATTAATATTATCGTGTAATCTACATACATATGCTATCCAAAGTCATACAATTCCATGCCAAAACAAAAGCTCTTCAAGTACATGATGCTGATTCTCTTCCCATTGTCAATGCCCGTGCCACAACCGATGGATGCTGGCAAACGACCAGCGGCCGGACTTGGGAGGCTGCCGCTGGCCATCTGTAGACCTCTAGTCACTGACTGCCGCCACATTGATTGGCGCCTTTGCACGCTGGGCAAATACTCGACGCGGGCCATGGAATGCCTTGGCCGTCTTCACCACTCTCGAAGTCGTGCGTGCTGCACCTGAAGGCTTAGCCGAGCTTGCCGCCGCTGCTGCCCTGGTCGTCCGGCCTGTCTTGACCGTCGCAACAACCTTTGCTGGCGTCACCGTTTTGAGGATTTTGCTCGCGACAGTCTTAGCTGTAGTCGTCTTGGACGTGCTTCCTTTAGACCTAGTGTCTGTCTTCGCCTTAGTTGCTGTTGCGGCTGCGGCTGCCTTAGGCTTGGACTGCTGTGCCTTTTCTTTTTCGACAGTGTACCGCAGCTTCCGCCAAATCCCGGAGCCCACACTGGTCTTGGTGTTTGCTGCGTCCTGCTTCTCATCGGATGTCTCAGATGCTTCATTGCTTTCCGTTGACATATCCCGGTTGCACCCGCGCAATTTGGACTCTGCACCGGCGGCAACAAATCTATGCACTAGGCGGTGGTCTAGGATGCGCTGTTCCTTGTCGCCCTTGCCCTCCGGCTCAGTCTTGGGCCACACATAACCGTAAAGTTTTGAATGCCGCTCACAGCGGGGGCAGGACATGCGTGTAAAGTATGCGTCCCGTTGCACGAATGCTTTGGTGCACACTGAGCACACGACCCACGCTGTCTCGGGCTCGGCAAGTAAGAGGGGCGTAAGCGTGTAGTCTCCAGGCACGCGATGGCTTGACACTTGGTCTGCCTCGGCCGAGCTGGTTTGAACACTCCCTTCCGGGGCTATTTCTGATGGCGTGTTGCCTGTTAATGCCGTCGCGATTGTTGTCGTTGCCGTCGTAGGCTTTGTTTGTTTCTTTATGGGTTGGTTTGCTGTTGTTGGTAAAGGATACTTCCGTGGCCGGCCACGTCCCCGAGGAGCTGGAGCTGGGACAGGGGCTTCAGGGATGGACGTCGGATCCACCACGTTGTTCTCAATCGTAACATCAGACTGCTTCTCAGTCTTATCTTCATCCTCGCTGGCAGATGATGCCTCTGGGCTCGGCATGCTGACTGTAATTGTTGCCGAAGACTCTTCTACCTTGACGTCTGTCACTGTTCCATCAACAACGATCGTGGTTGATGTCGTCGTTGTCAGAGTGACACTGGGATGAGCTGTCTCGGACTCGCTGGTATCAGAGTCGGCAAGCTGCTCCAGAGAATCGGGTGTTGGTATTTGGTCGTTGGCTGGGTTTGGTGTTGGCGGAGCTTCAACCATGATGCTATCGTCGTCCACACTTTCAGAGCCGGCGCGGGAACTGTTCTCTCGCAGGAGCATCTCCGATAATGCCTTCTTTTTCTTTGCGGGCGTGACTGGTGGACTTGCAAACAGTGAGGACTCTCTGTCACGCTTCTGGCCCCGGGGGCTTAGAAAGTCATCTGCAAGTGGCGTGGCTTCGCTTGCCCGTGCCAACTTCCGTAGACTTGCCTTGGATACCTTGGGCCGCGCCAGAACTGGCGGTGTCTCCGAGTTGCCACGGTTGAAGCTGTTCTCCCCTCTTCGTCGTAAAGAGTATCCCCGACTAGGAGTCAATGAGCCGTCTTCCACACTGCGCTTAACTGGAACGCTTCCCTCGGCCGGCTTCCACCCATTGACAAGGTTGTCCTCGCATGTTTTGCACAAGCATTCGCAATTGTCGTCGCCGAAATAGCTCTCGCCGTATGTGACCGTAATCTCCTCACCAACACCAATCGACCTTGTTGCGATGATTTCGATGCCAGCCTGGCCTGTCGTAACAAGGCGGGCGTTGGCGGAACAGTCGTGGTTTGCAAAACGGGCTGGACCCATGAACAAGTTGATCTCCTTCTTGCGCGAGCTCACAACAATGCTGAAATCCTTTTTGCGTTCTGACAATTCGGCCTCCTCCTCGGCCGTGATGACCACCTGGATGCCAGATAGGTACTTGATCGTCTCGTTGCTTTTAATAAAGCGCCGTGCACAAATGCTGGCCTCTTCCTGGAAGATTGTGTAGCGGTTCGTTGCGGCGACTTCAAAGGGACAGTCCGGGAGATATAGCTGCATGTAGCGTCGCATATGCCGCCGGAAATCCTCCTTTTCGGCATCGGTTCTTAGTGCACGGTAGAATTTACCGAGGCCATTAGTGGCAAGCAGCTTGTCTTCTGCTACCTGGAGGTTGGGCTCTACAACAAGATGTTGTTGGATGATGCTGGTGATCTCCTCTTCCCGAACTCCACGGGATGGGTGATATGACGGCCGGTTTTTGGGGATTGTGGTCCAGTAAAAGGCCTGTTCTGTTAGAGATCGTGCGGAAGAGCCGAGGCGAGTCTACTATTAATCAAAGATAGCTTACGTGATCGACGAGCGCGTCAGTCAAGATGTCGTCGTATGAGGCGATTTGTGCCAATGTGAGAATGTGCTTTTTAGGCGGCGCATTGCGCGAGCAACCTGGAGCCATGCTGACAGCTGGCTGAAAATGCAGATGTTGAGTCGTGTGAATGCTGACTTTGAACTCCAAGACGGAAGACAAACTGCAGCTCGGTTGTGTTTGTCGTGGCGTGTTATTGCGTTTTGGGGGGCCTCGTAAAATATATCCTGGTAGCCGCCACTGCCTGTTTCAAGTTGTCGACGGCCTCAAGCTCACAAGCGAACCGAGGACTGAAACGATACAAATGAATAGCAAAACAGACAGACCAAAGGAGTGGACGTCCAAGACAAATGAAAGAAGAGAGCAATTGCTATGCTTTCTCCCCTGGATGCTCCAAACTTCGAGAAGCAAATCCAAAAAAGTGCTGAACGCGTACAGTCGATGAACGGCGGATTGAAATGCGTCACAATAACAACCACAGGCGGTGCGCAGACCAATCTCTCTTGAGATGGGTGGTGTACAAGCAAGCGAAAAGGGGCGCGGCCGTCAAAACGGATGTGGTCGAGACAGGCGCGAGGTGAGATTGGACGGATGAGCGAATCGGAGATGACGAAGTTGACTTGGAGCTTTATATAGCTGCGGGATCGAGGAAGCGTGAGATCAAGAAGGCTGTGCAGATTTAAAACGTGCCGAGTCGCTTGTCGCTGTGAGGCAGCCTCGAGTTGTGGTGATTGCTACCGGCAAAGAGGCAAAGTTGAGAGAGTTGCCGGCGTCGAGATGCGGAATGAAAGGACCGAAAAGGGTGAGAATGTGGTAGCTTGTATGGCGTCTATCGAAGCATTATGGCCGTGGTTTTGATGAGAGATAGAAAGCTTAACGGCAATGCAAGGCGAGCACACGATCGATCGACGTTGGAGGCGAGGTCGAGTGCAAAGCGTTAGAAGGATAAAAGAGACCAAAGACACAGATGAGCAACGGTGAGCAAAAGTGACAGAGGTGAGGTAGGCAAGCGCATTGAAAGGGACAAAGAGCAATTTTACTCTTTCGAAAATACACATTAATTATCTGAAAAGGAAAGAGGAGAATTGGCACCAGGCCCCGTTGCTAGGGGGAAAGCCACGACCCTGCCCGTCTTAGTGTCAGTTGTTGCCCATTACAGAAATGTAGAGTGGAGAATGTGTTTAACAGGGAAAGAACCACCCAAGACATCTTTGATATCAGTCGCGCTCGCAATCTGCTAATATTCGTTGTATTCTGGAGTCGAGGAATGGCAATATGTCAATTGCTGAAGAGGATACAATGGGTGGGAAAAAGGAACAGAACTTGCTTCTGAGAGATGGAATTTTTGAACAAAAAAGTACGGGAAAATGCAGAGAACAGAAAAGACAAAACTCAAAGTGTATATCCGGGAGCGTACAGTATAGATTTCAAACGAGGAAGGAGCGCGGATGCTTGGGCATAGCAGGGGGAAATAAACGGAAAAAACACTCGAGTTGCTGTTTGGTACAAACTGACAAGCACTCGAACCAGGAAGGAGCGACCTGACGAAAGATGCCCTTTAACCACAAATACGGATGGAGCGTAGCATGACAACACTGGAGGAGACAGGGGGAAAGGGCTCAGCTGCGTCGCTAACATGCAGTCTCTTTATGAGCAATCTTATGCAGGTGATTGAATGAGGAAGGGCGAAGATAGGAAAGGGAAGGAGTAGCTGAAAGGCTGATGTTTAGATCAATGCTTGAAATGTGCTGAAATCACTTATGGAAACTGCGAATGCCTATCAGTTGCCGTACTGTATACAGCTAAGAAGGCGCAACAAGCAAAACAAGACCATATCGAAAGAAGAGCGATGCAAACGGTTGTAGTGTCAAGGAGACGGGAAAGAGGGAGCCTCCCGCCACGGGATGTTGACTTGTGCAGCATTCAAATGGAGAACGATAATAAGACCCCACTCATGGCCAATCATAGAGGCGCGGCGGGGATCTGTCGGTGGTCAAAGCTGGGCCAGATGGGACCCGCACTCGAGAGCATAGGAGCAAATATTATTGGCTAAATACACAAATGATCGTACAGTGGATTCCGCAAAATCCAAAATGACTAAGCCGCGCAGAGCTCTTTTCGGCAAGTCCAAGGTCAAAATTTTGGGCCATAGGACGACGGCGACGACAGAGATAAGTAGACATCAACCGCCAACATGATTCAATTAAAGGTAGATATTGCTCGACTTGGCAAATGCGATGGCCTCTACTAACAAACCAGAGCATGCTTACGTGCATCGATAACTCGGGCGCCGCCATGGTCGAGTGCGCCATGATCATCGGCCAGAAGCGGCACGCAGCCGTCGGCGACCGCATCGTTGTGGTCGTGCAAAAGCAGCGCAGTGCCTCCGACTCGGGCATGGTTGGCATGTCGGCTGCCAGCAAGGTCAAGCGTGGTGACGTGCGCCAGGCTGTGATTGTGCGCACAAAGTACCCCATCCGCCGCAAGGACGGCAGCGTGGTCCGGTTCGACGACAACGCTTGCGTGCTGGTCAACAAAGCAGGCGACCCGATTGGCAGTCGTGTCAACGGTGTCGTAGGCCAGGAGCTGCGGCGCAAGAAGTGGAGCAAGATTCTGTCCATGGCCACCATGCACGCATAAGCGATGCCCGAGCAACGGCTGGGTCGAAGACGATATCACGAAGCCAGACCGGCGCGACTGCACGATGCCCGGCGAGACGATCGATACGACGGCTGCAAGCTAGGCCTTGTTGAATTCCCTGAGCCTCCTCAACCATTACACAACCATTCAAACCACACACACACACACAAACAATCTCCGACATCCCGACATGCCGACATATCTACATTGGCTATTACGAACTGAAAAGGAGGCACGGCGTTTTTACTATTATTGGACTGTATATACACAAGCACAAAGCACAGAATGGAGGGAGATTTAGAATATGCACGATGGAGGAATGGTATACACGGTGTACATGGGATACATAATTTGTATGATACTTTTGTCACAACGTTGAAGAATACTATACGGCACAAAATCTCCATTTTATCGAATGAACAACAAAAAGCCAAAAGAGAAACAAGAGTCACGAGTGAAGCATATGGCAGACTAGTAGTAACAAGTATAATCGATTATGAACATGGTTGATATGTAAATGGAGAGGCCTGTGCCAACCCCGACAACGCCAGAGTTTACATGCGTGAAGTGAAGAATAGAATAGAAAATGCCCAGTCGTTAATTGTTCTGGGATGAAAACAAAAACAGAACCAAAACTCCAGAGTTGCGACAAAACAGAATAAGCAGAACAAACAAGTAAAACAAAAGTAACAAAAATCTAAATCATCATGCCGCTCGCTTCCCGCCTTTGCTTTTCGATCGTCGTCATGGAACAACAACAAAAGGGTATGGGGTATAGAAACTATTGGAAAATGTTACCGCATTCGCAGCAAACATAGAACAGTTTCTATGTGGGTTAGCATGAGAGGCAGACCAGGATAGCAAAGAGCTAAACAAATATACAAGTAAGAAATAAAACACACCATTCCTGTTTCTGCGCTGCGCTGCTGAGACTGAAAGAAGACGGCCTCCGTGTGGCTGCAAGACGGGCACACCTTGTTCGAACGAGGGAGCTGTGAACAAAAGACTAATGTCAGTATGTTGATTGCTGGCCAATTGTGCAACAATGTAGGAGTCTAGCAGTGAAGAATGGCTCTCATAGATGGTGCAATTGTGCCACAAAGACAACAGGGCGTTGGTATTCCAAGAAGACGGCGCTGGCTCGTGTTCTGGTAGTGTTGCAAAAACAGAATCCTCAACACGACCAGCTGAGCTGTGCCATGAGAAGCAATTCTGCAATGCGATGTAGTGCAGTGTGTGTATAGTGATACGTGGAGGCAGTATGCAAGGACGTCAGGAACACAGGAGTAGTCGTGGCGTAAAAGTGATGCCGTCGCTTCGTTTAGGAAAGGCGTCGATCGTATAAGTGGTGCTGTGGCCGTTATTTCAGTCCATGAAATCATAGAAGTCCTCATCGGTGACGGCAGCAAATAGTGAGCACTGGGAGTACTCTTTGTCGGAGCTGAACCAAGAACTGGCACTGCTGTCAGCTGCGCTGTTGATGTCAAAGCCGTCGATGCCGTCCACGTCGTGCATCACTGGCGAGAAGGTTGGGAGCGATGGTGTGGAGATAGGCTCGGTTTCGGGTGTCGATGCAGTCGAATTCGATGCAGTCGAGTCGGTCGATTTGATCAAGTCGTTGAATTCGGCCATAGCAGGCAACTCGGTCGATCCGGGCACGACGAGAAAAACTTCGTCACATGTCGAGCAGGTGATCAAGCCACCACAGCAGACGCACATAACTGGCCTGTCCGATGAACGCGACACGGGGAGAGCAGAAGCAAAAGGGTTCACGCCAGGGAGAGAGCCATCTTGGACAAAAGCATTGAAAGCACTAAACGAGCCAAAGTGGCCGAAAGGACCAGAAAAGCTAGAAAAGTCGGGGAGACCAACCGTTGGATCAGAGCCGACATCCTGAGTAACACCAGCAGTCTCGCCGGCGGCGTTGTTGAGAATGTTGCGGAAGACACAGGTCGAGACTGCCTCCTCGGTATACTGGCAGGTGCGGCAGGTGAACTGAAGCTTGTGCGAGTCTTCGTCCTCCTTGGGGTACAGCATGTTGGCGCACTCGGCACAGAAGCGGAATGTGATCTGCTCGAGGTTCTTCTTGGACTGGTCCTCGTGCGAGGTCATCGACTGAGGGGAAGACATTTTGAGTTGATAGATGCGTATCGCAGGCAGTCTATAGAGTTGCGAATGTGTCGAGAAGGTGTCGGTTGGCGTAAGGATGTCGAAGGACGAGTCCAAAAGTTGGTGGCGATGATGGGAGAGACAACAGCAGGTGAGGTGAGGTGAAGGCGCGACGACGGATCTAGAAATCACAAGGCGGTGTGGACTATGGCAGAATAATTATGGATACTCTGGCTAGGTTGTCCAATAGGAGGTTTTTGTTCTGTGACTAACAAGTCGAGCAGGCAGAGGTTGGGAGGCAAATGCAAGCAGGGAAAAGTTTTGTTTGAGGATGAGAACAATAGAAACAATTATTTAATTGAGAGGAAAAGAGAACTTTTAAAAAGGAGAAATGGTAGAGTATATACTTTTTTAGCTGGTTTCTGTATTGACGATGGAGAGAGTTTGGGACGAGGCGAGTTTGATATATAGACTGGAAGAGTAAGCTTCTTATAAAATATGTAGACAGTAAGCTTCTAGGCGTGAGATAGACACTTCTAGGACACCCAAAGATCTTTTGCGGCGAAAATGCTTAAAGATGGGATGATGGAGACTTGCAGTGAGGCGAAGCACGGCGAAGAGGTGAGAACGCACGACGATAGTTACTGAGTCACATGCACTGGAACCGGACTGTCCGTCAAACTTATGTCACAGACTAAAATGCAAGATGTGATCAAGTATGACTGTGTTCTGTCATGCCTCTATGATGTCAGCTGTGAGGCCGAGATGACAGAGTGTTTGAGTTATTGTACGCACTGTCCTCTGGTGCTTATAAGATCAACCAAGCACAGTGCGCATACTTAATTTCGTCTCTGACCGCCCTGTGACATTCGTTGCAATTTTGAGGTATTACAGTACGTATGTAGATATGTAGCGAGCGCGATTCGCTAATAATGGAACTTCTGCCTCTGCCATCCAGAGTTACATCGCTGTTAAAACTAGCAATGTGATTGAGATGATGTGCGGTGTCTTATCATGGAGGAGGTTATGCGGCATGATGCTATGTTAGCCTAATTTGGCAGGCACTTCGATTGTTCCCTCACTCATGTTGCCTGTAGAACTGTACGATGTAGACAAGCCCGCCAGCTTCCCCGCCCCCGCGCCCTACGCGTGCGATTCCCGTGCTCGCGCATGCGGTCTAGCGCCTGCCCCAGGGGCCGGATGACGCCCATCTAGCCCGTCTCCCTCGCAACTGGTCTCCCCATATTAGTTGACAAATAAAAATAGGAAAATGCAGTCGCACCTGCTGCAACTGCAACTGCACGCTTCCAAGAGCTTCCCCTCTCCTTCCTTCCCCAAGAATCAACTATTCTCAGAAACACTCATAGCCAAGCTGACATAACCGACGAGGGGTTTATCACCATCTATATTCTGCCTATTCAACGACGCCCTT
The DNA here is from genome assembly GCA_022392945.1 of Ophiostoma australiae. Taxonomy (NCBI): domain Eukaryota; kingdom Fungi; phylum Ascomycota; class Sordariomycetes; order Ophiostomatales; family Ophiostomataceae; genus Ophiostoma; species Ophiostoma australiae. The sequence continues at coordinate 619,678 of JAKRGJ010000012.1, forward strand.
TTCAACTTCTCGACGATAATCGCAACGTATTCGCTTCACTACATTTTCTCCCCATTCAATCCACACACCTAGCAAAAATGGCTGATCGCGTAAGTAAACACCCGGCAACCTGGACAGCGCCGCCTCGTCAGAACGAAGAGTCAACGAGTCAGACATGTCGCAAGAGACAGCACGAGGCTCAGGACTCGGGACTCAAAGAGCAGTGAATCATGCTGACTGTCTAGGATACTGGCTTGCCCCCTAACTGGGAGGTGCGCCACAGCAACAGCAAGAACTTGCCCTACTACTTCAACTTTGCCGACAAGACCTCGCGCTGGGAGCCACCCGCCGACACCGATACCGAAAAGCTCAAGGTCTACATGGCAAAGTACCACTCGGGTGCCACGGGCACTGGCGCCAGCAACGACGCATACCAGCAGCAGGTCCAGCAGCAGCAGTCTGCAGGCAAGATCCGCGCGGCGCACTTGCTGGTGAAGCACAACGGCAGCCGCCGGCCGTCCAGCTGGCGCGAGGCCAACATCACTCGCAGCCAGGATGAGGCTCGCTCGATTATTGAGGGCTACGAGAAGCGCATCCAGAACGGCGAGATCTCGCTGGGCGAGCTGGCTCTGACCGAGTCGGACTGCAGCAGCGCCCGTAAGAGAGGCGACCTGGGCTTCTTTGGCAAGGGCGACATGCAGAAGGAATTTGAGGATGCGTCCTTTGGTCTGCAGCCAGGCCAGGTCAGCGGCATTATTGAGACGGCTAGTGGCCTACACCTGATTGAGCGGTAAGTCTTTTCAACGATCTTCCTTCGCGGTTGCAGTCATTTGCTAACAAGACAGGCTATCATAATAGGACACGGCCGTAGGTGTAGCCATGCTGCGAGACACGAGACATATACCAATGGGGGAGAGATAATCTAAGGCAAGCAGGAATAATACAAAAGTAGCCAACACATAAGAACGCAAAATAATGATGAACAAAACATATCGCTGGCTTTTACTTGAAGGATTATCACACTGATATTGGAGCCAACTGGCGGCTTTTGTACACTTGGACCTACTACCTGTTCGAATCAGTGATAAGTGATATCTAATGGATATGTTTAGTAATGATGGCAAGTTTGGCACTCATTCAACTAAACCAACGGCAAACGCTTTCCCAGGCCTCGCGATGCTGTCTACTGTGCATCGGTACTCGGCTGTCTGTGTGTCGATAGATGCATCCAGCCCATGGGACCTCTCATGCGCAGACGTGCAGACGCTGTCTCAGCCGGCCAATGCCATGTGTTCTGTGAGATTATATGAGATATTTCTAGAAAATCCGAGATATCGTCTAAGATACTTCCGAGATGTCTTTGGCCTGTGCAACCGAATCTGCCTTTTTCTCTGCCTCATGTCTGCCCCTTCTCTGCCGCTGTTCCCTGCTCGTCGATCCTACTCGCATAGCAGTCCCACGTTCTCCCGGACTGGCCTCTGTGTTTGGGGGCTGTCTTATGTGCGTAGTAGGGAATATGGGCATGATTGAGGTAGAGCGGGCGACATGAAGGGCAGACTAGAGGCAAACAAGAGGCAAATGAACACGGGTTAGACTGAATCGAATCTCAACATGTTTCTGATCAACTGTCTCAGCTCCTTTTATGTTGCATTGTTGACTCTAGATATTTCTTCGCTGTGCTAATTAAGGGTGTGCTTATACCCATACTCAATTTTCATATGCTCTCCGGTCTAGGTATATATCAGTCCGTCATCCATACCGTTGCCCTCCAGGGGCAGATTCTCCCTTATTTTCACCTTTTTTTCTTGAAACAATAACCATGAACAGGGGAAGAAAACAAAAAACCGCAAACTCTTAACAAGAACACGAAAGCAAAACGCCAGAGACCGTCTCTCATATCATCGTCCATCACCTTTTCAACTCGACAAAGAAAACCACCAAAGAGGAGAACGTGGGAAAACACCAAAGAAATCGGTGAGAACTTGGAAGAGAAAGAAATGCAAAACTCACGACACAGTCGCGATAACCCAGGCGGCCAGCGGCTGGATTGAAGTGAAAACAACAGTCATGACGCCAAACACTGTCATGGAGAGTGCTGCATAGGGTGCTGAACGACTGCCGTCTTCATAGAGATATGCTGTGCCCATAGCTGCGGCGTTGATACCAATGGTCATACCTGCAGACACGGTGCTGGCGGAGTCGGGTTTTGTCGAGAAAAAGCTGGCAACTTCACCACTAATCTCACCGCCACGCATATGGCCGACAAATCCGTCATGCCGGTTACTATTGCAGCTCGGCGATGGTGTCAACATTGGCATGCCCGATCCAGCAGACTGGCCGTTGGCTATTGTGACCGGGGATTCGGCGACGCCCTTGATGATCGCGTCTTCAGGTTCCGACGAAGATGACGACGATGACGAGGCTGTGGACATAGCTGACAGTGACCGGTCATGGAGTGTATCGACGTCACTTTGAGATGCACGACGGCTGGCTACTTGGCTGCCAATGCCACTGTCAACACCAGAACCCACGTTCGTGTCCGAATTGACGTCATTGTCATTGTCATTGTCAGATTCGGAGCCGGAGCCGGAATCGGGATCGGAATTTGACACAGACCGTGTACGAGAATGCTCACCGCGACGACGAGCCATGAAGTTGTCCACAGTGTGTACAAAGTAGCCTGCGCCCAGGGAAAGCTTCACACCAGCCCACCGGTAGAGACCAAGACCCATCGCGACCTGGAATACAGTACCGTTGAAGACGACCATGGCTGCATTCAAACCGACATCTCCGCCCAGATTTTTAATCGCCGGCCCGGCAAGTGCTAGTGTGACACTGCGGGCGGCAAACGACAACGCCTTGGCCGGCGGTGCCAAGTCCATACAGTGCATCAAAAACGGACCGCACACGATATTGCCAACCGCAATGATGGCACCGACGACCAGCGTCGTAATACCTGCCCGAGACAGCAGCTGGTTGCGACACTCAAAGAGCTTGAGACCCCAGCTCACGATTCCGGCATTGAGGATAGAGCTCGCAATATCACCGGCGCCCATGTACTTGGGCCGGCCAGCTTGCGTACTGCCCGGCGCTGGCCGGAAGATATCGGCAAGGGTTGTGCTTGTGCTAAACGTACTCAAAGAGTCATCCAGCGAGCGGTGGCGCGCTGCAGCCTTTGCAGAGAGATAAGCAATAGCACCGAGAGAACTCCAAAGCACAGCATTGAGAAGCGTAGAGAGAACGTTGCGGACTGCAGGGCTAAGGCGTGTGAGAGGACCCGACCGGGCCTGCTTAACGGTGGCCTGTGTCACCAGCATGCCGGTCCAAAGGGCAAAAAGAACAAATGAGTCGAGAGGGGCATCATTGTTGGCTCCAACCGAGACGGGAATACCAATGAGGGGAATCCCGGCGAGGTTGAAGCTAAGGACAGGGTGTGTAGCGGCAAAACAGGCCAGGCCGTAGGCTCGGGCATAAAGACCAGAGACGAGCCGCTGCGAGTATGATTCCTGGGAGGGTGATGCCTCTTCCTTTTCAGTTTCACTGGCCGTGGCATGCGGATATATGGCGGGGGCGTTGCCACCGTCGTCTTTGCAGATGGTGGGTGGATTATTGGTAAGTGTTGTAGCCTCAGACACATAACTTTGGATGCGGTCCTGGTCATGAACACCAGAGTGGCCTTGCCCAGGAAGAGCAGACCTGGCTGCCATCCCGTACGAACTGGATGAGAGTACACGAAGAATGGGAATGGTCGGGGGCTCAAGGCCCAAGGGGGCCAAGGTAGGAGGAGACAGCACCGGATAGCTCATGTAAGTGCTGCCCATGGGAGGCACGACAACTTTGGAGCGGGGCAGCTTGATGGCCATGAGGGTAGATTGGACGATCATGGAGATTCCAAAGACAAAAAATGTATTGAGAACACCCGTGACGACTGATTGTCAGTTTCGATACTTTCAGGAGCCCGGGACTGAAGCACTTACCAAAACCAGCAATAATGATGCCAATATTGCGAGGAGACGACATGGGACCGTTCATGATCATTGTGAAGGGAACGGTGAAGCCAATAGACATGTGCCGGTTGATCAAGTCAGTCTGCCTGTGAGTATACTACTTGGAACACATTTACAAAGGTGGGCAAAAACAAGAGAAGGCAAACATACCGGCCCACGTAGATACTCGAGATAAAGGCTGTCCAGATTGGTAAAAAACTTGGATGCCAGAATCGTGCTGGCAGCCACGAGGATCATGGCAAGAATGGCAGCTGGGAAATCATCGATACTAGCAGTTATCTGCTGCAAACCACAGATCAAGAGCTGCCATAAGAGGAAAAGGACAACGGCGGCGATGCCATTGTAGTACTTGCGTTTGTTTTGCTGAATGACAGAGGAAACATTTTTCTTCTGTGTTTGAGTTGAGACGGAGGGGGCACCAGCCCGTTCTATATCCAAGCCGTTCATTTTTTTGTATGTGTAGAGACTGTGAATTGGTTGCTGTTGTTATAAAACCAGGCCAGCCGGCCGCGAGCTTCCGTACACCGGGCCCGGTGACGGTTAAATAAACTTTGAGGTGATACTGGGGAAATCTTCGATCAAGCAGGTTGTGTGAAGTTTGATTTTAAAAATTCTTCACTGTATTATAACTGTGGTATAAAAATGGCTTGGCGGGAAGATAGTAAGGAGCGGATGAACGAAAGACTGATGAGAGACAAGGCCGTGGAAGACAGTTGAGAACGAGGATTGGCAGGTGTAATAAACAATAAAAAACAAAGAAGATGCAAGCTTTCCAAAAAGACAGATGATAACGAAAGGGTGTAGGACGTGCAGGGCAAGGAAACTTTAGCCAAGCATGGCCGATGTTGATGGATGATCCCTGGGATGGGCGAGCTGGCTGAAGTGCGAGAGGCTGAATAAGAAGGAATGTAGAGATACGAGTAAGAGAGTCAAAATAGGAGAGGCAGTGAAAAGGAGTTAATCGATGGATGAATCTATAGAAGGGGCAAATGAGGCCGCGGAAGCAGCGAGGCGGAAGAGGGGGGTGTGATGAATAGAGTGGATGTTGTGTAAGAGACCACAAGACGAGGCAGACAGGGCAGAGGGACGGGCAAGACAGGATACTATATGTCGATAGGGAAACCAAGAACACCAGCTGCAGAAATATTTTATCTGTCTGGACGACTTGAGGCTTGGAGAGAGACAATTAGGTTAAGGGCAGAAGGCGAAGGGACGAAGAGACGAGGGGACGATGTGTTGCGAGGCCGAGGGGCTTGAGACCTAGGCTGAAATTTGGCTTGGAGGGCTGTTTGGAGTCACAAGGTGTACATGAAGGTGATTTTGGATGTCAAGTCGTAGGAAAAAGCACAAAAATTTCCCGAATAACACAAGGCGTATAGATGTACTTAAAGAAGCAGCTACTGTACGGACGACGAGGTTTACGATGGCAACAACAGAGCGAGTATCGTTAGGGCTAGAATAGCATGATATGACGATCTAGATGTACAGAGCCGTAAAACGGAAGGCATTAATTAATCTCTGTATCTACAAGGCATAGTTTTGGTTTACTGTTTGTATTTTTCCAAAGTCTGCATGGTGATGCTATTCGTCGATGTTGACGGGAGGCTGTTTGCCGTCACCCCACCTCAGTGTATTCTCTATGACTTCCGTTGCCACGTCCCGGGTATTTTTTTCTTAAGTCCTTGTCATATTTCGTTCAAACTATAACATCAATTATGTTTACCCAGTCCAGGAGAAGACGTATGAGGGTAGTGTCTAGAGATACCATTGGTAGATGTAATGTTTGAGCAACCGAATATTGGTAGATATTGTTCTGGTACCTATGAGTTTGGGCAAGAGGTGTGACTTGTATTGGAGGGGTGGTTGATATCGTTCACTCCCATGCAATAGTGGGTGGGACAGGCGACACTCTCAAGCCATGACTTGAGCATGACAAACACGAAGCAGATGCAGAGGCGAAATAAAATTTGACCATCACGGAGAGACCAGGCCTCCGGAGGAATACTTCAAGGCAATGCAACGAGTGCACACCGCTGGATATACAGGTGAGACATGCCAGGCTTACCGCTATGGAAAAGCGAGGAGATGTGAGAAAACAATATGAAGAAGGCAAAGAGGCAAAGAGGCAGAGAGGAAGAGAGGAAATAAAAAGGTGGATGGCGTTTGTAGACGTTAGGTGAGGAGGTGAGTGTAAACGAGTGGTGGGGTGGCGGCGGCCGAAGGCGGGTGGCGGCGGGAAGGATCTAGACATAGACTAGGCAGGGCAGTATCACCGAACCAAGAAACTGCAAACAGTGGTAGACGGACTGTTACGCGATGCGTTGGGAAGACGAGAGAGATAGAGAGGAGGGAGAGAGTATGTCGGCGAGGTACTCAGCCAGCAGCCACCGCCATGTCTTGCTTCAATATTGGTATAACAACCGGCTGCCCGTTAAGTCATTGCATGCTCTTGCGTCTGCTAAAATCTCTTAAATCCTTTATCATCAACAATATTGTTTACCAGTAAGATAATCAAATTAAGATGTGGCCTGAGCGGCATGTGTTGTTGGCCTGAAGATCGCTTGTTGGCCAACCAGCTCGGACTATTTATATTTGATCCTCAGTTTTCTGTTATATTTGGTATGCTAGATACTTTAATTAGTTTTGAGTATATTTGTTTGCTTGCTAGCCAGGGGTAAATCACAAACGGGTGTCAGCGATTGCGTGCATATGGATCATCGGTGGTATTGGACAGGGTCCAAACAGGAAGTTGTGATCTCAGGATAGACTCATTATATTGCTTTGCAGGAAACAAAGCCGGTGGTGGCCAGCAGTAAAGTCAACAACGACAAGGTTTACAGACACAAGGACGAAACAAATCAAACTAAGAACTCCCTTGCTTTTCTCAATTACACAAAAAAAAGTAAATCGAAAAGAAACAACAAAGTAGCTGATGTAGGATTGCATCATGCATCTGCACGGAGCCTCTTTCAAACAAACCGGCCACGTTGGAGTGCATCTGCAGAATTTATTGAGGTAATTGCAGATTTACTATTCATAATCCAAAATTTGACAATGCATTGGCTGCATTCGTGAATAACAGGTTGAGAGAAGTCGAGCATATCGGCATAGAAAGCCACGAGGGGCACATCGCAAATCGCGACTTTGGTTTCGTTTAAAACGATATCATTACTTTCAGATAGTCAAGTGAACAGCTGCGTCTCAGGCAGCGATCTTGAGATGTCTAGACAATTTAGCAGTTAGAACGTCGTGCTGTAGTCACTCATGTCGTCTATTTCGGTGCCGCTTACTAAGCTATATACTGTGTTCGAGACATCTATATGCATTCTACCCTGCCCGGCTGATGAAGAGTAACTCATCATTGATAGAAAGCGGGCCGAGCTACACGGACCAGGCATAGAACTACTCGAGGCGGAAATGATAAACAAATATATATTCGTAAGGAATATAAAGACGGAGGACAGGGCCACAGACTGACACAGCACAGAGCACAAGAACAACGCAGACAAGGACACGTACGGTCATGGGCACAGCACGAATACAAGAGCACAATAATAAGAGCATACAGAGCACAAAACATGGAGTTGAATACGAATGCTGTTTTATTTTAGAGTTGCGTAACTCAAGTGATCTTTCTCCGCTGGGCATGTTAATTCCGCGTTTTGTTGTCTCGTTTGCATGTCGTCGTTGTTTTTCGTTTCGTGTCTCATAGATTTACCATGGCCGATGAGGTCGGCGACTAGACGTGTGTCTCTGAATAGACACCGTTTGGTCGTTCTCCCGCCAGTCAATTTTTGTTCTTCAGCCTGTCGTGGCTCAAAGAGAGCCAAGGTGCGCAGTGAAAAGGAGTCTCCGTCTGTTTTTACCGCTCTACTGCTCTGTTACTCAAGCACAGATGCCCGAGTATCGTGGCCCTTTTCCCTCCGTGTCAGCGCTGAAACTGTGTTGCGTCTGCATCTATGCTAGAAAGATGCATCCCGATGTGTTTTAGATGTCAGCTACCCACCTTCGGGTTGTTGATTACGTCTATATGCCTCTGTGCTCATAACTCCTGTCTCCCGTTGATATTTATAGTACCCGCAGACTGGATTTGGGATCAGAAATTTAAAATGCGGGAAGCGGAAGGAATGCTGGCGCAAGGTCTATTAAGCAACGTGACAGGTGGTAACCAAGAAACAATGCTTGGTAGACAGCATAACCACGACAACACCTGTCGGGGCAATGCATAAAATCACGTATTGGTTACTGACAGTAGAGTGCGGTCCCAGAGATGAGTATGGTCTTTTCTCGATATCAGATTGTGTTCATCCGCGTAAATAATTCACATAGTCCACAACAAATATAATCTACAATATAGTCGGCACTTTGATGCAGCCTCAAGCCACCTCGCGAAGTTGCTCATGATCGGCAGATCATATACAGAATGCACGGACTCCTACCTGAACAGAGGCAACGCACAAGTAGCTGCTCGCCCTGTAAGGTACGCATCAACGTTAGTGAAGGGCCAGACAGATTGCAAGTATGCTGTAAGAGGTGTAAACATGATTATAACCAGACAAGGCGGGCAATAGAACCAAGAAGAAACTAAACACAGAATATGAAACGACGAAACGGCAAATCAATAAAGTATGCACGCCATCCTGTCGGTATCCCTGTTGGACAGGGTTCTTGTATCACTGTGATAGTGATAGGGAGTATTAGGTCAAAGATAAAAGACAAAGTAGTCGTCAGCGATGGTAATGGGCTTCGCCAGATTTCATCAGAAATAGAGGACTCGGAAGAAACGAAGAAACGAAGAAGCGAGGAAAGGCGAGGCGAGGGCAACACGGTTATATGTGCGGCTGATCGGAGGATAACACTACATCGAGACAATGGATGGTGAAGTAAACGAGTGTAAGACACGGTGATGGTATTTCTGGAGGTTTGATATTTCAAATAACACAAGAGAAACGCCCCCAAGCAAGGAAATGCCGTGAAGAAGCCGTCAACAGTAAACGGCTACGATGCACTACACTATAGGTATGCATCGGCCCCTACACCGATACACATTGCTTCTTATTCAACCTGCACGTCGCACATTGAGGTTTTGGCAGTGGCAGTGGCAGTAATATTGATAGTGCTGTATTGCTTAAAAAGTGCTGTGTATTACTACTGAAGCAATATACTCGGCCAATCAAACGTCACATTTGACGAGTAATACAGGGTGTATCCTTGACTGTGACAGGGAACAGTTGTTTTACACAGTACAGTCAAGGATGATAAACAAACTACTATGTCGAGTGAGAAGAATAGATTCACAACGGTTGGGCGGCAGATAGGAAGGGACAAGGCGCCTGTTGTATTTCCACACCAGATGCTTGTTCGCTTGCTGACACCAATACAGGGAGGCAAGGATCATGCATTGTAGTGTGCAGTGTCTATTGTCTGTATTCTGTTACCTACTGCCTCAGTGGCCTGCACTGCATGCGCAGTCATTTGATTGCCTCCAAACGCTCCAGACAGCGTAACAATGAACAGCACGCGTCATCAGATGGTCTACATTGCATCATGCATTTATGTGCTCTTCTGTTGATGATTTGCTTTCGCGGGTTGCCTGATATCCAATATGATGGAGATGAGAGAGAAGGTAAGAGAGAGTATGAGAAGAAAAAAAAACAGAAAGGAAGAAAAGAATAAAACCAGCCCGCCGCTTGGCTATTGGCTCGAAGTGTCTTATAATCAAGACCTACAATCCATCACAGCGTCTGCCAGCTTGGTCACTCATTGGAGTACTGTTGGCAGTGCGCCGGACCCAACGGCGCCGATCCTATCCCTCCAATCATCCCTCCGATCATCCCTCCGATCGTCCCTCCGCCCAGCTCCTGGGTATTTTGTAATCAATTAAGTACAACGCAGCATACGGAAGAGTGGCAGGCACAAAAAGTTGGCCCAAACAGTTTTAAAAAAGTGATGGGGCCGACCCTCCCTAAAACGTCCCTCTGCAGGTTCAGACAATCTTGGCCGGCGCGAGACTAATTGAAAATCAATAGTACATGAGACCCGTTGTTCACTCCTTGCTGTTTGTTTGATAATTGCAGTTGTGTCGCGCGCCGGATGAGAGTGCAAAAGAAGAAGCCTGGACACCAAAGCCAGGAGAACGTTACTTTTTGGCACAGTCTAGGCTTGGCACTTGTGATTTGCTGCTACATACGCAATTTTCGAGTCATCTCTTTTTTTATTAGCTTTCTGGCGCTCATCTTCTTCAGCGAGGATAGGAAGCTCCGGTCATTTGGTTCATCACGATTGCGATTATAATTAATGTGCATCGGTACCTGAATATCACTTACTATTGACGATAATCAATAAAAGTCGACGAAAATTAGCGATAATATAGACGATCGCTAGGAGATCACTATCACCTTCTGTCATGGCATCTCGGCTCGCCATGTTCCCGCCCTGATCGTGCCTAGACCGATGCAGTAAAAGATCGGCATATACGCCTTACCTGCCTCGCCTGGGTTTGGGAGGGGTTCAGATAGACCCTACATACAGTATGTAGTAGTAATGTTTGACTTTGCAAAATAGTCCACTTCTTGATTTCAATTAGACAATCATCTCAGTGGTCACCGATGCTGCTATCAACGTTGAGTATCATCTTCCGGGGTGGCATTGACCTCAACACCAACAACGAAAGAAACGTTTCCTGGAAGGATCATTAGGGTCATTGGTGTCAGAGCGTTGGCACGGGTCATGTAGAATAAATGTCGCCCCTTGTTCCTGTGATCTAGATGCGTATCCTTACCATCAGGACAGTTCATTACTACTCTCAGATGTGACGGGTTTCTGTTGTCACAATTATCACCACCGCTGTTCCTATCGTCCCTGCCACGGCTCGTCCCTACGTAGGTAGGATCGGCACCGATCTAGACTGCCGCTACATTCCTAGTCACATTAGAACCAATATTTCGAAAGGTCGCACACTGACTTTGTCTCGATCGTGTTGAAGATCAAGGGCGCAATGCTTGAAAAAGCAAGAAAAAATAGAAACAGCGCAAAGACACGAGGACAAATTGGTTCACGCGATGGATATGATATTTGGTCTTGGAAGCCCGGAAGACGGAGGGCGAGGGACGGAGAGGAACAGCTACCCTGATGTATAATACATATATCTCTTCAAGGCCCTCGTGGATATCAAGGATCAAAATGTGATCAAGGCAGAACCTCATCGTCACGATGTTCGGCCTTTACTCTTCAATACGACTGTTAGTATGGACACTGTTCCTACAACAGTGTATAGCTATACCAGTACATAGCCTCTCATCGAACGGAACCACAAGCACAACAGGCCCAGCACAGTCATCTCTAAATACCACAGCCCCGGGACCACCAGTATCAGTCTACTCGACTCCATACACACTGCCTCGGCTCGTCCTCTACTTTCAATCTGCAAACGATGTCAACGGCACACCCATCTCTGTGCTTCCACTCATCACGGAGAAGAACATTGCCCTGACACATCTTATCATCGCCTCCTTTCACATAAACAAGGATCGGGACCTTGTGCTCAATGACTGGGTCCCATCTGATCCGCGCTTCACTACCTTATGGAGCGAGGCTGCCATCCTCCAGCGCGCCGGCGTGCGTGTCATGGGCATGATTGGAGGTGCTGCCTCCGGCTCCTGGTCGACAGACACGCTCGATTCGCCTGATACCGATACTTTTGAAAAGTACTACGGCCAGCTGTACGACCTCATCGTCAAGTACAAACTGCAGGGCATCGACCTCGACGTCGAGCAAAGGATGAGCCAGGCCGGTATAAACCGTCTTATCAAGCGCCTTACAGCCGACTTTAACTCTGACTACTCCAATAACTTTGAGATTACGTTGGCACCCGTTGCATCGGCGCTGCTGCCGCGTATCACTGGTGGAAATCTCAGCGGCTTCAAGTACTCGACACTCGAACATGAGCTCGGCAAAGACATTGCATTTTACAATGCGCAGCTTTACAATGGATGGGGTACTGTGTCTTCGCCAATATTTTACGAGATGATGCTTGGTAATGGTACCGGCGAAGATTACGATGCGCCCTGGGTACCCGAAAAGGTAATGATGGGGGGTGTCACGTCGCCCGACAATGGCGACGGCTACGTGGATGCAGCCAATTTCAACGCTACTGTCGTCGCCGTGCGCAACTACTACAAGCCGGATCACCAGGTTGGTGGTATCATGGGCTGGGAATATTTCAACAGCCTACCTGGCGGCACGGCCAAGCCATGGGTCTGGGCGCAGGAGATGACGGCCATTTTGAGGCCGGGTCAGACGCCGTACCTAAACTTAAGCACGGCCGATGCCGATCACTTGACCGAGGCGTATGTGCAAAGTACAAGGCGAGCACTCGCCGGACGAGCCTACCCTTTTATTCACAAGCCAACGGTCAACTATTACGACATGATTACGAGATAGACCTTATGATTAGAGTACAATACCAATTAAATTAATAAGTAGATAATGCTCATCATCTAGATCATTTAGCAAACTTAAAATATACAAGAAGCGGTCTGTGAAGCTATGGAAACCTAAAACGGGTCTTTTTGTTTGTTTAGTTGTTTCTTATTTCAAAAAGTACCTCAATCTTGAGACGTTTCAAGCATGCAGAGAAGAGCCCGTAAATGGTCTGGCTGGATGTAGAGTGTAGACAATATTTGACTTGCTTTGCATCGATGTGTATTCAAAGTGGATGACTAGGTCACCTGGACCTCGACGCAAAATCTCCTGCTACTCGATCTTCACATGCCGTCTACAAACAGGAGTCGTGTAATAGAAAATAAAAAACTGTAAACTCAGGATGAAAGATTGCTACATACCATGGTTTAGTCCTCAAGTAGACAGTAGTGTTGTTTGCTGGCTGAGCGGCTCACAGGCAATACTGTTTTTGCCAGATTCGAGGCCGCAAAGCGTCACACTATTACACCATGCAGCATACAGATACAGTGTGAGTGTGTTGAGCATTGGTTAAAGTTATTGAATTCAAGTAAATAGGCTGCTCCTTGCTCAAGAAATTGCAAATGAAAATAAATAACAAGACGCACGCTTATCGATCCTTCAACAAGTAAATCCAGGAACACTACACTCACGCTGTCGTTCTTTCTGTCTTCTCGTCTCATACTCGGTTTTTTTATATCAAGCAATCATCTCCGTGTGGGACTGTTGCCGCTCAAAGTGCTATGGGACTGCCTAACCTTTGGGGACCGGTCACCGCTGCGAGGCGGCCGTGCGGGAGGCGGCCCGCTGTGAATACTGCCAGTGCCGGGAGTCCCGACAGCCCGTGCCGCTGACATCTCCGGGTCTGGAGTGTATAATCTGCGGCGAGGCCTATGGGCTGCGACTGTTGGGTGGCTGTAACGACTGTTGGTGACTACTGGCGACGGTGCCTTGCGTGCCCGCCGTGACTCGCTGATGATAGCAGTCAACATCCACAGCGACCATAGAATCACAGCCACCACAATGTAGGCCGTCTTGGTACGGCGTGGTGCATTGGCTAGCTGCAGGCCAAGACCACCGTCGATGATACCAATCGTGATACCGATGCGGCCGTTCCACAGATGCAAATGCGACCAGATTGTGCGGCGGCCTAGCTGCTTGAACCGTACGTGGTGGATGTACCCGAGCATGGGCTGGAGGAAAAGGGTTGAGAGTGTCACGAGACCGAGGATCGGGTGATAGTTGGTGCGCGGGTTGGTAAGCAAGTTGCCCCCGGCAAAGGGAATGTTGACGGTCTTGACGAGGTAGATGCCGAGCGCAGCACCGGCAATGTAGACCACGTATGCCATAATCTGAAAGATGGCGTGGGCCCAAATGGCAAAACGGCCTGGGACTATGCGCATGAGAATTGAGCCAACGGGGAAAAGCACGACCATGGCGACAGAGGCCAGAATGCCGTGGATGGTGCGGTAGTGGATGGCGCTTTTGAGGCTGGTGCCAAAGATGCCTGGGAAGCCGTTACTGTCGCCATTGTTGTATCCGTTGCCGTTGTATCCGCCACTACCGCTGTATGGGCTGCTCCCTCCAAAATACCCATATCTCTTTAGGATTTCGGGGTCTGTGTCACTGACGCTGGGATCTGTGAGTGCCACAGCTGTGCTGGAGAAGAGAAGAATCGCCCCGACGAGCGACAGTGAGATGTGTCGTTCCATCTTTGTTATAAATTCGATTTTTTGGCGGTATATTTATGTAAGAAAACGAAGGAGCACCGTTCAGTATAAAATGCCACAGGCCAAGATGTGGGTGTAGATGGTATATCAGTTGGGCGGCGTGGTGCGTAGTGTGCAATATGCTGTTTGTGTTTGAATATTATAGATTTCCTATGCATTTATAACCTATATTGAGACTTAACACAAATATAAGGCAGACGGCAACCTCATACAAGTAATATATACTCATAGTGAAGTCCCGGGTCAGGTCGTGCCGTGTTGTCCAAGGCGCAGTGATGATGTGGCCATGGGCGAAGATGGACATGCCAGGCTGAATAACCTAAGCCATTGTCTTACATTTCAACAAAGTACACTGCTTCAAGTAGTATTTTATATCATCACGCTGATATAGCAGGGCGTGGTATGCCGATGCCTGTTTGTGCTCTTCCGGAGCTGGTTGGGGAACTCCATGCGGCTATATTGAGTGTTAGAGATGCAATCTGCGAAGTCATTGTTGCTTTGTAGGGACTCCCGTTGCTAAGGACACTGGATATGATACTGGATAACATCCTGACTCAACCACACAACCCAACAGTAATTCAAGCAACGCGTCATCATCTTGGCGGTGCATGTTCATTGGTGTGATGCTCGCCGGCAGTGACGTTGGTTGCCAGACCTCAGTTCATAGATGCTCACAACTGTGAGAAAACTACAATATATTCCGCAAAAAACGATTGGTGTTAAAATATACGACTTAGTGCTGCCGGTGCATTGAGTCTCGATTCCTCCAAAATGGGTAGCAGTCGGCACCCTTTATCGGTGCCATCTCGTGCCCGACGTCAGCCCGTCTAGACCGCATAACGGAGCACTCTAGAGTATGGATATTTAGTTTGATTTTACTTTGCTTTAAATGTCAGTACAACTCTTTTAATTGAGAGTTTTAGAAAAAGAAATCTGAACCGTGTTTTTTTAAATTATTTTATTGTCCGCAATTCGTCATCTTTGAAACATTTCTCATATTCTGTAAGAACAAATTTTATTTCTTCATACCATAAGCTATACACATTGTAGAATTCTCTAATTAGTTATACAGCCTAGACGCACCCTCTCTGATATCATATCTCCTTGATCTCAATCTGCATCTCGGCACCTCCCGTGGTTGACCTCCTCTGGCCAGCTTCAGCCTTGTCTAGATGAGCCGGTCTCTTGGTAGTCTGCAGTCTTCAGGGAAATTCTCTACCACTCATCTCACGTTGCAATGTAGCCAAATTGATTGTGAATCTTTGTTGAGCACAGCCATTTGTTCGAAAATTAGTTATTGCTGGGCGGCGTCGATCTCCGCCGGTTTCCTGAAGAAAGGAATTTGTCTGGTGGAAAAAGAGAGAGAAAACATAGCACAAAATTGGCTGAAACAACAACGACGGGTATGCTAGGCGGCCGCTATGGAGCAAATCCTGGAAACTCGTGAAAAGCAGATGGAAAGCCCAACAAAGCTCCAGGGAAAGTTACATGAAAAAAGAAAAGTAGGCAACTGATGTAGTACTTCATGATCAAAATAAATTACATAAGCACGCTAGATCGGAGCTTACCCGACCCGACCTTTACTACTGTACCATAGTATGTAAAGAGAGTGTTAGTCGAGGTGCCCCACGTGCTCCGTCTCCTTCCTTTTTCCACCGTAGTTTGGCCTTTTGCCCCTCTCAAGCCATTTGCTCTTTCCCTTCAGAGTAATTTTGAGTTTTTCTAGTGGGGTTCGTGCCGCGAAGAAGTCATAGGGAAGGAGCATGAGAGTAAGAAACCGCGGGCGGGCGCAAAGACTCACCAACCGCCTAATAAAAAAAAGGATTTAATTTAATTAGTGAAGTAAAATAGTGAAAGGACTAAGCAACCAAGCATCAATATTTTTCTCGTCTGCAAACAACCTCGTTTGACAACTTGTCGCTCGACTCGTCTGCTCGCTCTCTACAGCCTCTCCATCTCTCAGGCTCGCCAGCCCCAACTCTACACCCTCCAGCCCTTCTACCGATACCACCCACAACCGCAAACATGGTCGAGAAGATCTACGTTACGTACAACGATGTAAGCAGCATTCTACCATCGAGGCGGACTGGAAGCAGCTAGGCCATGCGCCGAGAAGGATGGCAATGAAGCAAAGAGCAAAGCAGGGACCCTGGGGAGTCTAGACACCACGCGTGCCGTACTACCGGGTATTGTCGCGACGCCTAAAGCATCTCCGACGTCGCAGTGCCTCAAGCTCGAGATGAGGACCCTTGTATCCTGGTGGCATCTGACATGGCATTTAAACTCTATTGCAAAACTGTCTCGGCTTCCTTGCGCCGGCCTTGCCTAGTCTCAGAGTCGTACATCTACCCATACTAACACTATCCTCCACAGGTGCACAAGCTGTGCCAGGAGTCGGCCCCGGCCATCCTCGAGAAGTTCCAGCCTCAGCTCATGATCGCCATCGGCGGTGGTGGCTACGTCCCTGCCCGTATCCTGCGCTCGTTCCTCAAGAAGCCCGGCAACCCCAACATCCCCATCCAGGCTATCGGCCTGTCGCTCTACGAGTCCCTATCCAACGATGCTACTGTCGTCGAGGAGGAGCCCGGCACAAAGGTCACCCGCACCCAGTGGCTCGACATGACCAGCCTCGGCGAGATGAGCAACCTGGTTGGCAAGAACATTCTGATTGTCGACGAGGTTGACGACACCCGCACGACGCTCGAGTACGCTGTCAAGGAGCTTGAGAAGGACGTCGAGGAGGCCCGCAAGAAGATGGGCCCCGATGCCGCCGAGACCAACTTCGGCATCTTTGTCCTGCACAACAAGAACAAGCCCAAGAAGGGTTCGCTGCCCGAGGCCATGATGAGCGAGAGCCGCTACATCGCTGCGCGCACTGTCGGTGACGAGTGGATCTGCTACCCCTGGGAGGCCACAGACATTGAGGAGCACGACGAGTGTGCTCGCCAGGCTCTGGCCAAGAAGGCATAGATGCGATGGTATGGATCTCGGGTTGATCTCGCAATCTCGCACTTAGAGAAGATGGGGGCGGTTCTAGAAAAAGGGGACATTACAAACGGCGCTCTGATTTTGATTTTGATTTTGATTTCGATAGGATTCTGATTTCCATTTAGCTTTTATTCACCATTGGTTTACATCGGTTGTTCCCTTTCCTATGCAATGTGATGGTGTATGCTCATTTAGCAAAGCTGTGTTAATGCAAAACTCTCTGCTGTCTTATGCTGTCTATGCTGTCTATTAGCTAACCGCCCATTGAACCGTCCTGCATGTGCTTCATTTTTAGCCGCTTCTCCTGCTTCATAAACTCCCGAATGCCTACCGGCACGCCCTTGTAAATCTCGTCCTCCCAGCTGCTGTCCTTGTCCTTGCCGCCGTCCCGCACCGGGCCCGTCAACCTTGATGCCTCGTCAAACCCCCAGTTTGTATTGGATCCGCCACCGTCGTCGTCCATACTGATCGGCGATGCACCGCCGGGTTCGGATGCCTGTGTCGTCGGTGCCGCACTTCCGTCTGTAGGGTGTCCCGCGGCCAACCGGCGCTGTACCTCGGCATTGGCCATTGCCCATTCCTCCATCTCATCCCGGAAACGGTCCCACACGCAGTTGACACAGCCGCTCATGCAGCAGTTCTCTGGCTCTTCTGGCTTCGGCGGCAAAGTCACACCGGCCACTCGCTTGCTGCGCTTGCGGATCTCGGCAAGCCGGTTCTCGCGCTCCATCGGTCCGGCCAGGCGTGAACCAAACACAATGCGCGCGCGTGCTGCCATCTCCTCCTGCTTAGCCTCGCGTGCGGCAGCCTTTTCAGCGGCAAGCTTGGCAGCATGGATGGTGGCCGGTGCCTCTGACGGGGTAAATGTGGCAGCCGACTGGGCGGCTTTTGGCGTTTCAGTAGCGGGCGGTGCTGCTGTTTTAGTTTCCGGTGGTGGTGTTTTTGGTTGCATGGATTTTTTTGGTTCTTCTGCTGCTGTTCGCTTGGCTTTTTCTTTTGCTACTGTTGTCTTTGCTCTTGGCTGTGCCGTTACTGGTGGCTCATTTGCGTTCGCATTGGAATATGGAGGAGGGTTTGTAATGAGGACATCGTAGTATGTGCCGCGGGGCTGCGCTTGTGACGAGTCTGATAATCGCGAGGTGGTAGAGAAGTCAGAAGCACCGTGTACCGTCGCTGTATCGATCCTCGCCGGCCGCCATCGGTCGGCCGGAGTCCGGGGCATCGGCCGGGCCACCGAGGCTCGTGATCGCGGCAGAAGGCGCTTCATCGTATTGGTATATGTGTTTGACAAAACAAAAGGCGCCAAAAATGGGCAAAAATTCCAGTGTAGATTGCGCTTGGGACCAGCCCTCGTTGACGTCGCTTTACTATTGTTGATGTAGATTGACGTACATGCAGATGCAGCAAGACGTAGCTATGATGCTAGTCCGCCGTAACTGCGAAAAATACCGACCCTCGGGTATTGGAGAAGAGTGGAGCCGTCTGCGGAGTGCGCCGAATAAGAGCTACTTTTTTACAAGCAGTTGCACTGGTACGTCATTGCATGTGGTAGGCAGTGCGCCACAACGCCACACTTTGCTGGCCGTACCTTCCACGTGACCAGTCGCGTCGCGTCGTCGCAGATCTCGGGCTACGAAACGGCCGGTGGGGAACATTGTTTGTCTACGGTCCTGCGCTTTAGTGCTAGCAATTACCACTTTGGGCCGAGCTCTGATAATTCGCGGCGCGACTCCACGCAAACAACGCCGGGTTATCGAGATATCTGCGACTGTTGAAGATTTACAAACGGAAAGCGGCGTTACTTACGGCAATCACGACACCGAAATACACAAACAACTAAGAACTTAATAGATTGGGTTCTCTCACAAAACTCGCACAACAACAATGGACTCCCCGCCGGCAAAACGGCGGAGGACGTCGCCACGATTGTCTGGCCGCAGCGATGATAACGACCCGGATGCCGCAGACTTTGCAGCAGAAGCACCGTCCTCACAGCCACAGTCAAAGATACCAAGACCGTCATTTGCATCACCAACTCGAGCAAGTCTTTCCCGACACAACCCGGCCATCCTAGGACGGAGGGACTCACTGCCGCGCAGCAGCCAAGCTGGTGATGGCGGGGCCGGCAAGTTGGTCGACAGCACCGAAGGCGATGGGTCGGCACCGTTATCGACTGTGCGCCCACTTGCACAGCCGCCAATACGCTCTCCGTCACGGTCCCCAGCTCGCTCCATGTCGCCAACGCGGGCCCTAGCCATGCCACCGATGCGCTCACCTATTCGCCGGCCCTCGCGCTCACTATCGCGGTCGCCAACACGCCGCCTCTTTGGAAGCACGGGCAGTGCACTCTTTGGCGCACCCCCACAGCAATCACCGAAAGCCACAAGACAGCAGCAACCACTTCCGCATGAAGCCCAGAAGCTAGGCAGCGCTGCAAGTTTCCCCGATAGGCAACTCAGCAGCATACCCGGAAGTCTTTTAGGCGACTTGCCACGGCGGTCCCCGATCAAGCCAGTTCCGCGCCCACTGCCACCACCAGACCCACAGCGCAGCGAGGACGTTCTTGAACCATTGATTGCGCGCGAGAAACGACTTCGAACCGGCCTCGATATGTTCAGGGTGCATGAAGAGCATGTCCCTGAGCCTGAGTTGCCGCCGACACCCGAACACCCCAGTCCCGACTTGACGACATCGCCTCCGGGAATTCATAACCAGCACCAGAGTAGCACACCCTCAAGACGGCCGAAGCGCATAGGGCGGCTTCGTGGCGGTAACAAGAGTGCTGCTAAGAGCAGCAGCTCTCCGCTCAAGCAGCCGCCTATACAAAGCCTAGCCCAGGACAACAGCGAGCCAGTTCAAGATGACACGCGCAAGCGTATATTTCCGCTCAGTGATGCCACAGTTCTTAAGGAGTCCGACGGCAATGTTCCACGGCGCGGGCCTGCACAGAAAGGGCAGCCGCTGCCATCCAAATCAAACTCCGAATCCCGTCATAATAATGTGCGAGGCATCAGGCCTGTCGACCCAGAGGCAGACAAGAAGAAGGAGCGTAACGCGGTCATGGCTGAGATCCGCGCCCTGGAGGCTGATATTGCACTAGCCGCCGCCGAAAATGAACGGATACGGGAAGCCGTGGAGGAACAGGGTGGCAGCGGCAGCAGTACGAGAAGCATACCGGTGGCGCCAATTGCTAATGATATCGTCGACCTGCTCCGTCGCCGTGCTGTGCCCGAGGATGAAGATGACGAACGCCATAATAGAGAAGAGATAACAACAGTCAACTGGCTGCAGATGGCGGCGAACCCTATCTCGTTTCTTCCCTTCGGCAAGCCTAGAGCTAATGTAGCCGAGGCTGTGCAACTGTTCGCCGGCGGCAGCAGCTCCGAAAAGGACCACGACCTGCCTCCGCCTATCTCACACCACCCTATTGAAATGTCAGCCAAAGACGAGCTGCCATTCCTTCAGGCCTTCACGCCGCTCGCCTTTCACTCGCAAATATTTGCACTGTCAGAGTCAGGAGGCTCAGCGAGCTCAGGCTTGCCTCTGCTTCAAAAGCATATCATCACGGCCTCGTCGACTGCACCGGCCGGTGTGTTCATTGCGCGCATAGAGATGACCGTCAACTCCAAGTCGCTCAAGATTGTGGACCTGCATGTTCCGCGCATCGAGCCGCCCGAGGCGCGCATCGAGCTTCAGCCGCTACTGGACCGTATCACTGGCGCAGCAAAAAACAGCACATCATCTGCCCTTGTTCAGAATGTGACGGTTTTGTCGTGGGCCATGGGCGAGTGGGTGCGCGTGGCTGTGAAGCGGGCCAAATTCTGGGCATCTCTAGCACGGCTGTTGCGTGAAAAGGGCCGGGGTATGGCCAGCGCCGTTCGCGAGCTGAAGAGCCGGACCAAGGCCGCCAAAGCACATAAGCGCGGCCGCCAAGATGACGACAACGACGATGGACTCAATGGCGAGTCTGATGACCCTGTATCAAAGCGCGAGGTTCTGGAGCATATTGGCCGTTCGGGCATGGATGTCGATATCCCGGCGCTTTTCCATCGCAGCACCCACAAGGCCACGGCCGCGCCCATGACAGGCATGCGCGTGGAATGGAACATTGATTTCGACTGGACGGGCGAGGCGACGAGCAAGATGCGCCTGCTCGTTGGAGTTCCCGGAAAGTGTAGGTTTGACCTGATCTATCTCAACGCTACAAATTGCAAACACATGCTAACAGACTAGGGCGCAAAGCAGACAAGAAGGGCAGCCTGGGGAAGCTGCCGCGGCTGTTTGCCAAAATGGTCAGCAATGGCAGCGACCCGATGCGGGCAGTGCAGACAGCTGTTGCTTTGCTGGCCGGCGAAGAAGGACTCTGAAGATGATGTCACCACTTCTACTTTATTTTTTGTCTATTACTGATCATTATCTTTATTGGGACTGTACTGGCGTTATGTGTTGTTTGGAGCGCGGCGATGGTTGATTTTACGACTACTGTATCAAGGGTTGGCATTGGCACTGGTAATGACTGCTACGATATAGCTTTGCGTCTGTACACTTTGTTATTGATGTCCAGGTACAAATATACAATGTAAAAAAAAAAAAGAAAGACGCCGTGTCCGATGTATTATTTGTTTGATATGATGGTATAAAGTCTGATCAAGTCTCGCTATCAGTTTTCCTCCTCTGGAAGCTTCGTTCTTTCGTCTTTGGTCTCCAGACGAGCCGTCGCCACGCCCCGGGCATCATCCGCAGATGCATTATATAGGTCGTCGATGTAAAAGTTGTTGGTCTATGGTTTGGTAGCCATGGCGAATCGCTTAATCGACGCTGACGCCCAACTTGCGCAGGTCCTTCTTGGCCAGCTCAATCTCGGCGACGATCTCTTCGTGCGCATCAGGGCAGTCGTTGAAGGTGAGGATACCCCAGCCGAGACGGGCCAGAATGACGGCGCCAAAGGTGACTAGGAACCAGAAGGGGAGCTAGAGGTGATACACGTTAGGTCATGCAAGCAGAACAAGTCAAAAGTGAAGAGTCGAGAAGGACTTACCACGGGGACAATCTCCTTCTGGGCGACGGCTGGGAGGGGGATCAGCTCCAGGTAGAGGGACAGGTAAAGCTATACTGTTAGCATTAATCACGTTCGTAGAGGCGGCAACGTGCAGTGCTTGTTGCCATTGGGCTTGACATGCGGTCAAGGTGACAGACATTGTCGTCGATGTCGGTTTCGGTGTCGGTGTTGACGGGGGGACTCACCGATGTGGCCAGCAGGGCCACAGACAGAGTCTGCGTTGCGCGAGTCATTGTGAAGCGAGTTTCGATTACAAGCGAGGTCGGTCGTCGATAGCACGCGTTGTGGCAAGATAGTGACCGAGATAGTGATCTTAGTAGGGTGGTGATGCTCAGTTCAACTACACGTCCACACGCGGCTTTGCCAGATTGCAAAAGGGAAAAGGAGAACGCGAGAGCTGCGTTTCCTAGTTTGTACTAGCGTATTCTATAACTAGCATGGCGTGGAGAGGTACCAGGGTGATGTACCTATTTGTAGAACACCTTAAATAAGTGGGTCTTTCTTTGCCCAGGTTCGTGAATGACATCGCGACAGTGACCTCTGACGACGGCTCACATAAGACCAAGTAAGAAAATCAAAGTCATTACTTATGAAGAGCTAACCTCACTGTTTCCTTATGTTTCTCGAGCTTTTGTTTTCAGCGGCGATGTGATCTAGGTATTACTTGCGGCCTATGGCAATCGAGATTATTGTGTTTAGTCATCAGTCGAATCGCGGACACAGAACACAGGACACAAAATAGCTGAATTTGTTAATTCACGTATAATATTTCATTTTAGCTAGATTTTGGCGATGTAGGCAGCTAAAATAACACATAGCCAAAGGCAATCATGGTGGGCTGTTGATAAGGCGTGTAGTAACAGGTGATTACCACCTCGAGTCTTGTGATAAAAACATGATAATGCACTCCATCTAGGCATTTTTTTGATGCTTTTGACAGCTCTGTCAACCAAGATACTTAAGGCTGTAAAGATATCAAAATCAGTATGGTCTGCCCTATTAAGTACTGCAAACCAGTTCCTGAATACCCCTGAAACGTCATACGATATGTGCAGTCGTCTGCCTCTTGTCTAGCTTATTCTTTTTTTTTAATATATAAAATGTGCTTTTCTCGGAACAATTCCCGCTGCCATCACGCCACACATTCAGATATCCTTTTTAAAGTGCCGACACAAGAGTGTGTGGCGAGAATCTGTCCCCATCGTCGGTAACGAGCCCACATTTAACCGTGCCTGAGCAGAGTGCAGATTATAATACTAACAGCAGGATGAAAAGTAGCCGCCGAAGTGGCATGTCTGTCACTGAGATATTTAAGTATTATTTGACTCAGATTTGATGCGTTTGTCTGAGCAGCAAGCATTGTCAAGGTTGGCTTCCACGATGGCTTTCCATTGTGATCAAACCCATGTCTAAGTCGACCAGCTGAGTTATTCTATCCTCGCACCTCGCGTCATGTAAATTGCGTTTCATTTTTATCCAGTCATCTTTCTCTAGTTGGTATAAATACTATCCTAGCGAAAAACCATCCGTCCGCGTGTCATCCTGCGTCGACATCTTACGGTGTACTAAGTCCGCCCATGACTTGCACAGCGTATCCACCAAGCCGCTACAAATAATATGTTACAGAGCATAAAGTAGGACGGCTTGCTGCCCAACTGGTAAAAGAGCAGACAAGGGAGTGAATCCTTTCATATGTTTTTCGTTTTCATTTATTCGTCTTGTGGCGGTTGCTTTCCTTCTTCGCTGCTTCTTTTCTTCTTTTGTGGGCACAATGCATTTACTTTCCTTTCCCGCCTAAAGTGGAAGAGTGCTACGAGTATTTTGTGTACTGATCCAGTTCCTTGCATGTCGACTTAGTTGTTCGCGCTGTAATGGCCCAAGGCAAGCAGTTACTCACTCCGCGTGGCCAGTGTTGATCACTCCGGTCTCTACTCTGTGTCCGTGGCACGCGAGGAGGCAGACTTGTTATAACAGATCGTGCCTAGCTATGACTCAAAGGCCACCCGAACCGGACGGTTGACAAGCCCACGAGAATGAAGACGAGAACTCGACCAGCTCCGTGCCGGACGGCGATGTTTTGAAATATCTTATGAATTAAATCTAGCAGTAAGTTTAAATAAACAAATCTAGTGGACGCAAAAACTAGTGGGTCAAGGTGTGGTCAACCATAGAGGCGGTATTAGTCCGAAAGAGCGAATGGGTCTTGGCGTCCATTAACCAAGGGGGCGTGTTATTTTTTGTGTGTTTTTGTACATGGCTTTTGCATGCAGTTATCCTTGAAGAAAAGGGTGTGAACCCCGAACAAGGTTGTGGCAGAGCATCGAGAGGGGAAGCTGTCGATGTGTCCCTCGGCTTTCTTTTCGGTAGATTCTAGTAAGTGTTGTCGCAGGTAGAGGTGATCATCCGCGGCGAGTTTGCTGATCATGAAATGCATACACACTTATGCATGCCTTCCCGTGTCCAAGCCGCTGTCCAAGCAGAGGCATGCTTTAGAGGCGCTCTTAGAAAGGGACCGCTATGATACGCTGCGCTCTGCGACTTGATCTCTTCCCACGTGTGTGGCATATCAATATAGAGGATAAAGTGCAGCGGCTGCTTCATAATGTGCAGTATCAAAGACGAACAAAATGAAATCCAAATTAAACCCAACATGGTACCAAACGCTTTCGACCCCCGTAGACATCCCACGGCGTATTGGGCATCAATAGGTTTGATTAAAAGAGGAAGCAGCAGAGTAGCAGAATGGAACAATGCAAGGGGACGAAGGAGTAAAGGGTGTGGAGTGGTCTCCAGAGACAAACTATCACTCGTATCAGCGATTTTTGATGTGCAATACTACATTGTACGTACTACTGGCACGAGAGCAGTCTACATGTACCTGTGTAAAAGTATGAATATACACGGAGACTGTACGGGAATAAAATGCAAAGAAAATATAACCGCAAAAAAACATCAAAACACATCGTAGGTTAGGGGAGCGGGAGGATGGCGGATGGGTGGACGGAGGAGTGAAAACAAAAAATGGAGGGGTGTATCTACCGATGGGGACGGCATCATCTTTGTGTGGCATTAAGATAGGAAAGTAATCTGGTCTTTATTCTATTCTAATTTTGCTGTTGTTCTTTTCTGTCCCTTGTACTCGGTCTGTTTTTGACTGTCGAGTATGGCCCTGCTTGTCATCTCAGACATGAGCAGGATAACACTACAGGTATGAGCAGAATAGCCGTACACGTATGAGCAGATATACGCATCGAAGGATACAGATAGCCTAAACTACATAACATTAACGATGATAGAGCCGCTGCAGAGGGGGGGCAGATATTCCACAGAGAATACCTCCGCACCGCTGTGCCACTTCGGGTCAATAAGAGCATGCATCCATGTTTCGCAAGGGTCACGTTTCCGGGGAGGTGGGTTGACAAGTCCGAGATGCATCACGATGCAGCTCTCCACGGAGCTCCATGGAATCTTCCTTCTATTGATAGATGTGTCCCGGGGCTTCGTTTTCAGCATCTGAGAGGTTGAGTATTTGTATTGCTGATGTGTGTGTGGATGAACATCAGTTCGCGCACACGAGACTTGAGACGCAATGGAGTCAACTCGGACGAAAGGCATACGAGGTTTAGGACAGGTACATATCTGCATTAATGGGCGAGGAAGCTTTTCCAGGCTCTCAAATATGAAAATAAAACAATATACGTAGTACAAGAAAGAATAGAAACAAATATGCAATAGATGCCCATGGCAGTTTTTTCAACCACGTCCGAACTCGGATAGTTCAGTTTACTCCGTAGCTAAATGTAGTTTGTACGCAGAAGTCCAGCCCAACGTCCATAGCAACAAACGAAAGATGAAGATAATACATATGCAGCCAAGAGTCTGGCTCTCGACGGTATTGCTTTCCCAGTGTCTTTAGCGGACATCGTCTCCCAGCGTGGTCGATGCTCCGAGGTGTACGGATTTCAGAACTGGCATCTTGATCGATTACTACAACTTGTCATGTCCCAAACAGGTTTGCTCAAGTTGTTCGACTGATTCTCGTTTCAGCTGTGCCCGAAGGCTTGGCCCTTTTCCTTCTAGAAATACAGAATGGTTGCTGACTGTGTAAATATACATCTACACATGGCGATGCCGGCCTGGGTGTATGCTAGTGTAGTAATTATCCAGAAGCAAGTAGCAAATATAGAATAACAAAGGACTGTCAAGTGTCAATGCCAGGATTCACCAACTAAATGACACCAAATTAGATACAGCACAGCGAAGAATAACAATGTCCATATTAAATTGATTATTGCCACGAAAAAAAGAAAGGAGGCATGGCACACAAGCAATGCCAAAGGGCGTGATAGTCGCGAGAGCGCATGCCAATCTCTGATAGCTGACGATCCTGACCATCAACAAAGATATTCGAGTCAATATGCATACTATCCTTCAGACTCGGTAAGATTCACACACATTCTTGGTCAACAGTCACCATGGCCTTTACATCTATCGCCAAATACCAGCTAAAAGAGCCCTATATGTAGTCTCGGTGTTTCAGCTTCAGTAGCTGCATACTATGTACAACTGTGATTCAACGCACCATAAAAAGAAAGCAAATATTTCGTCTATGCTGTGATGTGCTCCTATAATTAGTGGTTGTCTTCTATTTCATCCCTGATTTTCGTTCATATTCGTGGCGAACTGAGCGGTCGCGCCTTCGCGCACAAGCTTGTAAGACCGAAATGGGCGAGCCAAGGAGGAGCGGGAGGATCCACTTTAAGTGTATTAAGCAATTGTTTTACTATTTAATTTAATCGATAGCTCTCTTCATTTCTCCTCATTTCTTTTTGCATTTCGCACCTTGCATTTCCTGGTCAAAGCTAAACTTGTCACAGAATGCTCCTATGTTATTGGGTATCTACTACTATGTATGTAGTTTGAGTCTGTTGCAAATAAAAACCTGGATGAAGACTTAGACACTGTATATGTCTTTAGGCGATTCAGGCTGACAAATGTACGTCTTGTAGCTCAATAGCGTATATACAGTGAGTAATGAGCAGTACAATACGCAGTCTAGAGTCAAGATACCGTTGGATTCATCTAGACTCCTCATTTCAAAGAAGGCTGCGCGGCAAGTATCGTAAAAAGATCAAAGAATCGGCCATACTCCGTACATAAGTAGACGAGATGTCGTAAGTGGGTCTCTGATAACGATAGGGCAGAACCGTAGCCGCAGCCTTCTCATTGAAGTACTTTTTTGCTGTAAACCAGTACTAAAGAGACAAGTATCCACTCATGTCCCAAGAAATATTCGTTTGCTCTGATCCGAGTGGATCCCATGCCTCAGTCGGAGCGTTTTGGGCGCTGCCTGCCATTGGTCCGACACCGTAAAAAGCGTTAGGGCGTGTACGTATCAATAATTCCTAGCGGCCGCCTGTTGTAAGTGTCGTTTGTGTCCACTCTTATTGGAGTCCGCAGAAAATACGTTCTAGCCCAGGTTCACAGATTTCGGCCTCACGAAACAGCACGAAGATTGGCACGAAGCACGAAGCAGTTAAGGGTGTGAATATATGCCCAGCTAGGTGGTCGCTAGTGAATTAGGTATCATGGAACGAAGTTTATATAAGACTGAGCATCGGCCCCATAGCCCGGCACTTTGAAGCTGTCTCTGGTCTTTTGCTCTTCTGTTTTGTATCATCATCTAATTCACACTTCCTCTCTTCACCTGGCCTTGTGCCATCAAAATCATACTCTTTAATACACTATATTTACCAACAAAAAAAATACCAACCTACAACATGTCCTCCCAACCTGAAGAGGAGGCCCAGTACGCCTCAATCGTGCACGCCAACACGACCATCTCACACCCGGCACACCAGCCCGCATTCACCGCAAATGGCGACCGTCGTCGGCGCAGCGGCAGCACCAGCACTGCTGTCAGCAGCAGTGGCAAGCATCGCCGCAACAGCAGCGGCCTGGCTGGCTCAGCAGGCCCTGCCGGCGTCGAAAAAGCCCACCGCGACCCCAAGCTCGACATCAACCTGCCCTACCGTACCTTGAGTGCCGGTGCCAACATGGACGAGTTCCGTGTCGAGGTCCCCGGTGGTGAAATCCCCGGCCCTATCGAGCCCCCAGAGATTGCGGCAATCAGCCGCCAGCCTACGCGCCAGGGCGAGCCCGCGCCGCGCTACCGCCTGGTCACTTTCGAGCCCAACGACAAGGGCAACCCGAAGAACTTTTCCAAGGCCAGGAAGTGGTACTGCACGCTCGTTGTCGCTTTCACCTGTTTCGTTGTCGCCTTCGCGTCTAGTGTCATCACAGCCGATATCGAGGGTGTCATGAAGGAGTTTAACGTGTCGGAAGAGGTGGTGCTCCTGTCCATCACTTTCTTTGTGGTTGGCTTTGGTATCGGCCCCCTGGCGTTTGCCCCCCTGTCCGAGGTCTACGGTCGCCGCATCATCTACGGCTCGACCCTGCTGATTGCCGTCGTCTTCATTATCCCGGAGGCCGTTGCCAAGAACATTGAGACTCTGCTGGTCTGCCGTTTCATCGACGGTATTGCCTTTTCTGCCCCCATGACCCTGGTCGGTGGTACGCTGGCCGATCTGTGGCGCAACGAGGAGCGTGGTGTGCCCATGGCTGCTTTCTCGGCTGCCCCCTTCCTGGGCCCGGCCATTGGTCCCCTTGTCGGTGGTTACCTGTCTGACGCCAAGGGCTGGCGCTGGCTGTACTGGATCCAGTTGATCCTCTCGGCCGCCGTCTGGATCATGATCACCTTCACTGTCCCCGAGACCTATGCTCCCACCATTCTCAAGAAGCGTGCCGAGGCCCTGCGCAAGTCCACTGGCGAGCTCGACCACGTCACCGAGCAGGAGCTCGACACGCGCTCCTTGTCTGAGCGCCTGTCCATCTTCTTGATCCGCCCCATCCAGCTGCTCTTTGGCGAGCTGATTGTTTTCCTGCTGTCGCTCTACATGTCTGTCCTGTACGGTCTTTTGTACATGTTCTTCGTTGCCTTCCCTATCATCTACCAGGGCGGCAAGGGCTACTCGTCCGGCAAGACTGGTCTCATGTTTATCCCCGTCGCTGTTGGTGTCATCTGCTCGGCCGCCTGCGCGCCCCTGGTCAACATCAACTACATGAAGCAGGTCCGCAAATACAACGGCAAGCCCCCTGCTGAGGTCCGCCTGATCCCCATGATGTTCAGCTGCTGGTTCATCCCCATTGGTCTCTTCATCTTTGCCTGGACCTCGTACGCCGACCTATCCTGGGCCGGCCCCGCCATGGGTGGTTTCCCCGTTGGTTTTGGTTTCATCTTCCTGTACAACTCGGCCAACAACTACCTCGTTGACTCGTACCAGCACCAAGCCGCATCCGCTCTGGCCGCCAAGACCTGCCTGCGCTCTTTCTGGGGTGCCGCCGTCGTCCTGTTCACCAAGCAGATGTACGACAAGCTCGGCGACCAGTGGGCCTCGACCCTGCTGGCTTTTATCAGCTTGGCCTGCTGCCTGATTCCCTTCCTTTTCTGGAAGTACGGCGCCTCCATTCGCCAGCGCTCGCGTTTCGCCTACGGTGGCGAGGACGACGAGACCGAGGAGACTGCCAAGCTGCCCGGCAGCGGTGCCACCAGCGACTCTGACCCCGAGAAGGCACTTCCCGCATCTGCGGGAAGCGGCGAGGCCGCCATTGCCCCGGCCGCTGCTGCTCCTGCTCAGCCCGTCTCCAACTAGATCAGATGTGTTGAAAATACTTGTCCTTGATCATCACTTATGCCACCACTTGCATTTGGCGGCCGTCTGAAGCAAGGTTCCGGCGGCGTATAGTGCAACATACCGCACCGCATTGCATATCTTCTTTTCTCACTTCGTTTCACATCTTTCATTAACTTTCTTCGTCTTACTACATACTTCTTATTTCTTGTCTACTTTCTTTGCAGTTCCTGTTTCCCTATTTTATATTTCCCATTTCCCGTTTAAATACCTCTTTATATTTTGTCTGTTGCATCATCGGCGCCTTGTTAGACGGATTGGGTTTCATTTCTTCTGGCATCTACACCTCTTGTCTTTATTCACATAGACCTGCATAATATTTTCCTTTTTCTAGTTTCTTCTTACTATCAATCAAAAAAAAAAAATCAAACTTATATTAAAACGAACGTGATCTCGACAGCCGTCCTTACAATATCATGATGTTACGCGCATTATTGATAAACCCAGGCTGTTTTTTTGTTCCTAGTTAACTGTCATAACCCGCTTCTTATTTTCTGTTGCCTACTCACCGTCTTTTGCTATTTCCATGGGTAGCAATACTGGTTACAGTGCCGTCATACCGATTTCAACGAAAGTAATGTATGTTCACGGCACAAAATATTACTCCCAATAGTACAACATTAGCTGACAACTAAATAATTCCTTGAATGTATGTAACACCTGTGACGTGCTTTAATGAGATGCCATTCGCCCTGATATATCTTTTCTTGTACTCTCTTCAACTCAATTATTTAATCAACAAATTGGTGTATTTATTCTGGGGGTTTTTCCCGCAATTTTCTTCGTTACCAATGTTAAGCCCTTCTACTTTTTCAAAAAAAAAATAAAAAAAATACTAGACTTGTATTTGCCTAATTTGCATGACTCAAATCACCAATAATCTTGCCAGCCTCACGATATCCAGTGTCAGACCATGGCAGCCCACATCACTGCCCCGTAGGTACAACCTCGTTGATCTACAGCCAAGCCTTGTTGCACGGGGCTTCTATGTTCGAGTATCCCTGCACCCGGCCGTGTTGTACAAGTCCCGACACTCGAGTTCGAGTTCAATATCTTGAAGCTGGGGTGGTGGTAATATTGCTTACTATCAAGCCCGATTGATAACTGCCACTCGCTCTTTCCCATCCACTGCCACCACTCAAAGCTATTATCTCCTGAATAGGCCCTTTCTCAGACTCTCTTAGCTATGTACTGCAGTTATCGTTCCGGAAAGAGCAACCCCATTGATCCCATATATCCTCACCGTTCTTAAAAGGAAGGAGAGACTTAAAGCTTAACCAGTAGTACGTTAACGAGATGAAAGGTCGTACTGCCGGCAGGTGCGCCCTTTCCTGTTTCATTAGCTTTGCCTCACCTGTTCCTCACCATATCTCGCGATGTTCCTTAAATGCCCGCTAAGAAGACGCCTAATAATACCCAATGCTCCCCCAATGTGCCGCTGCATTTGCGCTACAAACTTGACCACGTGATAGAGCCAATCGGAGCTTGTCCCCTCCAGCGCATTGTGGCCCCCCAAAGTTAAAAAGCACAGGGGGCTTACCGTGCTAGAATTTGCTCTACTCCGGATCTAGGCATAGCCTGCAGTCTAAGGTAGCTTTTGTACTGGAGTGTGGGGTGCGCTCCCTGTGATTGCACGGTTGTTTTGTTTTGTTTTGTTTGTTGATTTGCTTATTTTACCAATTTTTTTTCTTTTTGGCGGTGACGGGTCGCACCTTCCCTTGTGTATCTCCTCTTTTATGTGGTGATTGCCATCTGCAGACTACCGTGTCGAGGCTTCAAATATCGCGACATCGCCGTCCAGAACGAAGGAAAGAGTGCACAATGCTCCTTCCATTGTAATCAGTAGCTTCTATTAAACCTACTATGTAGGCGCAAGATTTCCTATCGATAATAAAACGGTTCCAATCTTGATTACATCCATCCAATTTGGTGATACCGTTACCTCGACCTCAATTTCGCAGCCCACCCAATCTCCCCAGCTCCCCTGTCGCTTGGTTGCATCACTCCACCACTCTTCATCACAGTCGTCCTACGGCCCCTTTTTTTCTTCAATATTCGCCCTCAGTCTATCAAAGTTGCGAATTCCTGTGTCTTCTACAGAGAACGGTGTTCAGTCGTCTATCTGGCTTTCCCATCTACCGCCTTTCCTCACTAGCACACCCCTGAGCTGTCCTCCTGTCGATCTCTATCCGCCTGCACTCTGCACTTTATCCATCGTATCTCATCTCACAGGCCTTCTTCTACATTACCTTTACCTTGCTTTCGACTTTCAAGTTCTGCATTCCACAGGTCAGAGGAGCCTAGGAGACCCTTTCCCACTTCTCTCCCCTCTCCAGAATGCAGTGACGGCTTCTACAGCTATTCTGCCGCATTCTTTGCATTCTTTAGCACGTCTCAAATCAACATCTCGAGTCTCAAATCTGCACTTTACTGATCGACTCGCCGTTTATGCACGCGACGACAAGCATGCGGTAGACCGCCACGCACATTTATTGCACATAGCAATCGCCAACCAGTCCTCCAAGACGCTCTAAAGACAACCTTCTACCTCTACATCCTACACATCAGCGACAATAACTCCAAAATGGAGGAACGCCGGCAGAACCCGCGTCTCAGCGGCCTTCCGCGACCGACTTCCCGTCTCCCCGTCTTCTCTTCTGCAACTGGATCTAGCAATGCATCTTCCATACCAGCTCCAGCAGCTCCTGCACCGGCTGTCCGGAATGTCCCCCTCCGCGCAAAGCCGTCTCGTGAGAGTCTCTCGGGCGGTGATTTGCGCAACCCCAAGCTTCGTTCCGTTTCCTCACGAGACCGTCTTGGCGCCGGGTCACCATCCCCCGCCTCTCCTAATGGCGGCGGCCTAACGGTCGCAAAGAACCAGACCCGACAGGCCTCGGCCCGCACTCGTGCTGTCTCTGGCGAGTTCTCCAAGACCGTGCCCAGATCCCGAGCCAGTATTGGCGTGTCTCCACTGCCATCGCGACTAAACGAAGATTCGAACACATTCAGCAAACCTGCCAGCCTATCCCGACGCGCATCGGCCCAGCATCTGCGCCAGCAAAGCTACTCTTCATTTTCACCGACTCCCGATGACAACAACTCTATAAGTGAAGAAGGCGTTGTAGCCCCACCTGTGTTGCGTCCCAGAGCATCAAGGTCGAGATTGTCTCTAGCTGAGCGCACAATGGAGACACTTGCACAAATCCCGAGCTCGCCTTCAATGAAAGGAAAGACGACTGCATTTTACGACCCCGAATCGCAGCGGCCAGGCAGCCGCTCAGGACGCCCTGCTAGTCGCACGGGCCGTCCCGGCTCTCGCCCAGGCTCCGCTCTTGGGTTTTCTGATAACAGCTCTCAGAGGTCCTCTTCGCGCCCACCTAGCCGGCCTCCTTCGAGCTCGAGCCACGACGAATCTGCCCCCAACTTTCGTGCAACCACTAACTCGATGCGGCCAGGCATGTCATCCTTTTTGCCAATCGAAGAAGGGCCGACCCCCAGCCGCACGCCTGCACCCACACGAACCCTGCGAGGGCGAGCATCTATCGGGCCCGGAACGACGATTGGCCAACGTTATGGTGCTCTGGGCAGTCTGCGGCAGCAGGCGGAAGCATCTTCTCTCCAGCAGCCACGTGCACGCACACCAAGTAGTCCTGAAAAGATGTCCACAATCCCCGCCGCTACACCATCACGCGCACCAGCGCCGGGAGGTTCTGGTCCAAAGACTGTGGCCGCACGCCCACTGAAAACACGTGCATCTATGAGCGGCTTGGTCCGAAAGCCGTCTTCAAACAACCTTGAAGACGTGGCATCTTCGTCCCCTGCAACAGCAAATCCGGCCGTTGGCCGTAAGAGCTCACTCGTGTCCCGGTCGTCCACCATGTCCTACGAGGATAACAGCGCCTCCAACGTATCAACAGCCTCCACAGCTACGAGCATCAACTCGGTGGACTCTAGCGTACCCAGCCCTGTCAGCAACGCCAGAAAGTCATCTGCGGCCTTGCGGGAGCAAATCGCAAAGGCCAAGGCTGCCAAGCGTGTGGCCGCACAGCAAGCGGCCACCGACAACTCAGTGACGGAGCTGGGCGAACCGGATGCGGAATCATCAGAGCCAGCGGCATTTGCGACTTCTTTTGCAACATCATACTCTGCCAGCAATTACAATAGCGCATATGGCCTAGGCCAAGCACCAGTTGTCCCTACCGACAACACATTTGACTTTGGACTCAGCTCTGACCCATTTAACCAGAACCGCAGCGGACAGAATCAAGCCAAGTTGATCCAGGCACGAGTTGCAGCAGCCCGCACCAGTGGCCGCCTGAATATTGCAGCACTGAGCCTTCGGGAGATTCCTGCTGATGTGATGAACATGTACGAGGCCGATGCCATGGGCACGTACGATGGCTCTTGGGCCGAGACAGTCGATCTCACGCGATTTGTTGCTGCGGACAACGAAATTGAGATGATCGATGACAGTGTTTTTCCTGATATCGGCATGGATGAGATGGCTGAGCAGGAGGACAGCAAAGGCAACATTTTTGGTGGCCTTGAAACGCTCGACCTACATGGTAACATGCTCATCAGCCTGCCGATAGGCCTGAGAAGATTGCAAGTCCTTACATCTTTGAACTTGGTGAGTCTAGTCTATTTTCATACTTCTTTGAAACTACGTACATATGCATATCGATAACTAACATCAAAGTCCTCAAACCGCATCACAAACAATGCGTTGGAAGTCATTTCTCAGATTACGTCTCTTCGCGACCTCAAATTAGGCGGCAACCTGTTTTACGGTCCGCTTGATCCGTGCTTCGCCAAGCTTGAGAACCTGGAAATTGCCGATCTTCACGGAAACAACATCTCGGCGCTTCCCTTGACCCTCAGCAACATGTCGAAGTTGCGCATTCTCAACATCAGCGAGAATAACTTTGAGAGCCTAGTGTTTGAGCCTTTGTCAAAGCTGCCGCTGACAGAGCTCAATGTCCGCAAGAACAAGCTCAGTGGTGTTTTGATCGAGGACGTGGTTGAAGCACTGCCTAGTCTTCAGATTTTGGATGTGACGTCCAACCAGATCACACAGCTGGTTTCGACCGACCGCGCAGTGCCGCTTGCCCTGCCAGCCATTCAGCAGCTGTTGATTTCGATGAACCGCCTCACATCTCTGCCTGATATGACAAACTGGACGACGCTCCTCACTCTGATCGGCGAGGAAAACAACATCAACAGCATCCCTGACGGCTTTGCGGGCCTGCGTAGCCTGCGCCATGCCGACTTCTCGAGCAACGACATCCGGCTTATCCCGTCAGAAATCGGACGCATGGAGAAGCTGGCAATGTTGCGGCTGAGCGGAAATCCGCTGCGCGACAAGAAGTTTTGTACGGCCGACACTGATGAAATCAAGGAGGTGTTGGCGTCGCGGCTCGAGCCTGAGGTCGAGGAGCTGCCGGAAGAGGAACACGTAACCACCGAAATGAAAGATGAACTGAGAGACGCGGTAACAGAGTTGACATCCAAGACAGGCGCACACGGCCGGACACGCAGCAGAAAGCTTAGTAGTGCTTCTGTTACTGGCCGTGGCGAGGAGTCTGAGGACGACTTTGCGACACCGCCGACTTCGCTGCCCCACTCACCGGCAAGATCGCGCTCGCATACTTTGTCCAACCAGATCTGGCCTGTCAAGCAGGGTGGCATCCTCGACCGGTCGGAGACCGAGTCGTCGTCGCTGCATCCAGTAATCTCGTCGCGCGTGGCACAAGAACATACAGTGTACGTTATACGGCTGTATAAAAACCTCTTCACGACAATTCCAGACGCGCTGTCTTTCTTTGCAAATACCCTGACTTCATTGTCTATCTCCAAGAACCAGCTCAAGGGCGAGGACTACCTCGGCGACGCCTCTACGAGCGACGGCCTGGACCTGCCCGCACTGAAGGAGCTGAATCTGTCCTCAAACCACATCACCGGACTAGGCCCCCTGGTGCGCCATGTGCGGGCCCCATCGCTGCAGAAGCTTGATGTCAGCATGAACCGCGTGTCGTCGCTGCCGCCAGATACACAGCTTAGGGATGCGTTTCCCGACCTCACGGTTCTGCTGGCCGGCAACAACCATCTGGCCGAGCTGAACCCCGAAAGCATCAAGGGGATGCGGGTCGTGGACGTGAGCAACAACGACATTGACCACCTGAACCCGCGGCTGGGCCTGCTGGGTGGTGACGGCGGTCTGCAGCGCTTCGAGGTTCTGGGCAACCGGTTCCGTGTTCCGCGATTCAACGTCATTGAGCGTGGAACCGATGCTACTCTCCGCTGGCTGCGTGGACGTGTGTCCGTGGCTGAGATGGGTGCATGGCGTGAAGCCAACCGTCAGGGCGGTGGCGATGTTGATGATGAACTGGATTGATGTGTCTATGATGATGACTTTTTTTTGCCCCCGATCTCTTGATATTTTCTTCAGTTCCTTCACTTTTACTGTTGATTCCCGCTGCTCTATACTGCTCAACACATGCTACACCACTCCTATGGTTTGGCGCAAAAGCTTCACACTACCATCTTTACTATTGCATTGCTAGCATCTTAACTTTTATATTGTTTTGTATCTCTATATATGTACACCTTGATAATTAATATCTATTTAATCACATACAAAAACTTCTGAACGTCTTGTCCGTATTGCATAATGTCTTTGAGACTTTCAGCAGAGTTTTCAAGGCACAGAAGCAAGATGGTTGGTTTCAAAAGAGTAACAACACATGTGCTTATAACCACAAGACTTGTCACAGGCGGGCATGGACTCTTGCATTTAATAATAAGTAAAATTGAGTTGCGAGTAGAGACCCACATATACTGACTAACCTACGGTACATGTACAAGTTTACACAGCGTTAAAGGGTAAACACACTGTAGCTAACCAAACTAGGAGAAGCACATGGCTTAGACGACATGTCTACTATGTAGTAGACTTTCAGTACTGGCATCTCATCATTGCATCAAATATTTGGACTACAATCCTAACTTGAGAGTATCATGGCTACAATTTCTCACTGAGACTTAGTGATACGGATTCTAGTAGTATTGAACGGAAGGAGGCCATATTTTGTAGTCAAAGAGGATAGATCTCACAACACACAATGCTTGTATGCTTAGAATGAGGAATGCAGCTTTGGCAATAATTCAAATATACTTCATGGCAATAATTCAGTATACTTTAATACAGCCTGAATATACAGAAAGTCTATTAGGAGCCCAAGAATCGAGATAGAGAAGACGTAAAGTGTTGTGGTGGGCATCAAATGCTAAAAAGCAGAATCTGA
The DNA here is from genome assembly GCA_022392945.1 of Ophiostoma australiae. Taxonomy (NCBI): domain Eukaryota; kingdom Fungi; phylum Ascomycota; class Sordariomycetes; order Ophiostomatales; family Ophiostomataceae; genus Ophiostoma; species Ophiostoma australiae. The sequence continues at coordinate 656,956 of JAKRGJ010000012.1, forward strand.
AGGTACCGTACAAGATCACGATAGAATCGACGAGAATGTAGAGGCATCATATTTAGGGCTGGAAACCATGAAAGAACCGTGCTTCTTTTTACTTCAATTGCATCGGGGATGAGGGCATGTGGCGGAAACTGATTTTCCCGAGCGAGTAGACACGAATACATCGATTTCTTTGGACGTGTGACTGCATTCATTGTATAGAAAGAGAGTCTACAGTGTTGACGGAATAAGAACCTTCAGCCAAGAACCTTATATTGAATCTACAGCTTCACGCACAGACAGAAGGGTATTTTTTCAGAGGCAAACTATTCTGCAACCGAGCATTTATATCTGGCCTCTCCTGCCCAAAGCTTCGTTTTTTCTCTCTTCTTCCTTTTCTTTTCATCTATCATCAGGTCACCCAAACTCACTTTAAAGTTTCAAAAGCTTCCAAACTTTGAAACTTTACACTCACTGTTTACTCTCTACTTTTTATTCTCTACTCTTTACTCTTTACTCTTTACTTTATACTCTTTACTTCTACTCTTTACTCTCTATTCTCTACTCTCTACTCTTTACTCTCAACTCACTACTCTTTACTCTCTACTATCTACTCTTTACCCTCTTTCCCCGCTCCTCATCTTTTTCTCTTTTATTTCATAAAATAAACCATTTTATTATCATCCAATTTGCTTCGTCGAGAAGAAGAAAGCAGTCTGCCCAGTGTCTCCTACGAGGCACTGCCACAAACTTATACTATGATGGCAAACGCTATTACAAGGTTTGCAGGCACGATCGATTTTCCCCAGGTCGTCGACAGCATCCCCACAGGCATTCCCCAGACTAGAAACCCCCAGATCAGTGGAATTTCCAGACTTATTCAACAGAAGAAGGATTCTGTGGCGGCAATAATTGAAGAGGCAAGGGCAAGCAACTACCAGGACTACAGCGCCGTGTTTTCCGACGATGAAGATGAGGACATGCACACACCAATGCCTACACCAACGCCTGCTCCTACTGCTGAATATCCCAATCCTAATGGCCCAAGCCGCACCTGTAATATTGCTTTTGAGGCCTCATGTAAAAGCTCTACACCTCTAGCTGCTCAGGCAGGTGGCGCTTCTCGCGTTGGTTTTGCTCGGTTCCCAGCAGTCACCTCTTACGCTATTCCTCCAGTGGCAGTGTCTGAAAGAAAGTATCCGAATGCTATTGCCATTGTTCGCCCTGCCCCTCGCAACAGTGCCACACACACTGCAAGAAACGAGGCTTTGGACTACTTTGACGTCACTGACAGTGTCACTATGGATAAGCTGCGCAGAGAAGTTCACTGCAACTACATGCGCAACAAGACCATTGACGATGCGCACGATGCCCTGGAGCGGGAGATTCGCCACATGGAGTCGGTTGAGGGCAACCAAAACTACACCAACTTCATGATCGAGTACTGCCGGAACATTGAAATAAATGTTAATGCAGGCCGGGAGCCACATCATGGCATTCAGTCGAGATCGCAGTTCATGGTGACCCACTACTCTGAACAGATGATCAAGCACTGTCCATGGGAAGTTGTGGTGTATCAAACGCGGTTCATAGGCGAGGAGGGTATGCGTCTGTTCCTGGAAGCCAATTCTGGAGGTCGCACCCTTCGTGAAATTTATGAATCAAAACGCCAGGACCTTCTCACTCAAGAAGCTGAAGCTCGGGGCGATACACCACTACTCGTCTACGAGAAGCTGGTCTGGCCCTGTGACTTTGACATGCCAGAGGAGCCCGACAACACTGAAGCCGACACAGATTCTGAAAGGCCTCAGGATGATGTTCACCCCGAAAATACTGGTGACTCGGATGATTCTTCTGACGGATCTGATGACTCTGATCAAGACAATAGGGCTGCTGAGATCAACCAAGATGAAATTGCCGCCATCCTTGACGGACTCGCAATCTTTGCTTCAGACGAAGGTGAACGCGAGCCTCACGGCGAAAATGTGGAATCCTTTGCAGCTATTTTTGACAATATTTTGCCTGGGTTCGACGACAGTTTCGAAACAGAGACTGAGCGACTTGCTCTGGAACAAGACACAGCAAGAGAAGAAGAGGCTGATCGCATGGCTGCCGAAAATATGCGCCGTATCGAAGCTGAGATTGAAGCTCTGGTAGACTCACTCGACGGCATTCCCGACGATGGTGTGCAAGTTGAAGCCGAGACTGATGCTCTGGAGGACTCGCCTGACAATATCCTCGATGACAATCTTCGTCGCGTTGAGACCGAGCTTTTTGCTATGGTGGATTCAGATGACCTTCTCAGCGACAGTCATTACAATGAAGAGGACGACTTCTACAATATGGGCACTCTTCGGGGTGGCGGCTTCCATGATGATGAGGCTAGTGCAGATGGTCTGATGGGTTTAGACGACGATAATTCAGAGACGGAGGCTGAAGACCAGCAGGAAGAAAATACTGCAGTTTCTGGCCATGGCTCTGGCCCTGGTCCTGGTCCTGGTCCTGGTCAGTCACGCCCGCCATCATGCCACATCCGCCCTACAGCCGTTAGTAGGATGATTCGTCCTTTGAACCTAGGTCCCCCTCTCCTGCCGCTTGGGGGAGCAAAAAGGCCCCCCCACCCGCCTTCTTGCCACCTCCGCCCTACAGTCATCAATGGTCCGATTCGTCCTTTGAACCTGGGCCCCCCTCTCCTTCCGCTTGGAAGAGCTAGAAGTGCCCCCCACCCGACGCACACAGGCGAGCCTGTCATGCCTCCTACTCCTCGCCTTGCAACTCTTGACTCTTTGGACGATGACAAAATTCCACCTTTGAGTCTTCCTCCTGCCTAGGACGATGATGAGGATGACTCAGACAGTTCACAGTCCGGGTTGTATCCCCCGCCACCACCACCACCACCAACGCCAGCTTCGGAGGACGAAGAGTGGTGGAAAAAGTGGGAAGAAGAGTATGAAGAAGAGTATGAAGAAGAGTATGAAGAAGAGTGGGAAGAAGAGTGGGAAGAAGAGTTGGAAGAAGATTGGGAAGAAGAATTAGAAGGATACTCGGAAGAAGAGTCGGAAGAAGAAGAGTTGGAGGAAGAGGATGAGTAGGAAGATGAACAAAGCTGGTGGAACATGGACAGTACACATCTGCAAAAAGAAGGGTGATCTTGAAGAACGGCCAGCGAAATTGTTTGTACTTTGTTCTATTGTATTGTAATGTATTTCTTTTGGTTTTACTTCTTGTATTACTTCTTGTTTTGCTCATTTTGTTATCCTTTTCGGTTTCATGTATTCTATTTTTGTGTTGAGGTGTTTTGTCTCAAACAATAGCCAAGGTTTATAGGGAAAATAAAAGTAAAAGACAGTTAGACATTCTAGTCCGTCTCGATAATTGTAGTTTATGACACAGCTACGACGTTGCAACAAGTAAAATTAAGTGAACTTATAACTAAGTGAAACTACTCCCGTACAAACAGTGCCGCCATGCCCATGCCGGTGCCAATACACATGCTTACAACACCCACCTCACCACCATCCCGCTGCAGGCCATGGAGCAGGGTCGACACCATCCGTGCGCCAGTGGCGCCCAGGGGATGGCCCAAAGCAATAGCACCACCATCAGGGTTGACAAGCGATGCCGGCCGCAATGTGCCGCCTGTGCGGTAGTCAGAGTCCGACTCAGCCCACGCCTTTTCCAGGCCCAGAGCGCGCACGCTGTAGAGTGCCTGCGTGGCAAAGGCTTCGTTGATCTCCCACCGGTGGACATCGGCCGTTGTGAGACCATACCGCTCGAGAAGGGCCGGGATGGCAAGGGCCGGGCCAATGCCCATCTCGTCGGGCTTGCAGCCAACTGTCACTGCACCAATGAAGCGGCCCAAAACTGGTGTGTCTGCTCCCACAGCATCACGGCGGGCAAGGAGCACCGCCGCAGCACCATCGCTGACCTGTGATGAGTTTCCAGCCGTACTCGTGCCGTCAGCAGCAAATGCCGGCTTCAGTTTGGCCAGTGCCTCGATAGTCAGTGTCGCGCGGATCCCGTCGTCGGCCGTCACCGTAATCTCTTCTTCGGGTGCCAGCGGCGCATCGGCCGGCGCACCCTTGGCGGGCAGAGGCTGGTAGCGTGTTGTGACGGGCACAATCTCGCCGCTGTTGATAAAATCGCCCGCAGCCGTGGTGCGGGCTGCGCGCTTATGTGACGACAGGGCCATGGCATCCTGGTCGGCACGGTTGATGCCGAAGCGGCGCGCAACATTCTCGCTCGTGGTTCCCATGGGCATGATACAGTCTCGCGCATCCTGGACGGCGGACTCGCGTAGGGCAGGCCACAGGTCCTGTGGGATTGCGCGCGAGCCGTAGTTGCGCGTCATGCTCTCCATGCCGGCGGCAATACCAACAGAAATATCACCGGCGCGGATCTGGTTGGCGATGCCTGACAGCGCCTGGAGGGACGATGCACAGGCACGGTTGACGGTGTAGAGGGTGGTGGCGTTGGTATCGTAGCCGACATGGTTGAGGGCGGTGCGGGCGGCCTTGGATCCGCCGAGCTCAGACAAGACCACGCCGACGGCAACTTCCTGTATGCGCATGGCAGGCACTCCTAGACTGGCAGCATTCTTCTTCGTCGCGGCCAGCACGGTCGCGAGCAGCTCCTCGGGGTATGCATCTTTAAGGTTGCCGCGGGCTGAACGGCACACGGGCGTGCGCACAGCCGACAGGATGACAGTATCAGTGGGCGCCTTGGCCAGAAGGGCAGCGACACCTCTCGATGCAGTCATTTTATGATTATTTTTATCTTGTTTCTGCTTTTTGGTGAGAATTTAAGGAGAGGTTGTGTTTCGTCAGAGAGGTGATCGGCAGTTGTGAAGCGATGAAGTTCGCTGATGACTAAGCAGGATTCGTGATGCCTGCCATTTACAACTCATCAACTACTTTTTATCACAAACCGACAGGATCAGATAGCAAAATCGCAAGACAATAAGGCATGAGCAGTGATTCAGTGCTTTTTGAGATAGTTTTAAAACGCCTTTGCATCAATCATACCGGCACATCTCAAGAACGTGTAAGCCGAATTCCGGGGAGACATCGGAATGGTCCCCCATCGGAAGCACCCATTTATCTATTTATCGACTATTATTTACACTGGCATTGCACTTAAATATTCCATCAACCTTGTTAATGCCTAATAATTCTATGAACTAATAATACCAACAACCGGGTAGTGGTCGGGACTATGGGAGGAAGGTGATAGCGCGGGAGGCGGGGGAACTCTGTGGAGACGGCAGAGAACGAGCGTGAGGGGAAGGAAAAATGTATGAGCAGGTATTGAGGTGTAGTGACAGAACGACAAGAGAACGTCATGAGGATGGGTAATCGTTCTTCCTGTAGATGAGATACATAAAGAGTATTGAAAAGTTAAATTTAAATCAATGTTCAGTCGGTCGATGAGATCACGCATTCTATTTTGCTTTAAGAAATAAATCATGTTTAATAATTTAACATAATATTGATAACTGTCAAGAGTCGCAGCTTCAGCGTGATATAAAATCCAATCCAAAAGTGTCATAAAGCTAGCCAGTGTCTAAACGAGAGAAGAAGAATAAGAACAACACAGAAGATAATTAAAGACAACAAATTACAAAACAACATCATGTTGAACGGTCGCTTTCGTCGAGGACTGAAGACAGAAATACAAATAAAGAAGACAGCAGCAAACAAAATCTAAAGAAACAAAGACACAAAGAACATGGAAAAAATAGTCGTACAGTGTACAGGATTCCCCAGACACCGGTATTGCAATGCAGATCAAAACAGTCATGATGTGACAGGCCAGAAAGCTAAACAGAATAGTAGCGCTAGAGCACATCTACCAGAGATCAGTCGAAGCTGATACCCAGGCCGACACGGTCGCGGTCTTGCTGTGACTGGTGGGCCTGAGGCTGCTGCTGCTGCGGCGTCTGTTGCTGTTGCTGCTGCAGGTAGCTGTGGTGGTGGCGGTAGCTATCTCCGTCATCACGCAGAGACGGCACAGTGCGCACTTTCTTAGTAGGGCTCGCATGCGCATGCTGGTCGTGACTCTCGGCACCCAGCACCTGGTGCCGGCTGTAGCTGTGGCTGTTGGAGTAGATGCTGCCATCCACCGACTGGCTATGGCCGTGACCATGACCGTGGCCATGGCCGCTAAACTTGCGCTTATCAACACCACCGGCAGCAGTGCCAGTAAGGGCCTTGTGCACACCGCCATATAGGCGCGCCTGCATCTTGCCGGTCTTGTCCGCGCTCTCCTTGGCAGCAGAAGCCTCCTTTTCTTTAGCGGCGGCGGCAATCTCAAAGCTCTCGCGCGCGTCGCGTCTCAGCATCGCAGAAGCCGCCTGACTTGCCTGGCTCTCAAACACCTGCTCGTCGGCGGCGTGGCGCGACGTCGAGCTCGAGGAGAATGACGACGAGCTGTTCTGGTGGGCAGCAGAGGCGCGCTGTGCCACGCTCTCAAGAGCCTGTCTGGCCAGATCCTCGTTGGCTCCGACGTTGGCACTTGGCACGGGTGCACCGCCCTTTGCAGCATCACCACCGCTGCCGCTGCCATTGGCATCCTCCATAGAGATGGTACTCTCGCGGCTGCGGTGGCTGGCCGCACCCCCACTGGGCGCGTTCAGTGACGGAGGAGCACGCTCCTGGATGGTACCGTGTCCGGGCAGCCGGTGGCGAGCACGGGTCGGGGTCTCGGGGTAGAACCGGCCACTTGCACTAGATAAAAAAGCACCAGCCTGGCTCACGCTCATGCTTTGGCTGTGGCCATGGCCGCGGTGATGATGTCCGTTGCTGCCGTTGCCAGAAGGCCCACCGAACCGGGGCGGTGGGGGCTCGGTCTGGGGAACAAGGTCGATCGAGGGGAGAAGGGCATACTCGCCTGCGCGGGGACGCGAGTTGGGCGTCGTGGGCAGCGACGACATGGACTGCACATTGCGCGTGTGCTTCTGCAGATGGCGCGGGGGGGCACGACCACCAACCAACGGGGTGTTGGGTGCGCTGTTGTTTTCATGGTCCAGTGCCTGCAACAGAGCGGCAAACGGCTCGCCGCCACGGTGTGCTGAAGGAGCAGTTGTTGTAGCGCCCAGGGCGGCGTCCTTGCCAAACTTGCCGCCATTACCTCCACGCTTGGGTGTCTGGTAAGGCGTCGCTCGCGACTGGGCGGGCGAGCCCTGAGGCTTGGGTGTCATGGCGCCGTGAAAGATACCGCCCGGGCTGCACAGCAGGTGGAAGTGCTCGCGGTTCTCGCGGAGACGGTTCAACAAGAGATCCTTCTCCTCGATGAGAACGGCCACCTCATCCTCCTTTTGCTGAATCACCTTCTTTGCTAGCTTCACCCGCTTCTGCAGACTGTCGTTCTCCTCCGCCACATCATCATACCATACCTTGAGCTGTCTGTACTTGGCTTGCGACATCTCAGTCGCATTGCTGCTGCTCAGGTCGCGCCGTGCCTGTCGTGCGTTATCCGCCAGGCGCAGTGCCTCCACCTCGCGCCGGGTCATCTCGTGCTCAACGGCTGCCCGCTTGGCGTCCTCGTCCGCCTGCATCGTCAGCAGGTTGTATTGCAGCTTATGGTGGGCCGTTTCCGTCTTAAGTCGGGTGTGCTCCGCCAGACTAGCCTGCAGCATTGTGCGGAGGTCGTCGGGCGTCGCATCGGCAATCTGTGCAGGCGACGGCGGGATGAACTCTGCCAGAATGGGCGAACTTGTCGATGCGGATGCGCGGTGGTGATGGTGGTAGTTGATATAGCTGTTGTTAGCGCGTGGGGCCGTGGCAGATGCGGCTGCAGCTTCCCGCCGTGCTTGTGCGACTGTGGCTGTATGACCGGTGCCCGGTGGTGAGAGGATGGCAGAACGCTGCGACGCAGATGTGTGGGTGTTGTTGTTTAGTGGTGTAGTGTGCGCAGCAGCTGAGCGTTGTGACTGGATGGCCTGCTGCTTTTGTTGTTGCTGGAGCTGGTGCTGTTGCACTTGTGACGAGGGAGGCGGTGTCATAGAGGATGGCACAACCCGAGTCAAGTCTCGCCGGTCGATGTCGTCGTCCTCGTCATTGAGCTCTGTGCGGAACGAGTGAGCGTCCATCGGCGACCCTGGTACCTCTGTCGAAACGATGGAGTCTTGTGATGCAGGAATGACCATCTCGGCACCCAGTGGTGTTGATGGCACCTCGATGGAGCTCTGGGGAACATTGTTTGAGTCAATGATGGCCTCGGTGGTGTCGCGGACAATGTCCATATCGACAATGGTCGCGAGGCTCGCTTGACTGACGGGTGGTTCTGTATCAGACATTGTGGAGTGTGGAGATGATGTGAGATGTAAGATAGTAGATGGCGGATGAAGTTAGATCTGGAGAAGGACGACCTGGAGGATAAAGTCGTGAGAACAAAGAAGGGAAGAGATTGTCAGGATGACAGATGGGCGATGCTGGTGGGATGGATGTGATTTATTGTAAATCAGACCGCTGCCGTTTTCTGAAGAAATGATTGAGTGATTGATCGTCTTCTTCCTTTGTTCCTATTTTCTTTTGCCTCTTCTGCGTGTATTGTCCCTTTTCGCTTCTTTATGTCTTGCCGCTCTTGACGTCTTGACCACTAGAGGCCGTGTTTCGTCTCTGCCAACGGTCGCTTTCGGACTGGAATGTAGATGTCGGGCGATGCGAGACAGCTGCTGGCACGCACGCGATGCTGAGAGAGATGGGCGAGTGAAGCAGCGACACGAGACGGCGGTGTCCACAGCGAACAGAAAGCGGCGGGAAGTAGAGAATAACAAGAATGGTGGAGGATGGAATGGAGAGATGAATGGGGTTGGGCGTCGTCGCTCCAATAAAAGAGCTAGAAACCTCGCAAAATCCCTTAATTCTCTAAAATCGTGGATTCTCGGAATGCACTCAGTCTGCAGACAGCTGCAGCACACGTAGCCAAAGGTGGATTATCCCGTTTCACGAAACACGACGCGACGAGAGCGGGGATGCGCGCGTGTTGCTGTGGAATGTTTGGATGAGAAGCGTGCAGCAAAGTGTAGCTGGTGCTGGAAGTTGAAGCCGGAGGGGAAATGTCACGATGTTTGACGATAGTTGAGGATGGATGTTGCGTCGATTGCGCCTGCCGTCTGATAGCTAACGATGGAATGATGCGCAAGGCAGGTAGGTGCCCAGGACATGGGGGAGGGGGCCGACGGAAGGTGCAACCTAGAGGTAGAGGCTAGGCGTCGCTTCTCCTTATTAGCTGGTTGCCAGGAGTGAAAAGCGAGGGCTGGGCGTTTTAGTGGAGACCACGCTTTTTTCTATCTGGGTGACAGGGACGTGGCTGGTTGTGAACAATGCGCTAGTCCGTAAAGGCGAGTCACGTGCTATTCCGTGCGACATTGGTTATGTAAGATTTGTATTTGATATCCTGTAGCTAAGTAGCAATAATGCTTCTTTCTTCTACTATGTAATTACATTCCAGTATGAGCTTCTTTGTTATCACCTGAGACACTGAAGCAAGCCAGTCGATATGCTGTGCTGGTTTTGGCTTTTCGCTTCACAGCATGGCCATACCGGCACCGAGCACAGCAGCACCGAGAAGGCCATGTGCGCCGCCTACAGCCATGCCTGCTGCGGCGCCAGTGACGATGGAAGCGGTCGGGGATGTTGTTGAAGCGCCGGTCTTGGTCGCAGTTGGCGTAGGGTTTGTGCCGTAGACCGTGCGCGTTGTGCTGCCCGTAATCACAACACCCGGGGGCTCCGAGGTGGTGCCGTTGGCAGGTGCCGAAGAAGCAAGGGCGGTCGGCACCAGGCCAGCCATGGCAACGAGGAGAGTGTGGCGAGGGAGCATGTTTACTAAGCAGATATCTAGTAAGGGGGATGAAGTCGGTTAGATGTGAGTGGCAGTAAGTTCAGATGTCTAACCACCTTGGCCCAGTCCAAGGGAAACACCGGTTTAAGTACTTGAGGACATGCTCGGACATCTCTGAAATAAGCACTGGCCAAGGCATCGGAAACCATACAGAGTCAAACACAGCCAGGGTCACAATATCAGGGTCTACGGACCACATGCTGCTTGGGACAGGCTGGGGAGATGCGATGCCGTGGCAGGCCAGGCGTGGTTTAGCTCAGCTCGTATTCATCCTTAATAAGCATCTGGAAATAAGCATATTAGACCAACGGCTGTCTTCGGGTGAACGCACCACCTGCCTGTCACTCCTGTGAACAGCGCTGGCACTAAGTGATGAGACTTCGTATTGTGTTTGTGTGCTGGCGTCAGCTACTCAGTATTTCTCGTATTGTCAGGCTGCACTTTGGTAAGCTTCGATTGAGTTGGTCCCCCGATTTACGTCACAGCCTCTGCCAAGACCATGCCGTCTCTATGAATAACTCTAAACCTTAATAACCCCAATTTACTTGCGGAAAACATGTTCCAGACCTCAATGTGTGGTGAAGTACTTCCCCGCATAGATAGCATTTTTTGCGTTTGCTTTGAGCTTGACCTCGATATTCACCAGCCTGGTATACTTCGCCACACACTCACTTCGGGCCGGAGCACCCGACTTGAGATGGCCGCGTTGATGGCAACAGTCAGACCAGCAATACAATTGTCAGTGGTCTCTCCCGACCGGTGGGACATAAATACGCCCCATCCCCGTGAAAAGGCCAGGTTGGCGGCGGCAATGGCTTCGGTGATCTTGCCAATCTGGTTGATCTTGAGGAGCATGGCATTGCATGCTGTTTTAGCAGCAGCTTCGCACACGCGCTTGATATTCGTCACAAGGAAGCCACCGCCCACGAGCTCGGGTGCGTTGCAGCTGGTCCAGTCGTCCTCAGCATACGGGTCTTCTAACGTCACAATGGTTTTTCTTTTAATCTATTATGGTAGAGCTGTTGCATCTCATTAGAAGAAGCACATCGGGAGTCTTTTCTTTGAAGCCCGTGTCGTAGGTTCCCTTGCTCGATTCACATAACTCGGACTACGCCGGATCCATTACAAACTTGATGCGGCTTGTGTGGCCACCTTGCTCGACAGCCGACGTCAGCAATTTAATGGCCTTACCATGGTTGGCGTGGGCAACGACCTGGACAGTCGGTTGTCGCGAGAGTCGAGTCGTTGTTAAGCATTTTTGTTGTTCGTTATGGCCTATGTTGAACACTTACTTGCAATCAAAATCAATGGAGAAAGAGTAAGAGGCAGAAGGAGACTACCGTCGATTGATATACATAAGTAGCTTGCGCATCAACATTAAGCATGATGCCAGAAAATGCATGTGATAACTATGTACACCGTCTTTGTGCCAAGATAGTCCTTAGTGACATCGCTTGCCTGTACTAAAGTGTAAGTGATGGGTAGCTTGCCCCAGCGTCAACGGTGCCGTTAGCCGATCGCGTCAATCCATCAACCCGCATAATCTCTTGCTTCCGACTACCACTTGCTTGCATCTCACTGACAGATATACCTATGTACATTCTTACATTGCAATATAAGTCAGGTCTAGTAACCCCGCTCGCTCCCGGCTTCTGCTGCCAACGCCGACTTTGGTCGCATATTCGCCGGCCAGGCACTTAAGCGGTCGACTAAAGAGAAAGGCGAATATCAGAGAAACATTAATATGGCCAGGTCGTATAAACAAGTGAGGCTGACTACACGACACTATACAATCTTGATATCGGGTTGTAGGTCGCCGATAAGGACAACGCAGTGGCCTGGAGAAGGGACGAGGCTGGCGGAGGTGAGGCACAAAGACGACAGCATTGCCGGCTTGCAACCTCTCGCCATATCTCTCGCTTTTGATACTATCTTTTTCAATAAATTTCATATTCGTTATGGAAACATTGTAATTTAACGTTGTTGACATACTTACAACGAATGGTCAGAGGTCAGAGCTTGTCACCCAGTGGCCGATTCTATCAGTTTATGCTTTGCCGAGATCCTCATACTGTTTCCGAGGCGTCTGCGTTTGTGTTGATGAAATCCTAGCAAATGCCGCGTCGAAAATACATAAAAGATTACGTAATCAAACCCTGAGCGTCTAATCGAGTTGCTTTTCATTTTCATTCAAAGTTTCATTTTTATATAATTTCTACATCAATATTCCTTGACTGCCTTGTTGAATGCCGCTACGACATCATGATCATGGATCCATGTCGTGTCCTTGCGATTCTGGATCCGAGCCAGCAGCTCCTCGTCCGTGTCGATAGTTCCCAGCTTGGCCCGCGCTTTCTTGGCCTCGTTGCCGGCATGCACGGCCTTGATGACCTTGTCTGTGTGCACACGTCGTGTCTTCTCGTACAGCTGCAGCGCCTTGAGGATCTCTGCATCTGTAGGCAGCGGGCCGTCTTTGGATGCTGATTCAGCTGGGTACACGTGTTTGAGTGCTGTTGCAAAAGCCCACGCATCGTCGAGCGCAAGACTGCCGCCAGCAGCGTGAGCGCCACCGTGCGCGTGTGCAGCGTCACCGGCGACCGTTATGCGGCCATACGGCAACCTCTGCGTCTGCTGGTCGCCTAGGACCCACGAGTTGAGCACCTGTGGGTATGCTGCATTCGGGTAGACCTGGGTGTGGGGAGTGTGCTCGACGAGACCACGCACCACCGGGCCCCAACCAGGACCCTTATAGAGTGCACGCAGGGCTTCGAGATTGCCCTCAGACTCCCACTCCGTATTGGCATACGGGGCATTTTTGTCGTCGTCCGAATTGGGAATCTGCGTCGACCCGACTACGGTGTACAAATCGCGGCCAAGCGGCGAGTAGAAGAGCGTATTGCCCTCGGGGCCCCATACATGAACGGCCTCTTCGGGATCCTCGAGCGTCTTGAGAATATCAGCAACGTGTGTCTTGGGGAACACGGACCGGAACGCGACCCAGCCGCTCCACTCGGCTTTGGTTGACGGGTCGAAGAACGTGCGCACAGCCGACCACACGCCGTCGGATCCCAGCAAGATATCAGCCGTGGCCGAGCTACCGTCATCGAACTTGATAAGCAGTTTTTGTGACGGCGCATCCCACTCGACGGACGAAAAGGCCTTGTTCAGGTGAATGTTCGCGGGGTCGACGTGTGCTGCAAGGGCCTTTTGCAGGTCGGGCCGGTAGTAGCGCGCAGTCTAGTGCAGCTCGTCGCCCTCGTCCTGGCGCGTGTCTTGGGCAACGACCTCATTCGTGCGGTAGTCGCGGTACACCATAGGGTGGCCCGACTTGTTGCGCAGTGCGATATCCGGGCTCAGGCCATTCTTGACCCCGAGCCGATCTAGTGTGCGCATGCCGTTGCGGCCGAGGGCAATAGATGCGCCGATTTCGCGCAGTGCCTTGGCCTTGTCGTAGAGCTGCACCCGGATGCCCGGGTGGTCTTTGAGGGCGATCGCAGCGCCCAGGCCGGCGATGCCGGAGCCGACGATAGCAACTTCGAGTGGCATATTTTATGATGCCAAATATTATGCTTATTGTATCTTGAACACCACCAGAGACAATGAAAACTGTAGATGCGACTTGGGACTTTATATAGTGCGACTCTAGCATGCCAAGCTGATGTAAGTCATTAGTGCTCCCACGCGGATGTATGTATGCATGTATGTATGTATGTCGGTCTTATCACTTATCATGGCGTCAACCTTTTTCTACCTGGCTTAGGCTGTCGGGGTGTCATCGGAGTTCAATGCTTCCCTGTGAAGTTTTTGGATTGTGCTTATTCATTCCTGATATTGATATATTTTTATTGATTGCATCTTGACATCATATTCTAGTCACTTCATGTCATGAGACGTTCCCGCTCTCTTCTTTAGCTATGACTATTTGTACTTGACGAAGACTAAATAACATACGAGCACGAGCTGCATTTATAATACGAAAGAGGAGAATCACGGAGGAAATGTATTTACATTGTATATTGGATATCCGTATACCACTATCACAGAACCAATGCGGACCGTACCCGGCAACACTAGACCCTGATGACGAGCCGTGGGAGCACTATTATGCCACCGCCAGGACCATGAGGTCATCGACGTCTCCACACACATTCTCCTATATCAACCTGTCACAGCCACGAGTCGGACTTGTCGTCCGTTGATATCCATATCTATTATTTCCTATCTTGTACCTCAAAGAGAATACACCAGCAACAGTGATATTAAACAGGCACTAGACTGACACCACACTGGCAAAGCTCCAGTAGCCGTTATGTAACAGCAAGACCACTGCACTGGTCTTGGGTTGTATTATATTGCCGCTGCGATGGTATTTTTGAATACTTTTCTTGCGCCATACGGAGGCAAGCTTTCGCCGCGACGTCTTTGCTTTGCGGGCGTTGTCCAGATCCTTGATGTGTTCGGGAATGTCTTGAGCTGTCTTTGGGGGTGTCTTGGGGGCGTCTTGGTAACTCTAATCTACTCCTGGTAAGCATTATAATAGTTACTGGCCGAGATATTGCTTGGTGATGAGTTTCAAGGCTGCATTGAATGTGTGGTGCATGCTCACTGAGACAGATATCAGCTTGAAGAGGTCAGAGTCGACAGCCGAGTCGTGTTATTGAAGTCTACTTCGCGCAGAATCCGTCAAGGCGAGGCATGGGCACGAATCGAGATGAACTTATGGGTAAACATGGAGACCTTGACACGTCTAGTCAATCACCTCATCTGCAATGATGCCGCCATCTCCTATCATCCCAGACCATCACAGAAGAGACAGGCTAGGCCGGGCTTTGCCTGTTTGTGGTGACCATTTGCTTCATCTGTCGCGTGGGATAGATGCAATCTGGTGTCGACAGGACAGGAGCGACACTGCTGGAGTATGTATATAACGGCGATGATCTGTTTACATTCCATACGAGGTACTGTCGCAAATTGATTGCTGCAGCCACGGTTATTATACTGCACAATACACTTCTCAACATGGCCAAATTATCAACTGCTACGTCGTCGAGCGACACGGTTGCCGCCACGTCGACTTCAACATCTGCTCGGGCCAACGGCATCATTGATACGCCGAAGCTACCTGGCCGGTATGCCGACGAGAGCTATAAGCTGTTTGCCAACATCAAGGTCGAGCCGCCGACAGAAGAAGAAGCAAGGCGTATCCGACAGAAAAATATACGTTGGATCCTGCCATTCCTCTGCTTCGGCTACCACCTGATGTACGTCGACAAACAAACTGTAAGTCATTAAGCATCTACTCTGTGGACTAGATTTAGTACTGACTTAGCAGCTCGGAAGCTCTTCGATCCTTGGAATTCTGAAAGATGCTGACCTCAACTCAAACCAATACAACTGGCTGTCTTCTATCTTCTACTTTGGCTACCTGTTGGCCGAATGGCCTCAAAACCTGGCCCTGCAGCGCTTCCCCGTCGGCAAGTGGCTCGCCGGCAACCTCATTGTCTGGGGCTCGATTTTACTTCTGCACGTTCCCTGCAACAACTTTGCCTCGCTTTTTGTCGTGCGCTTCTTCCTTGGCCTCGCCGAGGCCTGCATCGTGCCTGCTTTTCTCTTGATTCTATCCATGTTCTTCACCTACGAGGAGCAGGCTTGGCTCATGCCCTGCATGTGGGCGGCTGGCAACTCGAGCCCCATCACATCGGGCCTGCTGTCGTATGGAGTCCTCCATATCAATACGGGCAGCTTCTCGTCGTGGAAGTGGTTCATGGTCATTACCGGCAGTATCACCATCGTATACGGTATTATTGTGTGGCTGTTTTTCCCTGACAGCCCGATCAGCGCACACTTTCTCAAGCCCAACGAGCGCGCCCAGGCCGTTTTACGTATTGCCTCGAACCACTCAGGTATTGAGCAAAAGCGCTTCAAACGGTACCAGCTCGAAGAGGCACTGCGTGATCCAAAGACGTGGCTCTTTTTCTTGCATGCGTGGTCCCAGGAGATGGCAAATGGTCTCACCAACCAGTACTCGCTTATCATCAAGTCGTTTGGCTATTCGACACTCGAAACGACTCTTCTTGGTTGTGTCAGCGGTCTGGTTGCCCTTGCGTCGCTGCTTTCCTCGGCCTACATTCTGTACCGCTACAAGAATGCCCGTGCTTGGGTCTCGGCTGCTTCCTACATCCCCGCTATGCTCTCCAGTATTCTTTTGATGGCCCTGCCCTGGTCCAATAAGGAGGGCCTGCTAGCAGCCATTTACATCCGCGGAACGGCCGGTGTCGCCTATAGTGTCGTCATGATCTGGGCAGCCAACTGCTCTGCCGGCCACACCAAGAAGACGACAGTCATTGCCCTTTACCATGTCGGCTATGGTCTTGGTAACATTATCTCGCCTCAGCTCTTCCAGCCTCAGTATGCACCGCGCTATATCGTGACCTGGGCGGTCATTATCGGTGTCGCTGCAGTGATGCCATTCACTATTGTCCTTGTCCTTCGCTGGTACCTCGTGCGTGAGAACAACCGCCGTGACCAGCTGGCCAGCCAGGGCCTTGTCTGTGAGACAGCCATTCTTGAGCACGTCGACAGTAACAGTGGCTCCCACACTAAGGAAGTTGTTGATGCTCGCCAGCTTGATCTCACAGACCGTGAAAACCTTGCCTTGTAAGTTATTCAATCACACTCTTCTGCAGCTATTTACTAACATATTTTAGTCGCTATGTGCTGTAAAGTTTTGTCCATTTATTCACCACTACATAATGTCTTATAGACAAAGAGAAAAGGCATCCTCCTAGACTGTTTTGCAAAAAAGAAAAAAGAAAAAAAAAAGAATTGCCATACATTACCTAGATTCGATCTTTGAGAGTTTTCTTACCCTTGGCTCACCTTGTCTTTACTTGAAGACTCACTTTTCCCAATTGTAAAACATAACGCTACTCGCATGAACCTCACAGTCAACCAATAGTCCATACATGCACCTGGCGTTGATATTCACTTTCATATCTTGGTATGTTGACCGCTCATAGCCTTCTATGATATACCTACATATTCTTTCATACCTAACCCGCCCGTGCACTTATCTTCTTTCTCCCTACATCTACTACCTCTCCATTTCACGTCCAATGCCACTCACCCTCAACACGTTGGCATAGGCACAGCATACGACAGTACCAAGAGTCGGGAGGTCCACTCCAAGTAGCACGAACACCCATGGAGGCCAACTCTCCACCTATACCAGAGGACAACATCCTACTGGCAGGTTGCGATACTCTCGAGTCAACCACAGCCAAGCTGTTTGAGACCAGCTCAGGCGAACCTGGGAGCGATGACCATTCTATGCCAATTGAGACCGCCGACGTCAAGACTGCAATCCCGGAATCACCACCAGAATCTCAAGGCCAACTTGTTTGCGTAAAAGAAGAGCTTGGTTCGCTTGTATTTGGTTCACAGACTCCCGGGCCAATCACCAATACCGACACCCCGCAGCCATCGCCAACAGATAATGACATCGAAGAAGCCATCAGGGCTCAACTTGGCCGCGGACTGGTCGGTTGGCATGAAGCTCCAAAGCAAGAAAGCCAACCAGAGCGGACAGAGCCCACTGAGAAGGAGAATGAGCCAAAGGAAACAAAAGATACAGCAGTCCAAGAAAGATTGTTTATGGACGCGCTCCCAACAATTGCCGCTGCCGATGTTGAGGGTGAAGACCTTCTACTCACAAGTTCAGAGAGGGTGCCGCAATATGCTTGGGCCAATATCAATGACACGTCGGAATTGTCAGCCAGGATTGTCGAAGAGGCCGTCGATGTGGCTCTCGCGGCCGGGCAGCAGGTTGCCAATATCTTGCAAGCATCAGCCAGCCGCGAGACCCGTGTCAATGTCGCTCACTGGGCCAAAGAGTTTGGTAAGTTGGAACTCTACGTGACGAAACTGAAAGATCAAAGACTAGTACACTGCCCACAGATTCTATCAAATACACGCACAAGAACTTCGCGGTTCATGTGGGTGTGTCGGGAGCTACCGGCGCTGGAAAGACCACAATGATCAATGCACTCTTGGAATTTGACGAACTTCTGCCTTCGGGCAGCGACGGTGCAGCGACAGCCACCGCCTGTGTGGTCCACCTCAACACGGGCATCCAACCAGACGAGAGTTTCCGTGCAGTCATCCATTTCAAGAAGCTGGAAGAAATCCGCAGCTGGCTTGGACCGATCATCGACGATGTGAAGGGGTACTATAGGTCCCAAGGAATGGGTATCGACGGCGATGATCACAGCACCGACAAGGCTCGCATAACTCTCATTAAAGAGGAGGAGGGGGGTGAGGAGGAGGAGGAAGACAGTGAGAGAGATAACGACTATGTTGACAGCGACGAAGACAACGCGCCAGCTGTTGGTTCTTCTGCTGCGCTCAGAGAGAAGAGCAAAGGACGCCTTCGGAATACACCTGCATATGTTATCGACGACGACAATGACGAGGACTACAACGAGAGTGACGAGGATGATGATGATTGCGAAGTGGACGCGAGCGAGCTGCGCGACAAGCTAAAGTCGTTGACGGCCGTGTTTGGGCTGAGCCTCGAGGACCTGTGCAGCGTCAAAGTGGAGGACCTTCTTGACCGCAAAGAGCACCCTATTATCCGATTTCTAGGGACAACAAAGCAGATCTTTGCGGGGTCCAAGAACGAGTTTGCCCACAAGATCAGGCCGTACCTTGACTGCAGCCCTCTTCCTGATGATGAGCTTCCGAGTGGCAGCGACGATGAGGAGGATGAAGATAGCGACAGCGATGGTAGCAACAGCAGCTCCGGTTCGGGTTCTGACAACGGCGAGGACAGCTCTCAAGACGGCTCAGACCATGACTCTGGCGAGACTGAAGCCGGCGGCAAAATTGGCAGCGGCCTTGCTTCTATGCTGGGCCGCCACCGCAAAAGCACCAATCTGCAAGTGTGGCCGCTCGTGTCTCATGTCGATCTATATGTCCCATGTAAGCTGCTCGAGGGAGGCATCGTGCTCGAGGACCTAACCGGTCTTACAGACCAGATGGAGGAGCGTGTCAAGGTCGCCCAGAACCGATTCCGCAACCTAGATGCCACTGTCATTGTGGCTCCGGCCATCCGCGCCGGCGATGAAGCAACGTGCATGCAGCTGATCAGCGAGAACGAAGCCCTCCGCATGCGACTCGACAACCAGCTGAATGAGCGCACATTTTGTGTGGTGACCTCGCGCATAGACGACTTCGACTGGGTGAAGTATCTAGGTCAAGCAAATATGGAGGCTAGCAGCGATATCGGCCGGTGGTGTCGCGAGTTTGAAATGCTGCTCTCGTATATTGAAGTCTGCGAGGAAGACCTTTTTCACATAAAGGAAGAATTGACCGCAGCGGAGACGCACATGGACATGGCCTGTATTTCAGGCGATGGTACAGAGATGAAACTGTTCAAGAAGGCATGCAGCTCACTGGAGATCCGACTCAAAGAGCTCGAGGCGCAACATGTGCTTTTGAAGGATGCTGAAACGTATTACAGGGGCCTCCTCGCATACCACACATCTCAGCTGCGCAACAGACGCGTGCAGACCAAGCCAAGAAGCATACACTCGCATGCGCGCAAGTGCAGTTGGCAGGCCGTCGAGGAAAGCAGCGAAAGTGAACCGCACACAGAAGAAAGTAACCGCAACCAACGTCAATCAAGCCAGAGTTGCTGCCCTAGATGTGCTACCCATCAGCGCCCTGGCATATTGGCCCACGCAGTACAGCAAGAAGAACAACGCCACGAACAGCATCACAAGCGTGGCCGTCAAAGAAGGTTTCCCAGAGGATATTTACTCGGGGATTCCAGCATTGTGAGCTTGGATCCGATATGCGGTCGTGCCGACCCGAATCCGGCACGGCATGTCCCTGCTGCGCCGTCTTGATGTGCTGCTTCACAACCTCAAGACCGGCTTTGACATGCAAGAGCCCGCACTTGACAAGATTGCCAGCCCCAACAAGTTTCTGGAGGGCCTACTTTGCAGCTTCCAGGAGACGTTGATACTGGTATGTTACGCTCTTTGCTCTTGCGCGATAGATCTGTGACTGACATTTGCTTGAAACGTTGTAGAATCTGCAGCTTGGCTAGACGGAACTCGTCAAGCGGATGCGGGCGTGCAACCCATTGCAAAAGCTCAAGGACGAGAACAAAAACTTCAGCCCAAAATGCCGCGATGATATCATAGAGGAGGTCAAGTACTGGGACTGCCTAAAATACCCTCTGGTAGATGGCGGGCTAAAGCAAGGCCGTAGCGGCAAAAAGAAGGCAAGAGTCTCGAGCAAAAATGCTACCCCAGTCCCAAAAGGTCATGTTTTGGGCCCCAACGGAAAGCCTGCAAAGATGGCATGGGCTACACACCTCGCGATCATCCGACGTGGAGGCACAGAGTACATCAGCGGCGGTTTCTACAGTGCAAAGTACAACTGGATGGGCGGGCTGGCACGGCTCGCGCTTTCTGAGATTGTCGAGCAGTGGGAAGCCTGCTTCCATCACGAGATTCCCAAGCAGGCCGAGGATGTCCGCGTCTACCTGGAGGAGATATGGTCGCGGTCGCTGAACAAGATCGAAGATGTCCTGCCCATGTACTTTTCAGACCCCAGGGAGAGCGGATACTTGGCAGTCCAGCTGGAGGCTTTGAGGGCCATTCGCGACTCGGTCATTGATGGCGTCCAGCAAGCCATGTTGATGCTGGTGGAACAGGCGAAGGGCGTCCATCCGATTGTCGAGAGTATTTTAGAAAAGGGCTGGCAAAAAGCTTTTAAAGAGGCTGCGCAAATGTCGGGCAAAGGGTCGTTCAAGATGCGGCAGACGCACTTGGTCAATCATCCACAGAAAGTCGTGACAAAACTCATCAAAATGGCAATTCAGAGCATGGAAAAGCAGATTGCCGCCAACGTTGAAGCATTTGCATCCCGGCTGAAGGAGCTGTGGGGTCAGACCGAGCAGATGATACAGAACCATATCGGCTCCATGGTGCGCAAGATGGACCCGACCGCGACTGTCGGCGCCGGTCGTACAAACGATGCACTATCCAATGATCGCTGCCGTGCAGTTAATTACTGCATTTTTGAGTGGGAGACAAACTGGAAGTTCTCTGATGCCCAGACAAAGATGAGCCCCGATGGCGGCGGCATACCGAGCACGAGTCTTCCTGAGCAGTACCTGCCCAAGCCCGAACGCTTTGACGAGCTGGGCCTGAGTGCTGTCGATAAGGCGGAGGCAGTCAATGATGACTACAACGACTTGGGGGTGGATGAAGTTTCGGGGCCGAAGCGGAGGCGGAAGATGGTCGATGGCAAGTCGCACGATGGTGGGCGAGGTGGCAAAAGCAAGGCTGTAGGGGAGGGCAAAAAGACGTCGGCTGCTAAGAAGACGCCTGCCAAGCGGTCGAATAAGAAATAGTAGCGAATGGAGTTGTGTTTTTGCTAGCATATACCAATGTTCTGCTGGTCAACTGACGATGGTACACACTCTTTATGTTTCTTTTTTTCTCAGTCAGTCATTTTCGACGGGCAGTTTATGTTTCATGTTTTCTTTCGAGTTCTCTTTGCCATACGCATTGCTGTTTACTTTGATTTATATGCCAGTAACCGTCCACTCCCAGACTCAAAAAATTACTTTTGCGTTTCTTTTACCTCATTTTGCTGCTCTCATGGATCTAGTCCTCGCGGTGCACACTTTTTTTTTCGTAAATCACAACAGCAAAAATATCCAATTAAATATGAAACAGAGCAAAGCAATCGTCAAAACACTACTAGAAAAGAAAGTAAAAACAAGAGACTCAAATCATATTATGCCAGTCAGGAAAACTGGCAAAAATAATGGGATCGGTGAGGCTCGAACTCACGACCTTAAGATATAAATCAGATATTTAATATGAGACTTACGCGCTAGCCAACTGCGCCACGATCCCGATGTTATAGTTGTCGGATGATGATGTCGGGCTGCTCCTAATCGTAGATCACAACCTCCATACTGTGAGCCTGTCTCCATGTCTAGGAATGTCGCAGAATGTGCAACCCTTTGTGATTTTTAAAAACGTTACATGAAAAACTATGATCAAAACAAAAGGGAGGTGAGATTAAAATCCTGTCTGTTTGACATTGTGCAGTCTGACATGGGGAATATGTGCCGCGTCGGCTTGAGTTTCTATTTTAATTATTCTGGTTGCTTAACTTTCCTTATTTTATTATTTTATTATTTTGTTTCTTTATCGATATCTTCTTCTTTACTTTGACATACTATGGCTTTGTTGGGTGATTTTCTCTTTCATCAACATTTTCTGTTCGCAACTTGCACCGTCAACATGATTTGAAAAACAGAGCTGATCGTCAACAACTACAAGGTCTGTTGGTCTAGTGGTATGATTCTCGCTTAGGGTACACCCTGAGTTTCTCAAGCTTGCGAGAGGTCCCGTGTTCGATCCACGGACAGACCCCAACTTTTTGCCTCTAAATCCGTCGTTGCATCTTTCAGGCTCGATCTAGCAATTCGGATACTCAAACCATCATTTTTGTCATACTCATACTTTGCCTCCATGACTCTCTGTGTGTGAGACGCACAGGTGTGACCGTAGCAGCATGTCCGGCGCAGTTGTTCTGATGCTGTTCTTGTTTTTGCCCCATCGATCTTCGTTTTTGCAGCCGATTTGCGATCAATCTATGCTTTATTAAAAGCTCTTTTCCTGTCATTTTCTGACATCGATAGCTCTACTCGCCCATCCCGTCTTGCTC
Organism: Ophiostoma australiae; assembly: GCA_022392945.1. Taxonomy (NCBI): domain Eukaryota; kingdom Fungi; phylum Ascomycota; class Sordariomycetes; order Ophiostomatales; family Ophiostomataceae; genus Ophiostoma; species Ophiostoma australiae. The sequence goes on from JAKRGJ010000012.1 coordinate 679,531, forward strand.
GCCGACACTTTAACCTTTTTACGGTGCGGCGTAGCATACCCAGCGGTTAAATTAGATCACGGCCCGCCTCTAGATGGGTCGATTATGGACTGGATAGATTACTTCTCTTTTACAGATAGCCAACAGTGACCGATGCTTATATCTCACTCTTCAATGAGATGTAACATATTCTAGAGTGAAGATATCCGGCCGTGCAACATGTCTTTGCCTCGCCGGTGCGATGTCCACACCTTGATAACCTGCTCGACTTATGCGACATGCATCAGAGCTTCATCTCACTTCGTCTGACATCGAATATATTGTAAACGGAGACATATGATGCTTAGTTGACTTGCTCAGGGATAGCAACGGACTAAGCTTCTAATGATCATCAAAGAGCATTCGAAGGGTATATAAACCATTGTGATCTCTTCGTTCTTCCCATCACCAATAGCACCACCACTCTCTTCTTCACCTCCATTTAAAAAAAAAACGCGAAAAACAAGGCCAGCAACATCACGTACTCCATCATGAAGTTCTCTTCTTTCATCTCGGCCGTTGCCATTTTCGGCGCCTCTGCCCTGGCCAATCCTGTCGCTGCAGCCGACAGTGCTCTCGAGGGCATGTCCATCCGCAACCTGGACGCTGCGGACGCCTTCCACATCACCTGCACAGGTGGCCAGAACCCTGACAGCCGCTGCACCAACGGCAAGAAGAAGGACGGCTGCCGCTGCGACAGCAAGGGCACCTACCTCTGCGACCCTTCATCGCTTGCCAAGTCGGGCGGCGCCTGTGCCAAGTGCGGCTGCTCCAAGTAGGAGAATTGTATGCTTGCATCTAATATCTTTCAACAAAGTGAGCTACATGTAGTTTGTGCCGTTTCTTTATGAATGACGTTACTGACGAATAACAGACCCGCCAACACCCTAGCTAGTAGATAGACGTCATTTATTAAAGAAAAAAAATAAACACAATGGATCCTGTGCAACCTTTCTCATCCAGTAGTGACAAGATGCTTGTATAGATGACCAATTAAGAGTAAACAACCAGGGTTTTCATGCAGAAAACAATAGTAATGAAATTTTGTTTGAAGACTGCGAGTCATACATTGATTACTTAAGATTGAATACTGTTGCCTAGAGGCAGCCAACTGCCGTCATGGTTTTGACGTCGTGCCTTCCATATTGATGCGTCTCACTGCCATTATTGCCCGTTTAGGAAATACTCGACTAACACGCCCAGCTTGATTTCCAGCACTAAATCTTTGTACTTTGCCCTGGAGTGCTTGCTATTATAGCCGCTATAATGTCGACAATGCTCACTGTCTTGCAAACCTGAGCAGTATAAATAGCAGTCTCTAGATTTCAAACGTTAACAACAACTTTCCATCATCAAACAACATCAAGGCTCGACATAATCCATCAGGTCTCATCAGAAACTCATCAATATTCCATCTTCCTTTCTAAACCCCATCAAGCCTCATCATCATGACCGAATTCCATGCTCCGGGCTGGCACTGCGAAGAGCGCACGCCTGTCGTCGACGGAAAGTACATTGACCGCAAGACGGGCGACATCAAGACCATCACCCCAGCCGTCGAAACAGCCGACGACGGCGACGGCGACGGTGCTGCCCAGGAGTACATGGGCCCGCCGTCGGTTGATGTCTTTGTAATGAGCATCCACGACGCGACGTCGAGTTGTGCGTTCCGGGCGGCGCGGGCCTTTTCCATGGAGGTGCTGCTGGCCAATGTCATGAAGATTGTGGCTGCGCGCGGGTTTGCGCTGGACTCGGTCGTCGCCACAACGTACAGCATCCGCGTGATCCTTGCTGACGAGAAGCTGACGCCGAGCACTTTTACCGACGTGGCCATGGCCTTTGTCAATGATGTGTTTGAGTAGCTGTGTGCAAGCTAGGGCGGACATGCTGTGTGGAGTTGACAACTACGAAACAAAATAAATTAAAAATAAGAGGAATACAGACAATGCAATCAATAATGTCAATGTAAGCAGCTACCTCAGAATGGTGATCACCGTTGTTTATTTTACTGTTTAGAAAAGAAATGCTTCGCCTGGAAGCACTCGTAGAGAAACTCAGCACATGAGATACGACCAAAATCAGGATACATATACACATCCCACCTAGCCCAGAAGGGTCGACTTCACGTCGTCGTCCGTCAGCAGCTCCTGCGTCTCCTTGTCCTCCTTGGTCGGCACCAGCGGCTTCAGTGCACTGCCCTCGCTAGCTTCGTGGCCCTCAAAGTCGTGCGGCTCAGCACGGCCGTAGTTGACCGACGTGTCGGCAAAGGGCGCCAGCGAGTCGCCGTCAACAGCCGCTACGGCCACAAACACGGCCGACGTGTAGTCCTTGTTGACGGAGCCAAACACGACACGGTCGGGGCCGGCACTGGTCTCGCCATTGTAGCTGCCTTCCTGGTGGATGGGGAAAGAGAAGAAGGGGCCCTGGACGTGGGCGTGGGTGCCCTTGATGGGCGACTTAGAGTAGGCATGAGGGTAATGATCCTCACCGATCTGGTGGTCTGCCTTGAGCAGGCCGAGGGCGCGGACGACAGCCTTGTTGATCTGCTCGCGTGTGTAGGTCGTCTTGTGCGAGCCCAGGGCAAGCGAAGGGGTGTAGTCTTGTGAGGTCAGTATGGTAGAAGACCGGCATGTGTATCAATCACGACTTACAGATGAAGTAGGTGGTGGAAGCCATTTTTTGAGCTGATGAAAGTTGGAGCGTTTTGCTGGTTGGAAGATGGAATTCTAATATTGGGAGTTGTAGCTGATGATGTTGCGGATGCTGTTTATGGTCATTATGAAAATAGCAGAATCAAGGCCACCCTTTTATATTTTATATTTGTACCTTTCCAACGCTCGCATCACTCGATCGGGGGCTTTGCAAATACTGCTTGTGCACTTGATATAGTAACTGTATTACTTTTCTCATGTGAAGGTATCTGCCATGTTGCCTTTGTCTTTAGCATCTTAGTCCTCTTCGTCCTCTTCGTCCTCTTCGTCCTCCTCGCCCTCTTCCTCGGCGCATTGTCGTTTGTAGTTCCACGTGTGGAAGAGGGAGCACGTCGACAAGAAGCGAGAAGCACATTGTAAACGAGCCAGTCTTTTGTCGGCATATCATTCTGGCACTACTCTAGCACTACTCTAGCGAAACAAAGAGACCACGAAACACCGTGGACGTGGTAAGCTGGTTGCACGCGTGCTCCTCCAAGAAGGGGCATGTCGTGGTCGCTTCGACTCCTGCTTTTTGTTTGTGACTGCTGTAACTGCCCGACTATCCTCTGGCCTCTTTATTTTCTGCCACGCAAGTAGCCAGCGCAGAGCCTATGAGACAAGGCACTGTCTCGTCGTCATCTGTGATCTTGTTACTATCACCATGGTCATTCTCACCACCATCATGTTACCATTGTCGCCCTTGTCACTCCTATGGACCTCAAGCTCAGCATCGACTGGCCAGCATCCGTACCTTGACACTGATCACAAGCACAGACAGCGACTGTCTATGTTTGTTTACGCTTGGTCTGGTTTCTTACGTATCATATTTTTAAATTGTTTTATCCGCCTCATTTCTCTATTTCATCATGCTACTGCAGCACTCTTTCCATCACACCTGGCCTGCCACTGTTACAATCACACAATCACACAATCACACAATCACACCGTATACAGGCACGTACAGGTGCTCGCAGTGACTTACTCATATCTCTTCTCACATTTTTTGCACAATGGCCGCGTGTATCTACTGTTAAGTCTTCTCTGCCACTGTGGGCATACTTTATTCTCATGCCAGTGATTGAGATATTGTGTGTTATCGTCATGAGACTCTCGGTGCTTGTTTAACATGACTATGAATCATCAGCTGTTGATTGTGGCTTTCGGTAGATTTGTTTGCGGCAGAAAAGATGCTGTAGGAGTTATTAATGAGTATTCCCATCGAATATACAGACTCGGATGTGCTGATCTACTCAGGTAGACACTGGCTGTACGTGCGTGAGCACTAATCCGTGATACAAGAGCCAAGTCAAGTCGGAGAGAGAGCATAATATTAATACTCCTAAAGAAAATGTTGACAAGAAACCTCAAAATCAAACAAATCAAAACCAGAAAAAAAAAAAGAAAAAAAAAAGGCTAAAAAAAAACATACATGCTCTCTCGCCGGGAATTGAACCCGGGTCCCGGGCGTGACAAGCCCGTATACTGACCACTATACTACAAGAGACTAATCAATGCTAATTATTGGAGACAGGGGTGCTTTGTGGGTATATATGGGACCTTCTAGAATAAGTCAGCAAGTCTAGACCTGGATAATCATCAATCGGCAAAGGTAAAGCTGACAACTTAGTGATCGCAACTGCTACTTTCGGCATACTGTTTCTGAACAGCTTGGTTATTTGTAATTATTTATCTCCCTTTTATTAAGTCCATCCCGTACTCGCGCAAGACTGTCTGCCAAAGCAAGATGGCGTGCAATACAACCGTACATAGTACGTATAAGTACACATGCATGTAGTATTGCCGGATTCTTTTAGCCATGTATCCCTGTCTGCGCGCCCCGTACTGTAATTACTATGTAATTACCTCGCCCTATACCAGAGCATTCTGCATTGCGTTTCGTTATGGCTTTGATTTAATGTGCCGTTCGTGGTCACCTAGTTGAGGACGGCCATCTTGTCTAGTGTGGCGCTAGAAGGCGCAGCATGCGGGCGATTTGGCTGTTCTGCCTGTATTTCCTACGATGCCGTGATAATGGTCAGCAAGATGCCCATGTTGGTTTTGCCAATTTATCAAGAGCCAATTGTATGGTCAGTAATCAAGCGGTCAGCATTCGTTCTTCAACCGATGCAGCACTGGAATATAAAACATCACAGCGTAGCTCCATGGATGAACGCATACTCCATGGACCAAATATGGCAATGATCGGACCGGGGTTCGGGGTCTACGACATCGAACACCCCGACCTCTCTCCTCTCTACCGGCCATCTCGACTGTCCATCACGCTAAAAAGCGGCAGACTTGCCGACGAAGAGTCTCAGATCCACCCCAGCGGCCTCAAGTGTTCTCGAGCTATCCACATTGATCGCTCTTCTTCCGTTTCTATCGACGACTCTCCTCTTACCTCCGCATCTGAGCTCCTCACACCACCTCCTCACCTCCTTGCCTTCTCGCGTCATTTCATCGTCATAATGCCCTTGCTTTAATTCAGTCAGCTAGCTGGCTTGATTTGCATTAGCACATCTGCATCATGTGAGCGGTTGACAGCGCGCTGCTACAGCCCACCTCTGTTCCGTCTTCGATATACCCCTCCTATACCTCTCCTATTTTATACTGTGCAATGTCGGACAAAAAGGCTATCCCCGCCGAGGCGGCCCCGTCGCCCGCCGCCTCCACTGTCGACGACCATGCGCCGCAGAAGAAACGCATCCGTGCCGTTGTCGCGTGCAGCCACTGCCGCAGTAAGCGCTCCAAATGCGACGGCATTCCTGGCCAACAGGCATGCTCAAAATGCCAGCAGCGCGGTATCGAATGCGAAATGTCCGACGGCAAGCGAAACCGCGGCCACTACAAGCCACAGGCCGAAGCCCTTGCCAACCGCGTACGCACACTCGAGGAAGCCCTCGCCGATGCGCGCGCAGCCAATCGCCAACTTTTAATGCAAATGCAGCAACAGCAGCAGCAGCAACAAAAGCAAAACAGTCAGCATCAACAAAATAGCTACTTTGTGCCAGTATCCTCGTCAGCCTTGGGTCCCAATGACCTTCATATGCAAATGGACGGCGTCTCCGGCGTCAGTGTCGGTCTCGGCCTGCAAGACCACCGTCTGGGCCGCCTCGACCATCTCGATGTTGAAAGCGTGCACAGCATGGCCATACCACCAAGAGCCGAGTCCATTGCCGCCTCGTCGATCATGCCCCCGCCCGCGCATGCATTCTCTCCGTCGGTGCACCAGACCCAGCAGAACTCGCGCCCGCAATCTATATCCTCACACAACCACAACCTTCCCGTCGATCACAGCAGCATAGTCATGTCGAATATCGGCACCGGAAAAATGTACAGCGGCCCTGCCGCAAACAACGACAGTCACGCAGACAACTATGCGCTATCTGTGTCACAGTCCTCCATCGAGCCGTCGCTTCAGACAGTCCCCGTACTACCGCCGGTCACCCTGCCATCTATCCACACCGTTAACCTCGCCGTGCCTATACCCATCGTGCGCCGCCAGCCGTGCTGCGCAAGCCTCGATCTAACATCGTCTGCTGTCGACTACCTGCTTGGTCTCTTCTTTCATCGGTACCAACTAATGATGAAGTTTGTGTCGCAGCGAGAGTTTATGATGCAGTACGCAGAGAATACAGACGCAGACGACCGCGACGGCAATGGTACGACAAGGACCAACAATCAGACAGCAAGCAAAAGCAAACCGCGCACGTTCAAGCGACACCACCCATGCTGTCACAAGCAAAACTGCGCGCTGTTTCTGGCCATGCTGGCCGCTGCAATTCGCTATTCTACACGAACCGACGTTACCGAGCGCTTCCTACTGCCTGACGGCGAAAACAAGTTGGCTACAGCTGCGCGTCGTGCTGTTGAGGTAGAGGTCAGCAGGCCGACACTCGCAACAATTCAAACAATATTAATTCTGTGCGAGGTTGAGACTACGGTCGACAAACAGATGACGAGCTACATGTTCTCGTGTCTTGCATCCAAGCTCATCTTTGAAATGGGCCTCGACCTCGGCTCATCCACTAGCAACAAAGCACTCACAGCCGAAGAAACAACTATACGTCACTGGCTCGTACGGGCCGCCGCCGTGCACGATCAGTTTTGGGCTGTATTCCTACGCCGCCCGCTTGCTATCAAAAACTCGGCTCTTCAGCTATCTCGAATGGCTTGGCGGTTCGCGGGCGGCGGCGACTGTCAGGGACGTGGCCTCCCGCACGATACCGACAGCAGTACAAACGACAGCAGTATCGACACTTTCGGTGAAACCCAAACGAAGACGCCATCATCATTCGAGGACGAGGTCAACGAAAACCTAATGGACTTTATGGAGCTGGCGGGCGAGGTTATCGACGAGCTGTACGGTGCCGGGAATCTGCCGATGCTACAGTCGTGGTCCCCGCCAGCGTCACAGGCGGCCACCCAAAATACGGCTGCGTCGAGTATCAATAACGGTGGGTTCAGCAGTGGCAATGATGAATTCGGCTTTGGCTACAAGAATCCACACAGCAACAGGACCGACGGAAGCAGTGGCGGCAGCAGCACATACTACAATCAGTACGACGGCATTGGGTTGCCACATATTCTACATGAGCATGACGTGCAGCAGCAGGCCAACAAACAGCTGCCCGACGTCGCAAAGCTTGACGCTCGGCTAGACCACTGGTTTGGCTCTCTGTCGGAAAAGGTGCGCCGGGGCCCCGTCAGCGGCCAGGACTGCTACCACTTTCTCTTTGTCTTGCATCTGTACTTTAACGCCACCAAGATCATTCTGCACCGTACGTGCGCTTTCGCTACGCAAATTGGCGGCGGCAGTCCTTTGCCTCTAGGTGGCCTTTGTCGAGCACGGGCAGCAGCGACGACGGCTGCTGCTACAGCTGCTGCTACAGCTTCTGCCAAGCAAAGGCACCAGCCGTCGCCGGGGAGCCTCCCTATACAGTCGCCGCTAGCTTCGGTCGTGGCAAGTGACGAGGCGGCGGCGGCATCCTTGGCCGCGCTGGGTCAAGCATCGATTTGCATCGCAAAGCTGTTTGAGACGTTTCGACGCCGTGAAGACATCCGCACACTACAGTGCACCGGTGTGCAGTGGGCAGCCATAGCCTCTGAGGCTCTCACATGGTACATTGAGACGCTGCCTATCGATGGCACTATCGAGGCTGTTGCCCACCTGCAGAGCCTTGGCCGCACGATCAAGGACATGACGCGCACATTCTTGCCCGCCGTCTATGCCTGCGACCGCACTACCAATGCCCTGCGCATGTTCCAGCAGCGCATCGATGGCGGCAACGACTCGCCTCCACAGATCCAGACACTGGAGACTCTGAGGCAAGAGCAGCAGCTCCAGCAGCGGCTGCCATCACAGTTGTCTGCCTCGGCCACCATGAGCTCTCTGAAGTCGACTTTAAATCCACAACCACTATCCATCCCCAGCTTTGACATGGACATATCTATATCTACCGCTGATGCCCACGTACAGCAGCACAATCAAAATCGTCATCAACCGTTCAGTTTCGACACGTCATCAGTCCCTTCTGCGCCGGATCTCACATCTTCTGTATCAGTATCGGCTACAACGTTTTCGACTTCGCTTGCGGCTGCTGGGGCGTTTGATACCGACTCGGCGGGCGGCAGTCGTATGGGGGTGGACGGCAATGGCAATGGAAGTGCATCGGCTCTCTCGCTGCCGGCTACCAAGGAACAGCTGCAGCATACCAACACTGTATATAGTGCGATGGGACATGACCTAACGCCAGGGATTAGTGCAGGTGCGATTCAGGTCGGATGGTCCGAGAATGGTGCCTGGGACTGGGGGGATAGCTGAACAGACAGTGATGGCGCGCACTTGCACGTGCATCATAAATCTTAGACAGCAACAGCTATGCCGATAAGCGACACGACGTTCAGTTTCTAATGGCCTCAGTATTCCTTTGCAGGTCCGCCCTGCGACCAGACAATACCACTCCTGGCATGCTGGCCCGGACAGTGTGTTCATCATGGGCCTGGTAGCAAAATTTTGGTTGAGGCCAGCGCCGAACCACGACGACGACAAGCTCGACCCCTAGTCTCCCGAGCCGAATTATTCTCTCAAGAGAAAATATTAAAAACTAACTAACTAGTCTCACACATGTCGCCGTGGTGTAGAGTTGCGCTGGCCAGGTGGGTTGGCTATGTCTTGCTTGTCGTGTCGATAATTGATAATAAAAAATAAGAGACCAGAATGGCTGGGAGAATGGAAGCACAATGTTAATTTATATGTTTCGGGGAACAAAGGAAAAACTTAGAGACTTTTCACAGCTGTGATACAGTATTTTTTGTGCGAAATTTGCTTATGACATTGCCTTTGGGTGTTGGTTGGAAATGCACACCATCATGATCCATGTCCAGCACACATGTTGATTAGTCATCGTGCAGCTCGTATCGCGATAATGTGCCCAATAGTGGCGTGCCGCGGACGGTGTGTTGGTTCTTATCCCACCTTTGTCTTCATTCGTCCTTTTTTGTTTAATTTTGTTTTTCTACCAGCAGCACTGCACAGTGTCCGATGAGCGCCACGATCAAGACGAGGTCCGGCAGGTACACGCTCGAGTCGGCCCTTGAGACCGAGGCAAGCTTCCTCGAGTCCGTCGACGATACAAAGAGCCTCACGGCGCTGCTGGCGGCACTCTGGGATCAGCGCGATGGAATTGCTGCGACTGCAAAGAGCCATATAGGGCTCGGCTGGCGTGATGAATGTCGTGTGCTGCCCGTGGACGCGTGGGTGTGCGGTGATTTCAATGCGTGCATTGTCATCGAGGTGCATCGGGGCTCCAAAGCTATCAGCAGCCTTGGCGGCCAGTCGCATGCTGTCCATCCGACAACCAAGTATATGCTCCGTGTGTGCATGCCGTACAAGCATGCCGAGAGTCCGCATCCCGGCACCATTGACGAAAAGTTGCGGTGTGAGGTTGCAGCGTATGCGTGGATCGAGGAGCACTGCCCTGAGATCCGCACACCGAGTCTTATCGGCTTCGGTTTTACAGATGGTCCACGCTTTACGCACGTGAGCTACTTGCCATGGTATACACGAAGTTTCCACTATATACGCAAAGGTTTCCGAGGCCTGCTCGCCCGGCCGCTATTGTCAAACTTCCAGCGATGCCACCCTCTGGACAGTAAACTGGACCAGCTCGGCCTGGGCTACATGCTGCTCGAGCACATTGGACCAGACGTTGGTCTACCATTAAACGCGACGTGGAAGCAGCAGCAGGTCCGACAGCAAAACAAACAGCCGACCAGCAACCATCAGCACCTACGTCGGCATAACTTGTACCGCAGCATCAGCCACATAATGCTGTCTCTGGCCAGACTACCGCAGCAGCGCATCGGCTCGTTTTCGTTTGATCCAGTTGACTGTACTGTGGCTCTCACAAACCGGCCACTGACGTGCGCAATGGTCCAGCTGGAGGCGGCGGGTGCCTCACGCACTATCCTGCCGGGTCAGACATATGACCGCGCCGATGTATATGTGGCGGATATGCTCACGCTACATGACAACTACTTTATGGCCAACCCCCATGCCGTGCGCGATCACGAAGACGCACGTGAAAGACTGGCTATGCGCACTTTATGGCGAACGGTGTCGCACCGGTTGGTGGCAAAGTCCGACTCACGTGTTGAGGATATAAAAATACCTCAGCTGGATATTGCAGTCAGCAATCTCGTGGTGGACGACGACTGGAACGTCACATGCTTGCTGGGCTTGGACTGGATGGCTGTTCTGCCAGCGTCGGCGCTTTCCGTGCCACATTGGCTCACGGGCTGCAAGCTGCACCAGATCCGCGCCGAGCGATTCGAGGCCTACGACAGCGCTCGGCGCGTCTTTCTCGAGGTCATGCGGCAGCAGCAGGATTCTCAAAGCAATTCTGTCGAGGTTGTACGGGCCCTAGAAGACAGCTGGCAGTCCCGGGCGGTCTGGTTCTGGGCATCGCTGCGATCAACCAGTGCATGGGTGTTTCTCTTTGAGGACCACATCCTGCCTTATTTCGCACCGGGCACAACGGTGTCTCAGCTCAGCAAGGTTGCGTCATTTTGGGATGCCAATATTGATGACATTGTGGGCGAGAAGCTGGCTGACGAGGTGCAGTATCAGGCTGACCTGCAACAGCTATTTAAAGATGAGGGTAAGGTAGGTGACAGGTGACGGGTATCAAAACTCAGAACCAAAAGGGGAACTGTTTCATTCGAGTAGTGATCAAAGCTTGGGCTCATAGGCGTGGAGCCCATGCTCGGACATCTGATCTGACGATGTCCTTTATTATTAGCGAGAGCATCGTAGTTTTGGTTTGGTTTACTCTTTCTATCATTAAATGTTTGACCTATTGATGTTTTTAGTTATATATACTTCATCTCCCATTGTGAAATACCACTCCTCTCCTTTTGTCTATATAACCTTGAAAGCATATGATACAACACCGATAACAGGTGACAACATAAAATGCAAGAACAAAAAAGAATAATCGAAAAAAGAAAAGAAAAAAACAGCAAATCAGTAGTACTAGCTACCTAAAACCCTCCTTTTCATCCATCTCCTCCTTTTCCTTCTTCTCGTCGCTTGAAGCATCACTCTTCCCTTCCTAGTGGGGCCTTGACGATCCACGTCGCAGGGAAGAACCGCCTTGATCGCTCGGTGCCGCTGCCGGTGCCGCTGCCGGTGCCGCCTGCGACTGGGACTGCGAAGGGTCGTCACGGTAGCCGCGGTTGCCACCGTTCTCGACCAGTTCCAGCTCGGCATCGCTGTCACCACTATCGCCGTCGGTACCTTCAGCATCGTCATGCTCATCATCACTGGAAGGAAGATCGTCGACTGCACCGGGTCGGCCGATTGGCGACGATACATCGAGACCGGGCTTGCGCTTCTTTTCAAAATCCTGCTTGTGTGCATTGGCCATGATACTGCCAATCGACTTGCCGAGGGTGGCGGTGATACGCCGGCGCAGGGTGCCCGATTGCATCGCCTGCTGGGTGGGGGTACCTGCAGCACTGGTTGACAGACCCTCTTCAGCTGCTGCTGCATTATCTTGGTCGGCAATCGACCAGGGCTCAGCAGCAGACGTTCCGGGCTGTTGTCTGTTAGACCGAATGCTGCCACCACCAGTCGTTGCAGCCCGGCTGGGCGTGCTGATAACAGTGGAGGCGCGTCGGGCTGCGGAGAGTGAGGGTGTGCCGTCGGCACCAGCAGAAGCAGGATCCGCCGCATCCACGCCCTCATTGTTGTGAGCATTGACGTCGCCCGACAGGAGCGGCTGGCCCTGCTCCATAGATTCGGCCTCGTGTAGATGGTATGGCAGGGGCACATCTCGCGAGGCCTTGTACTGGGCAACATTGGCACAGTGTTCGTTCTCAACACGGAACAGCACCCACATGCCACGGCGCGTGGCCTCAGCAAACGACACAAGGAAAGAGCAAATAGAACTGTGCTGCGTGTCGTGTGTGAAGATGGCGTAAAATATCCATGAGAAACGTAGAATGGGATCGATAATCATGATGGCGTAGTACAGCCAGCGACGCTTGAGTGCGAGAATGTCGCGCAACAAGAAGTTGCGCGAGCCAACCTGAAGCAGCGAGAAATCCATAAACAGGTCCCAAAACGATGTGTAGAAGCTGTTGACTGTGGAGAAGGCAATGAAGAGAGCGAGGTTGCGGTGAGACTCGTCGATACGGTAGAGGCTCAGGGTTACGTAGCTCAGAATAGTCATAGTATACTTGCCACCGTTGACGAGATGGGGGAAGACATTTTTTGTGTCGCGGTAACGGCGCAGGCACTGCAGAAGACGCCAGATTGGTGGCAGCGTGGAGAAGAAGCCGAGCAGACGCGAGTGGTTAGAGTTGCACTGCGACGGGTTGTTCCATGCGTGGGCGTAGATGCAAAAGAACAGTTCGAGGTTCTGGCCGTTAGTTGTTTTCAAAGATGTTGAAGATGTATACAAAGGGAGAACATACACAAGTAGAATAGACGAGAGAGCAGTAAATGTCGCCGAGGAAGAAATCCCGGAACTCGACAGGGTACAAACCTGCAAAGAAGAGACGCCACTGTTTTGTTAGCGATGAGATAAAGACAAGCGATAGGGGGAACAACATACATGGGAGTAGAGAAACCACTTGCGGCTGCGGTGCCACAGGGTTGGGGCCGGGAAGAAGAGCAGGATAAACGTGAAGCCGATAAGAATCACAGGGTAATAGAGAAACAGCGTCGGGTCTGCAGCGTCGGAAAAGTTGAGCCACATAAAGAGGCCAAAGACAAGGAAGAAGAAACTGGGAAACTGTGACAACTGTCGCCAATCGAGATGCGAGCGCGGGTCAAACTCAAAGATGAACGGGTAGTTGACCTTGTTGATAGTCCATATGCGACAGTCAATGCAGAAGAGCGTGAAAAGATACAGCATCAGGAAGTAGCCGCCGTAGATCTGCAACAGGTAAGTAGCCTGCTCGCGGACCACCGCGCTCGGGTCGAATAGCATACGCGATCCGTCGACCGTGCCCTGGATAGCAAACACGGCACCGACGCCGATCATGATACCGTTGCGGAATGCACTGCCCGACTCGTCACCGGGCCGCTTTGTGAGGGCGCGCAGCTTGCCTGCGGCGATCTTATGGTTGCCGCGTTCAAAGTAGCGGGCATAAAGGTCCTCAGTTGCCACGATCAGGTCATCGACGACGGTGCTGTTGACAAACCACGAGCGATTGACCTTTTCGTTCATGTACCGGTAGGGCGGGCGCGCATTGACGGCCTTGTCGTACTTTTTGTTGAGCTTGCGGAACGCTGTACGGTTGAGGATAGCATACGACTTGAGCAGCTCGAGACCGCGGTAGAATTCCTGGAGTGCCAGCTTGAGCTTGCGCTTGGCTGTGCGGTAGGGGATGTCATGGTCGCCGGGACGGCGCACATAGTCGCGACGCGGATCCTGGCCGCCGCCAATGATCACGCCACCCATGTTGCCCGTCATTCGCGGTGTCTGGGGCATCTTTTGCAGAGCCTTGGAGTTGGGACCGGGCTTAAAGATCTTGGCCTTGAGCGGTGCAATCCATTCCTGATGGACGTCCCAGCCCTTGTTCTCGTTGTCTGTTTCGCTCTGAGGGCCACTATCGCCATTTGCCGCTAGCCCGCTACCACGGCTGCCAACTCTTGTCCTTGCTTCATCGTCGCCTGAGCCGCCCGGACAGGCTGGTTCACCGCCCTCTTCGCCCCGCCGTTTCGCCTGCTGGATCTCATCGATACGGCGATTGCGCATCTCATGCAGCTGTTCGCGCAGCAGCGCCAATCGCAGGCCTGCCTGCTCCTCTTTCAGCTTATAAAATGTCTCGACCTTGTCTAGCTCAGAGTCCAGAAATTTGAAGAAGTCAACCTCGCGCTCGCGCACCTCGTCAAAGCCACGCATGTCATATTCGTCTGCGGCGCCTGCATTTGAGCCGGCGCCACCCATGGGCCACTGTTGAGGAGACGCCACAGAAAATAGCCGACGGATGCGCTGCTTAGGCGTCATTTCATAGGGGGCTGGGGATCTAGACGACTCGCCGCCCTGGCCAATGGTGTTTCCCGAGGATGTGCGGTAGACGGAGACGGCCATGGACGCACTTCGGGGTATACGAGGACGGGCCCATGGCGGTGCAGTCTTGGCTGCGTCTGGTGATGCTGGCCCAGGGCCTTGTAGTTTACTCGCGGCGTTAGCAGAAGGAGTGGGCTGTTCGATGTTGGAGGGGATGCGCATAGCTGGGGCGGGCAGTTCGAAGCCGTGCGAGCCATCGGTGGCGACAGATGCGCTGCGGATGCGCGACGGGTTCATGATGCTTCCATAGTGTGGGCGATCAATGGGGGTGGAGGTCAAGCTACGCAGCTCGCCATCCTCTTGAATCGTAGGCTGATGCGGCGACTGCTGGTGTCTCTGTGTCGTCGCGTCTGCATGCGCCGGGCTGGAGCGGAGCGCTTGCTGCTCGGGCGGTACACTGCCTGAGCCCGGACCGGTACCGCTGTTGCTGGGGTCATTGTTGGTTTTAGCAGCTGACTGTCGCTTTGCCGAAAAGGGGCTGCCGGCGGAGAAGAGTCGAGGTGTCTGTCGAGGGCCAAAGTAGTCGCCGGATCGGCGAATCACGGGCGTCGTGTTGACCTTGCTGATGGCGCGGGACACGGCCTTGACGCACTTTTTGCCAGCCTTGTAGTCGAGATACTTGATGCGCCATTCTGTATTGTCAGTATTTCAGTGATAAATGACTTCTAGCCAAGTAGTGATCGTCTGATGCTCACCTGGCACGAGCTCCTGCTCAAGCTCTTTGGCAAACTTCATGACGTCAGACGCGCCAAGAGCGACGGGACGATGTATCGAATATCTGCGGCCGGGAGCCGAGATTTGTTGGTTGGTGAGCTGGCAGTGGCCAGTCGTTGAGTCAAATATGGATTCAAAAAAGAGCTGAATAGGCAAGAAGACGAAGAGAGCGACGATCAAGGCCGTCCCAGGTTTCTATCGCCTATTCTCGATGGGAGGAAGGAGACGAAGATGCAATCAAGGGTGCGCTCTGAAATTAATGTGGGTCGTGGACCAGGTTACGCTTGGGAGGGAGCGACTGAACAGTTATTTACAACCAAAAGAGCCAATAGGCGGGCGTCAATGCAGCACAGTCTACTCTGTACCCGACAGGCGCTAGTGTACGGAGTATGCAGCTGAGACCTGCAAAGTGTTTGCGCGCAGGCGCTCTTTCTGAAGTAGGCCGTTTGCTCTGTTTTAATTGACGGTCAATTCTAATTTCTGGGGTTTAGAACGTCGCTCCTTCTCTTTTGATAAATATCGCATTCGCTGCTTTACGCGTATCAGATCAAGAGGCAAGAGGCAAGAGGCAATAGTCAATCGGGAATAGGACATATTAGGCTGGAGGCGCGACACAGAGAACACGAAAATGTAAAGGGGCATCGCTACATATACTACGCAAATTATTGCCTTGATTTCACCACGTATGCGAATGCACGGCATCACGCAGAGTGCCACGGACCTCGGCACTGATGCCCGACTGCAACTCGGTGGCGTTGCAGCAACATAAATACAACACACACAAGGCTGAAACGGTACGTCGACGTGGTTGGGAATATTGAAGTAGTCGGTAATTATACCAAAATTTGGACTCGTCGATTTGGAGGAAATCAAAATATAAAGAGAGGGAACAACCAATTTTTAGTTATATTATCTTGTGTGATCTGACTTGTGAATGCGGTAAGATATACATTAATCATTTACACTAATTAACTACAAACTTGAAAAATATTTAAATATGATTCAATTTATTAAGAAAAAAAAAACAAAAGAAAAAAAAATGCAGAGAAAACCCACACATTATTGAACAATGTCTTGATATCAAACAAGTATCTCGAGCAATAACCCCACGATGCCAATGCCATGATATCATGACTCCAGCCTCGTTATTTAAATCATAAAGTAAGACGTGCTAGGATGTAGCATAGCTCTAGACATCTGCCCCGATAGTATTAAGAGAATCAAAAAGAAAGAGGGTAAGACGTCTAAAATGATTAGGCGATAGTATGTACGTAAGGAAAACACCAAACAGTGGGAAACGTAATAAATAGTACTGCAGAAACGCGCCTAGGAGACTTATTGCTGTTAGGACTAGTGAGATTTTAGTATCTTTAGCGGACGGAGCAGCTTGCCAGGCCAGATCGCGGGAGCCAGCCGTAGTGGTATTGGCATCAAGTGCCGGAGCAAAGGCATATTGTGCACCGTGTCAGTCTCAGTAGGTACAATTACTATGTATCTTATAACAAGTTAGAGTTTGATATAAAAAAAAAATCATAGGATTTAAAAGTCATTATACAACAAAAATCAAATATACAGCATTGTCCAGGCACATCCTCAGATCAAGGAGATGTATTTATATCCAGCAACCAGAGCAAAAAGAGAAAAAAAAGCAAAAAAAAGATAAAAAAAGGTTCCATCAGCCAGCACATACGCTGTCCATCATACAAAGTGCCCCGGTATAGGAGTATGGAGAATAGTATCGAACAGAGACGAAGACAAACAGTAGAACATAGTAAAACAACGCTATCCATCACGATTCTAGAGGTATAAGACGGGCAGAAGCAAAACAAGGAGAAACGAAGCACAAATGCAAAGACACAGAGAAAAACGAGAACACCAACAGACGCCATTATAAGCCGTCAAACATCAAGCTGACAGCATGTTATAATCCCAGCTCGACGTCGCGGTCGTTTGACGCCCCCTTGACACCGCCAACGTGCCGGTGGTGCAGGTGCAGCTTTGTCGGTGGCGTCATCTCGAGGTCGCCGTTCTTCATGGAGTCGGGCACCGAGTCTGATGTCGAGTCGGGCTTGGAATCGAGACGCTGCAGGCTGGTGCCGCCCATCTCCTCCTCAGTCATGCGCTCCATGCTTTCCGACTTGAAGGGGTCGACACCGATGGAGCTGTGCTTGGTGCTGGTGGTGGTTTTGCTGTTGAGCTTGCTGTCGCGGTCGTTGCGCGAGCTGCTGGTGGTGCTCTCTGTGGTGAAGAACTTTTGGCTGGCTGCGAGAGCCTTTTGGTTAAGCGCTTGCTGGTTCTGGGTGTGCTGCTGGTGGCGCAGCTGCGACAGCTGGGAACGCGGGCCGCTGCCGTTGCCGTTGGCCTTGGACGAGCCGGGGTCGTTGTCGTCGAGGCGCTGGGCACCCGAGGCGTTGCGGCTGCGGCCGCGGCTGGAGCTTGTCCATGCATCCAGAGAGAAGATGTGACGCAGCAGGGTCCAGCAGAAGGGAATGTTGGCGACCATGACAGCGGTGCTGGCCTCGCCGTTGTACCAGACAAGGAAGATGTAGGAGTTGATGGTAGTGAAGTTGTAGTAGCGGTTCAGAATGGCGACTAGGACGACGAGCAGACCCAGCGAGAAGATGATGACGAGAATCACCTTGCGGATGATCGGCAGACGGGCGCGAGCAATCATGGGCGCGGGGATGAGCAGCATGAGCAAATCAGACGACACGTGGAAGACGGTGACCGTGATCATGTGGTAGAAGTATGTGCGGCATTGTTCTGAAGCTGTTAGTACGCGAACGTTCTGACGTTTTGACGTGTACTGATGGAAACACAAAATAGGCTAGACATACCGTGTTCGATGGGGACTGGCAAGCTCCAGTAGATGTAAAACGGCCGGCACCAGACACCAAAGTAAAGGATCTCGATGACGAGATAGCCAATGGCGCAGTAGATGCCGACAGCTTTGACGGCATAGCCCTCGGCCAAACCGCTGGTGAGACGGGCGTAGAGCAGCAGCAGACAGGCCTTGACAAGCCAGAGAGTGGCCAGAGAGAACTGCTCAAGCGCAATGAGCATCTTACTGCCCCAGATGGCGTTCTTCTTCTCCTGATCGGTCATGCCGGCAATGACCTCGTCGGTGGCATAGTTGCTGTCGTTCTGCTTGACCTGGTTGGAGGTGACAACAATGCCGGTAAAAGTGACAGCACAGAGCATCATCAGGTAGTCGTCGAGCTGGTACTTGCGCCAGCTGCCCAGAGCAAGGCAGCGCGAGACGAGGCGCGCTGCAATGCTGACCATGCCAATGGCCCAAAGGGCCCATGAGCCGGCGGTCAAGTTGTCAGCACCGGGAGTGGTCGTCATGATGGCGGTTTTTCGTACGTAAAAACGAAGCTCTTTTCTGTATGAAGTATACTCTATACTTCAAAAAATGTCGTGATCGTTGAGGCTACCATCCCTGGTAGGGTGAGTAGTATAAATATAACGTAAAAGTCACGCGAGTGATGTCAGTTTTGGGGTGTAGATGCGATGCAGATGTGATTAGAGTGCGGGTGAGATGGGTGAGAAGAGACGTCCTCAGGATGTCGAGCCGGGTGTAGAGACTTGGGTGACCCGACAAGTACATGCACACACGTATCGTAAAGCGGGAAACGGCGAGATTGAAATATAGAAGACGTGAAGAGGAGGAGACAAAAGAGAAAGAAAAGAAGAGGAACCGAGAAGAGAAGAAAACGAGAATAGACTCGGGAATAGCAAGACTATGTAAGAATTAGAAGATTATAGGCGAATAGAAATATGAAATATGAAAGGAATATTAAAACAGAGTAGGGAATAGAAAACTCATAGAGAATAGTGAATTGGATAGTGAGCAGAAGAGCGAGAAAAGAAGAAAGGCCTCACGAGGGACAAGTGGAAAATGCAGCACGGAAGACGGGGTCGCTGTCATCCATAAGAGAGGCAGCAGGCTGAAGAGGGAGGGAAACAGTAAAGCAGAGAGAGTGGGATGATAGACAGGAAAGGAAAGAAGACTAGCAGGGACCGGAGACTAGAGACGTCGGTGGAGATCGTCTGCTCGCTACATACATAGTAGTACTCTCCTCCCTCTTCCTCGCTCTCTCGACCTCCCGGGGTCAGGCTCCGTATCTGCTCCGTGGGAGCGTGGGTACATGTGCATACACACCTTGCGTAGGAGTCTCCTTTTTCCACTCGCTTCTCCATACCGGTCTATTTCTATTTTTCTACTCTGCACATAGTATTTGCCTTGTATTTCGTTTATTGTATCGATATTATCATTATTGTTTTACCAGTTTGATGGTTTGCTTTTACTGCTTGATTTTTTGCTATATTCAATTCGATTTCTTCTATTTCTCCTCTCATTTCGGGGGGTTCCTTGATTGTGAGCGTATGCAATATTACTACACAGTATGTAAGAAATTATGAATACTGCTATTGACGGATCGAGGAAGCTGTTACGGCTATGTACTATGTATGTAGGTAGTATGCTGCAATTTGCTTTTAAGTTTCTGGCATCCTATCAGCGTATCGGCTGCTTCCTCACAGCCGCGTTGACTCGCTCCCCCTAGGGATAGTAGTCAGTGTGGGTTACCAATAATAGACGGTACCAGAAGAAAAAAATGAAGAAAAATAGCTCAAAGCTACTCGGAATCACTGCAAAAGGAGAGAAAAAAGCAAGCAAAAACAACAAAGTAGAAGGAAACATTGCCACTACTACATACTATGTAAGCAGACAACGCCACTATCCGCCAATTTAGCATATGCTTTTGGGCTCCAAGTTTTCACTGAATATTCAACGACTATCCTAGAGCCACCCCATCAAACCGTTTCTTTTGTCAATCATCTATAAAACGCAATCCATGTCTCAGTCTTTGTTCTGAGTTTACTTATCTGCTCCCTGTACCATAGTAGTAGGGTCTATTGTTCACGCTTGAATCTTTATCTCTGTCCCCTGCTGTTGGTCCATGGTGTGTGCCTGGGGTTCCGATCGGTCGGATCCTATTGTACTTTCTTTTGGCTTTCCTTGTGTTGCGTTTTCTTTTGGCTGTCATTATCTTGATGCGGGTTCTTCATCGTCGTCAGGAAATTATGTCATTTTTATCGTATCTTCACTCGTCCCTTCCTCTTGTAATAATACGATGAACAGAGTGTGCTCTATCTGAGCGCTCTTTCCTTTCCCTCTACTACAAAATATTGCTGTTTTTTTTTCGCGCCCTTCCTTTCTCGGTAAGTCCCACCTGCCACCCTCTTTCCAGCCCCTATTTTCCCACTAGCCTCGCCAAGGCTCGGTCCCGCTTTCCAACGCCGGCTCTATTGCCTCCTGCTAGCCTGATAGTCTACCAGCTAGCCTTGGTCGTACTGGTACTCCGTACCGCGTCAGGGTCTGCCCTTGTCAGTCTTGACAGGTAGGCATGTGCTATGTACTACAGTACCTGAGTAGCACCTGCAAGTACAATCGTACCCTATGACTGCAACACTGCAACTTTGAAATAAGCAGGGGCATGTGCTTGCAGTGCTACAGTAGACAGCAGTCATACGATGCACGTCGCCCCGAATGGTGAATACCCTGCCAATATAAGCACTTGACTACTGTGTATCCGATATCTGCCTGTATGTAGATGCTTTCGACGTGAAGCTGGTGTGAGCTGGTGTACATATGCCGTATACAGTATGCAACACGTAGCCGGCAGTTGCCCGCCATGTAACTATTATGCCTACCACACTTTGGTTACCTCGACTCTCAACTTATTAAATCTTTTATATTGTATTCTTTATCGCATATGTAACCTCTTTATTCTGCACTCTTTGCAATATGTTTTGGCCCCCTCACCCCCCATCTCTTGCTCTCTTACATAGTTAATCAACTAGCTCCAAAGAGGAGCTGTGATTTGCAGCGTATTTACTAGTATGTACGGGGCGACGGGGTGCTTGTGTGGACAGGATGTACGTCTTGGCTACATAGTAGTCACTGTCCGTTCCACCCAAGCAAGCACTAACAAAACTAACAAGATCATTAACAAAGGAGCTACGGAGCCGTCATCTATCACAATATCCCCGATTTGATGGCTTTTGGGTCTGGGAGTCTGGGCCACACAACTTGAAAAAGTCAGTGCATACTATGTAGTTCAGAGGATGCTAAATCGTTAAAAATCCAACGGCGTAGGAGGTCCGTTGAGTACTCTGTACAGACTAGTTGGATTTGTCGTACAGTACAACAAGCCCTGTCCTGATTTCACAGATCCCACTCCTCGTTAGCACGATCGAATATGACATACTCTGTAATAATACTTAGTTTTGATCACAGAGTTGTATATTTTTTTCTTTCTTTTTCTAACACACGAGACGAGGAGTCTGTTGCAGGTGTAAGATACATAGTAGCTTATAGTGCTACAAACCCCAAGCTTTAATCCCCCGATGGCCCGGCCGACCACCAGACTAGACAACGCCCGGGGTTGCTCGGGTATCTTCTGTCAAGATGTAAGTTTCTTGCTATTTTCTCTGTTCCGGGCCTATCCTTGGCCCTCCGATTGCACTTAGTGCCCCGACCATGTGCTTTGCCCGCCTCGCTACCGTTGAAGCCCCTGAGCACTGATTACGTTTTCAAAGAGCCAGATGGGTCTGATCTCTGTCTGTTTTACGACGAACAACTACCGAACCTAGCCCATACTAATCGAAAGCGCGATATCAAGTCTGGAAATTAATCTGCAAGAAAACGTAAAGCTAAAAAATACCTGGCAACCTGACAGTGACGATCTGTGTCAAATCTGAACTATTGACTGGTACCACGAGAAGAAGTACAAGGGCTCGTGGGAAAGCGTAAAAAGTACAGACGTTGAGCGCGTAAATGTCATACAAGCTCCGTGCTCATCTTCCCATATTCAGTTGCCGCCGATTGGTGCTCTGTAAAAAGATAAAAAAGTCTCTCCAGTGTCGGCGCTTGTATGTATTCTACCAGGCCAGCCTTACCTGTTATCTATCTCTCTCCTACTATCAGCTCGGGTTCACCCATCCGCGTTAGTTCTTGCGCCGCCAGCACTAGAACTACATAGTAATATCTTACATACTGTAGCAGTAAATTGGGGGCAAATTCGCAAACACTGTGGATGATACCCTGCTAATGCTGTTAAAATAGCCCAGAACGAGAACGCCACATTGTCTAGCCTACTGTCTGTGGGCACGGCGTCGTCCACTCTCAGTTGCAAAGTTGTCGAGTGGCCGAATTCCAAGAGATAACTTCCCGCGAGCTAGAGTGGCCGCGTACTCTGTAAATTCCCCGAGTGCGTGTGGATGCGGACAGCTGAGCCGTTTGGATTTTGTGTATTATCTAAAATTCATCCTCTACAACCGACTTGATGCAGATTGTAATGTACGAAATAGGGGCTGATTCGTTGTTGCTTGTCAAGCTGGTCTTGTTAGGATTGTGAAACCTGTTGATAGTCCGCCACATAAGAAAAAGTAATTCAAATCGGCCATTCTTGCTTTTGATGGTGATCGAGAGTCTTGGCTCAGCTTGGCCTGTCGGTGCGGTCCTTTTCATTGGGAGTCAGGAAATATCATATGCTTTCCTCTTGTAGCTCGGCCGTCTGATATCTTTGCCTGCCGCGTGCTTCGTTCTGTGATTTCCTTTTCTTGTTCCTACTTCTTGCTACGGATGAGTGATATCGGATACGATGGCGACAATCATATCCCACGCCCGTATCTCTCATATCTCCCCCGTCCTCCCACCCAGATCATCTCGGTAGGATCAACGCTTACATAGTACGTTTCTCGGTACCGGTACCCTGTAAGACGGGATATGGCGAACTCCAATATCCAACTGCCCCCAAAAAGCAAACGCACCACCCGACTCACCCGTCACTTGCAACGCATTGCAGCTGTCGTTTTGCTTGGTTATTTAATTTTTTGAAAACAGCCTATTTACTCAGATCGATTGAAAAGGTGCCTGGCGTAAAAAGTACCGCCTGTGTCGAACCGAATGTAACAGTCTTTTGCGGCTCTCACGACAACGTCCTATTTTTCTCTTTGCCTCTATTATGTACGGAGTACTGTCAGATGCCAACCCTCCAAGCTACTAACTAAACCTCACCGAGCGATCTTCCCTCTTGGCTATGTAGATGCCGTTTATTACTCTTGGCTCTTTTATTTCTCTCGTTCCCAGACTTTGATATTATCACATAAATATCAGCAGCAACGGAGTTGGATCTTTATTCATCGCACGGTTGCACACCTGTAGCCACCTTTAGCCAAACAATGCTTAAATCTCGATATACTATGTAAAAAACATAAACGCTCAGGCCCTCTCCACTGATGTTCTCGTCGAATTTTCCTATTATACTATGTACAGAGTTTTCTCTCGCAATTCTTTACCTGGTACTTTCTCGGATTCGGATTCACTATGTACCTCTAACCCACGCCGATCCCTGTCAAACCCCTGAAGTTGGGCAAATAGCAAATCACTGATAGACAGGGCACTGATAGGCGACGCTCTGGTAAAGTTTAAACGTACATAACATACATACACCGTAGTACAAGAAAAACAAATCCAGAGGGAAGACTTATTGGTGGGATCGAAGGAAGCAAGCCCCTTCTAAGAGTATTGTATCTTAGTACTAGTCCAACCAAGTACAGTACACTGTCGAGATGGCTACTGATGTGCATCCGATACTCAAAGGAGTATAGGGCTGGTCCAAGGGCCCCGTCGTGGACATCATGCTATGACTGGCTAAGGAATATGGGCGGGAAATCACTGGAACTCACTAGGATATCTTTGAAATCTCTACAAAGGCCCATCAAATCGAGTGGCCAACAGGCATTGACAGGCCCTTTGCGACCCCATCCGAAACAGTAATGATGTGATTATGTACTTGTACCTGTTGCCTGTATTGCCTAAACTAAGATACATGATATTCATCGGGCTTTGCTATTCTGGCCGTGCTCCGTGATGGACCCCGTTATCCTGCAGGATGCGTAAATTAGCTTTGACGGTATTTTGCTGATTTGGAGCATTTTGTGAGACGAAGAGATATCGTGTTCAATGATATTGTTTAACATGTGCTGGTGTAGATGCTTGTGTGGTGTTTTATGGGATAGTTGTAAGTGTATGGAAGACATCTACATGGTGCTCTGTATACTTTTAGATGTGATGATCATGAAAGCACATGAAAATATTTCATCAAGCTGGTCATAATATGTCGGAGGACCTCAGAACAGACAAGATGTCGGGCTTTTACTGACTAACTACTTACTGGAAGTTATCGGACTGCCATCTCAGCTTACTACTGCAAACAAGAGCATGCAAGCAATATGACCTATGCTATCAAGGTTGTACTATGTATGTAGCACCCGATATGGTTTGAAGTCCCTGTTTCTACATAATACAATTATTGTATTTTCGAATAAATATACTATCTATTCATCGCGGCTAATAACGCCCTTCTCCATAGACCCATACAGCATCTCCAACAACTGCATTACGACGTACGTGCGCTTTGGCATAACAAAACCTCCGATGCTACGAGTGTAATGCCACACTGTCTCGAATACCTGTTTTGTACCAGAACAAGCTATGAGGAGCAAGAAGTACATGGTATACACAAAAATTATATGACAAGCTATGCGGCTGAGCTCGGGACGGTACCCTTTGAATCGACAACGGGGCAGAGGGTCTGTTCCAGGTTGGGTCTCCCTTTGCATTCGTACAGAGTAGACTGAACTTGTTTTCATTAAGTAATAGGATGTCTAGCGCTTCTACATGAGAATAAATCCCCGAGATCGATGCAGATGTTCATGGAGTAGTCGGGCCTTGTTTCATTACAAGACAGTCCCGAACTTTCTGGCATAATGATATCAACGATGCACACCGATGAGCTCAACGACGTACTATGTAGATAATCGCATACTGAATGGTGGAGAGCTTTGACCTCTGTCATATGTTTTCTGTACGGAGCAGTTGACCGATCATCACCGATAACGTTTTGTTAATACATGATGACACTATTTCCATGTGTTCCTGCATTGCTTGCTTTTGGCACTGCCCATCCTGCCCATCCTGCTCATCATCTGGCCCCTGCTCATTTTGTCGGGTTATATTCCGTCCGTTTTCATCCGGCGCTTGTTCGGCTGGGTGTGATCCGAGAGGCGCCCAATTGGCAGTCCGTATGAAATGGCATTTTAGCAGTGGTGCACTACGTACAGTAGCAACGCAGAGTAGTGTGATCTCGTGTCCTCTCTCACCGTGAATATTATGTGTTGACTTCAAAGGACCAGGATCAAGCAATTGGAATAGTAACCAATTCAGCACTCTAGCCGATCGCATTGCACCGGACCTTTCCAAACGTGAAAATCTCCGTGGCCCCCCTACCACTGCCACTGCTACGGTCTCCTCGAGTCTACTCTTGAGCTTTTAAGGTGAATAGGGTATTCATGAGGTTCCATGTTCCATGCTCCATGATGGTTTCTAGCTTCTTTCTTTCCTCTATTTGATTTCCTTCCCCATCCCTCGACCCCGCGAGTTAACACAATCGAAATTGACAGATTGGATTTCATTCTGTTGGACTGATCAGATTGATCAAATTGTGCCAAATTGTCTCCAGGATAATCATGCGAGTTTGGCAGTACTGAGTCGTATTGGATCCCAATCGAGTATCCTTCCTAGACCTAAAATACCCTGGTTGCGTTGTTGTGTGGGAGGAGTGAAACCTTCGTCTCCGCCTCCTGAACTCATAACCCAAGAGGTCATTTTTGCTACTGTTACTTTTGCCTTGGCGTCTCCCCTGCTGCAGACCTCATACTCGATATTGTACTTTGCGCACAGAGTAATACTATGTAGCTAGTCACAGCTCGAACTCTACTATGCTACACTACGACGCAATTGTCTTGGTGTTCGCTCTCGGGAGGCTTCCGAGCTGCCCATGAACGGGGCAGACTCGACGTCGTGTTTGCTTCAAATCGGACAAGTGTTTCTTCAGTATTTATTGCATACGTTCTTACATTTGTGTCATGTTTGAACAATCGGATATTTGCGTCAAAATGGATTGAGCTTGAGTACTCTGTAGAATCTGAAATAACCCGACTCGTCTCCGCGGTCCGGCTCCCACGCTACACTGGTCAGTGCGAGAATCATACCTTGCGCTCAGGAGAAAACAAAAGGTCTAGAAGGAAAAGGAGGCACTGGCCACTGCTCCCACAAGCAATGGATGCAATGAAGATGAGGCTGACTAAAGCAGCATGAGCAGAACAATACTGCGGAGTACCTTTGATGTAGAAGAGGA
The DNA here is from genome assembly GCA_022392945.1 of Ophiostoma australiae. NCBI lineage: Eukaryota > Fungi > Ascomycota > Sordariomycetes > Ophiostomatales > Ophiostomataceae > Ophiostoma > Ophiostoma australiae. The sequence goes on from JAKRGJ010000012.1 coordinate 705,811, forward strand.
AAAGGGTCAGGGAGTATGCGAAGCTGTAACCGAAGCACAAGCAATGGCCAGCACAAGACCAAAGCACTATCAGATGCACGACCAGAAGCACAGGGCATCAAACAGTCGCATAAGCGAACGTTCGAAAAGAGACAAACAAAAAGGGGACGCGAAATGAGGTCTATATACTCAAGATGAAGACAAGAGATGAATGCAAGGGAACATGCACCATACACCGACGAAACGACATGCGATGGCGAGATGACACCACAGGGTAATGAAAAACAAGACACGGATCATGCCGGCGTTGAGATCTAGCAGTTCTGAGACAGGCAACAAGACATACCAAGACATGCAGCATATTCTTTCGATATTCTTTCGTCAAGGTATCATCACAGGCCAACACCAGATCAACGCCGACATATCGCATTGCTCTGTAGACGCCGGCATCAACTAGTTGTTTATTGGATAGTAATCAGTGAATGGAGAGGCTGAAAACTCCCGCCCTGCCGCTATCTACGGAGTAGTTGGTTCTATCTATTGTCAATATTCAAGGATCGCTAGAAGCACAGACAGACCCCAGAACCCAAAATGGCAGGAGAAAAGACTACAGAGTAACGCACAGTTATCAGGCACCGGCCAACGCACATACGAGTACAGGCATCTGTACCATGGTACGGGCCAACAATGGATTGTCAGAATAACAACCACAGAACGCCAAAGAACACTAGAACAATGCGATTGTCGTCAGCCTTGAGTGTTTCCTGTTGTGTGGTGCAACGTGACAGTGTGATGAGTGTGCTGTGTGACGGAAAATACATAACAGATAACGAAGAAATATTAAAATGCATGATGCTAGTGTATCCAGGTACTGACGGCAGATGTACTGTATATATGGTTATGGTTCTGTTGTTGTGTGTGTTGCTTCCACGGAAACATAGTCTACCGCAGGCCGCCTACCGCCCTCGGCCCAACCGCTCTTCGTCGTCGTCCATCAGCTCATATGCTGGCCGGAACGGCGGCAATGCGTCCTTGTCATTACCATGGCCCACGCCGCCCTTGGCCAGCACTGGGTTTGGACGCGTGTCGGTGGTGCCGCCCAGTGACGTAAACCCCTTGTTGTACAGCTCACAAAACGGAATGTCAAAGTGCCGGATGAAGCCCCAGATCTCGGCATAGTGCCAGTCAATCACCGGGTGCACCCGCATAAACTGCGGCCAGCCCGCGTCCGTCGGTGTAAAGTGCGTCAGAAACTCGCCGTGCGGGTCGGTACGGCGCGTGCCCATAAAGATGGCGCGCACGCTTGGGCGGTCGGCCAAAAAGGCATCGAGAGCGGCGCGCATGGCCAGCGGATAGCGCGCCAGGTCCAGGTTATAGTCGGCCGTCGATTCATCGACAAACTCGTCGACCTCGGGGAACGGGTCTGGCGGCACAATGTAGATGGCTGAAAGAGGACGGGGGGCCGTTGTGGATGGTATGGCTTCGGCGGTAGTTGCCTCGCCACAGATGGGGAGGCACGCAAGGATGAGGATGAGTAGGACAAGGCAGTCCTTGCCGCCATTGTACGACAGCGAGATTTCATCGAGGCTGTATTGTCAGTCAACTTCGAACTGAAGATGTAAGGATAAGACTTGGCAAGTCGATGGTGAGGGTACATACCTGTACCGGCGCAGGGCCTGCTCAATGACATTGACAGACACGCGCACTTGGCTTTGGACGTTGCGCAGCAGCTTGTCGGACTCGGGCAATTCTTTTGCGAGAAATGCCAAGATCTTGTGCCGGAGCTGGTAGCAGACATCGGCAAACTGGTACTTTAGATGCGACTGCGTTGCTGCGTCTGTTTCTGTTGCTGAAGCAGCCCCTGATGGTAATGGCGCAGATGGTGGCTGCGAATGTGAGGACAAGGCGGCAGTTCCGTTGGTGTGTGCCCGTGTGCCATTTGTCGGAGTCGCCGCAGCTCGGTTTGGATCTGCCATGATGGGTGGTCGGCCGGGTACAAGGAGGGGCCGGCGATAAGACGAGAAGGGTCTGAACACGGGCCAAGAGCCTAGCTAGAAGTTGAGTCGTCGCAGAGGCCTCGGGCGAGATAGACAAGGCGGTCGAGGCGGTCGATAGGTTGGACCGGGAGATGCCGAGATCGCTCCGTGTGTCGGTCTGTTGTCGCGTAGAATCGGCGGGGCGGCGATCGACAGTCGGCGTGCGGGGTTTGGCTGATGGGCAGTGGCAGAAGGTGCTTGATAGTCAAAAGTCGAATGACGGAGTAGGACAAATAAATGCAAGGGAAGCTGCAAAAAGAGGCCGGGCGGCGGGCGTCGAATGATGACAGACGTTGATAAGCCGAGCAAGCCACTAGTGTCGGTGCTTGTGGCTTCTGGCGTCTGGCGTCTGGACTCGGAAGGTGGGATGTGGGGGAGCGAAGAGGAAGGTGCCAAAGATCAAAGGGTGCAGAGTGGCTCGTGGCACAGCTTGAGCGGAGACGCTGCTGAAGAGGGGAAATCATGAAGAACGTTCTGGAGACTGTTATGATACCGGGGGAAGGAGCGATTGACTTGCTTCTATCTTCTTTTTATCCGGCTTATTCTCAGATAATACAGAATTCTAATTTAACTGTTTATTCAATTTAAATTGACCTTCTAGCAAAATCGCAAATAAGCAGTGAATCGTGGCGTTTGATCTGGCATTTGCTGTCACGGCTAGACTACCAATCATCACACGGGCAGATTCGATAGTACAGTAGATGGCGGGTAACCAATTCAGTTCATTTACGGACTGCACAAACTGGCATCAGCAGTAACGAGCATGATTCAGTTACGGTCATTGAGTCTTCCAATTTGTTAGGATGTACTTAGCACGTGATCTGGTGTGAGTATAACCATAAAGGATCTCGTGAACAAGAGACGAAAAGGTTGGACAGATGCAAGTATCTTGAAGTTGTAGATATGGTTTAATGGGTAACTGTGTTTGTGGCGAGTATCATAGCATTCATAGTAGCATGTGAAACAAATATATCACAAAATCTGAGTAAAGTAGATGGTCACAAACTGAAAGTCAACATTCTCGTACATGTACTGAGTTAAAATAAGTATAAGTTGTGCTATGGAAAATCACAAACAATTGAAAGCCTACTGTTAATAATAATGGCGACGACGTTGTTGGTGAGGATGTGGCGGATGTGGCGGCTGCATATACCTGGGCTCGACATTCACAACCCTAGGATCGAGTGGCACATATCGAGGATCGTATGAAGGGCCATATGAAGGGTCATATGAAGGGTCATATGCCGGGTTGTATGCGGGATCATATGCGGGATTGTACGCAGTTTCATATGCCGGATCGTATGTCGGGCCGGAGGCTGGGACGTAAGGCGGGACGTGTCCGGGAATAGGACTCGGGATGTAAGTAGAGGTGTAGACAGGCTCCATTGGATTAGGAGCCGGCGTCTTACGGTGCTGGCGTGCCGGCCGAATGTTCTCTTGACGGTCCTCACTTACCTCTGACCGCCGCGCCCGGGATGCACGCATGCGGTGGATGTCGTCCAGGTTGTCGCGGCATTCTTTCTGAGCATGTCGACGGTACTCGCGCTTCTTGTCAGCCTCGGCCCGGGTCTCACGCTCTTTTGGAGCGGTTCTTTCTGTTCTTTCTGGTCTCTCTGTTCTTGCTGGTTTATCTGGCTTTGTTGGTTTGGCGGGCCGCTCTGGCTTTGCTGGCCGTTCTGGCTTTGCTGGCCGTTCTGGCATTTTTGACTTTCTCCGATTGCCATTGCGCTTCTCGAGTGCCTGGTCAATGTGTCCCTGCATCGAAACGGACCAATGCTTCTCCAGGACCTTGTTGACCATTCTGTTCTGGGTATAGTTCCACACGCTGTCGAGCGCATGGTCATGACCGGTTATGGAGTCAAAGTACAGCTTCAGCAATTTGTTCTCTTCTACTTTGACGCCCTGCAAGCTCTGGCTGTTAAACTTGAGCATGGTGTCATCGATAAAGGAATGCTTTTTTCCAAGCCGGGCGCTCTCCCGCTCTGCCCAGAGGCGAAAGTCCTGCCCACGGGCGTTCCAATGCCGGAAGAAGCACTCCTGGCTCTTTTCCACGAGCTTGGGGTCCTTGTCACGAAATACTGTGATGGGCTCCGACATGCAGGTGTAAGTGAACTCGCCGCCGGCCGTGTCGTAGATTTCAAATGTAAAGGGAAGTCTGTACGAACCTCCATTCTAGCTTACCTTGTCAGAATACGACAGATCAATCACCTGCATTCCGTCAACGATCTTCTTGGTCTCGGGCAGTCTGAATCGGACTGTCGTGTAGTCCTGCGGCGCCGTCATTTCCGCAAAGGTCGGCCGCACAACAGCCATTATGATTTCGTCCACTTGGACATTTCTAGGCAGTGTAACTCGAAACTCGAAGCCAAATTCTCCCGTCTCTTGGCCTGTCCATACCTTCAAGGGCTGGCTCTTGAGAGTGATTTCGCAGTCGCTCAAACTCATCTTGTGTCGGGGGTTGCAAGGTAACTCTGACCTTGTTGTCGATAGGGGTGGTGTATATGTGGTGGCTGATTTGTTGTGCCTAAAGTATACTTCTAAATAACCAAGATAGAATTACATCGAAGTAGATGGGTTACACAGATTTATAAATACAAGCTGTTGCTTGAATGCTGTTCAGGCACAACAACATTGTTATTGTTCGGAAACAACTGAACAAATAAAAACCTTGTTCTCATCTGTTCAGTGATTTTGCTTGAACATCCTTTGAGGTGAGATTAGTGGCGGTTTCAAAGCTCAAAGTAAGAACATTGCCAGGAATATTCAAATATAGCCCGTATTATAAAACGATCGTAAAGAAGCTGATATGAATAAGGGAAAAATAAAGAAACAGCCAAAACAATGACGTTAATGACGTTGGGGGTCACGTGCATCTATTATTCGCTATCTCCAACCGCCTCAACCGACTTACAGCGTTGCCTCGCCCCATTTTCTTTAATTGGCATCCTCTTCGCAATTACTCTTCTCGTTTAATCAATCTTATTGCGGTCTCCTTTCGATTGTCCTAATATCTTGGCATCAAGTAAATGGCCCTCTCCAGGCGTTTTAGTGCACTGGGAAAGTGAACGAGTTGCAACACTCTCTCCAGATTCACAATCACGTCAACAGCAATAATCACGATGCAGGAACCCAGGATTCACCGCAAGCCGGTGCCCAAATTTAGAGGCGACGAAGCAGATGCCGCCACTCCACGACGTCAGGCGTCTCATGGCGACTTGCGCGTTCAGATGGACGCGCCGTCGCAGAGGCAGTTGAAGACGATGCGCAGTTTCCAGGTCCCGAGAACGGGGGCATCGCCGGCACCATCGGCCATGACACTCGCGCCGCCGCCGCCTTATACCCCTTACGCATGCAATGCGGTCGCGCCAGTACTGACTCGAGAGGAGCCACCTCCGCTACCAAGGAGACCGAGCGAAAGGTCATTGAACAATCATGTTGAGAGAACAACTGTCGGCCAGTTTGGACCAGGTCTCACATCTAGTCCAACGACGATGACACCTATGACACCTCAAGTAGTGCCGACAGCGACAAGCCTAAGCAGCAATCCATATTCAGATGACCATGCAGAAACAACACAGCCGTCATTTTGGAAAACAGCGATAGACGAGACGCGCTTCTTTGCTGGCGGCCTGATTCAAAAGGCCTACGAGTCGACCAAGCACTACACCATCGTGCGCCACTCGGGCGGGCTGGTCATGTACCGTGGCCCAACTACCAATGTCGTCGTCACGCTTTTTTCATCACCCGACCGGCCTGTATCTCTGTCTTCCTCTTTATCCAGTGGCGATCACATAACCGTCTGGCTACAGCGCCGCGGCTACTCGGGTGATACTGGACTCCGGCTCAAGACCCTTGTCAGAGCCAGCAGCAGCTGGTTGGATGTGACGCCCGAGAGACGGGCCGACGTGAGCGAGCTTCCTACTGCCGACGAGCGCGGGTACCAGCGCGATATCCATAAGTTTATGAAGAAGACAGTCCCAGGCAGCAAGCACTATGAAAAGGCGGTAGCAGGCCGCGTGCCGCGCGGAACACTGTTTGTGCGCATACCGGCCACCTGTGCCGACGGCTACTTTCGGTTGATTGTATGTGCAAACACACCCACTAAAAGTGCACAAACCGGTGGAGCGCAAAAGAAAAAGGTGCTTTGCGGCAGTCCCGTGTTCCGAGTCGCCAGCATGTCCACAGACGCGAGCATTTTCCGCGGTGCGAGCCTGAGTACGCTGCCTATCGAGGCGGGCGTTAAGATTGCCACGCTCCTGGGCACGCGCTACGTTGCAGGTGCGGCGGCCCCCATTGTGGGCACCGTGCAGAGCAAAGTGTCCAAGTTTCAGCCGGGTACAGCGGCCACGACGGCGGCGCAGACCGCCTACGACAACTCGGGACTATCTCGCAAAGTTGGCTGCGCAGAAGAAAGCTACCACGAAGCACGCACAACCGCGTATGAAGCTTTGAGAAAAGAAGCAGACCAGTTTGTCGATGACCAGGAAGATGTGCCGCCCGAGGTCATTGGCGACGACAGCGGTCCGTCAAAACCGTTCCCGCTCCAGTTCCAGGGACGTGTAGTGCCTGGCACGGGACGGAGCACGGCCGATATGGGTATACCGACGGCCAACCTTGCAGATGTGCCCGACGATGTACGCATGCGACTGCGTGGTGTCTATTTTGGTTGGGCTGCCATTGTACCTTTCAAGAAGAGCATCGAGGCGGGCACGGCGTTTCCCCCTGACTGGGTCGAGGCGATCGTGACTGTGGCGCCATCGCGACAGCCAAGCAAGACATCGGTCGTGCAGCGAAACGAGGTGGCTGTCCATGTTCTGTACGAATTTGGGACGGTGTCCTTTGTTGACGTCAAATTGAAGCTCATTGTAATGTCCTTTTTGTCGGCAGATACAAATGCAGTGTCGTCTGCCGCGCCTTTGGTGGTGGCCAGTCTAAGCAGGCTGGAATGGGGACCGCAGGCGACCCTGGCACGAGTTGAATCGGAACGGAATGCACGCAGCCTGCCAGACAAATTGTCAGACAAGTATGTCGACACGCGCGGCCGTGTGCAGAAGCAGGTCGATAGGATTCCGTTCCACTGGGCCGGTGTCCGTACCGCCGGCGGCGAGATGCGCGACCAGCTCTACGGCAAAGGAGGGTTTTGGATCGAGAGATACTAACGATTGCAACGATTTATGACACGATATAAAAAACTGAAAAGAATTGAACTGTTGAACATTATACACACATAAGAGTTATCGAGAATGCAAGTTCCGTGCAGTCAGCATTGACTCAGCTGAAACTCCGACAACTCCGGCCAGACTCCGAAAACTCCGCTTTTTGTATAAGTCCCGGCACGGCAGCATTTTGTCCTCCCTCCTTTGCTACAACAACGCAAATTATCACAGATACATAGATAAACAGATGCACAAACACACATATGCATAACACACAAAATGGCCGCCGCTCATAGTCTGGATTCACGTCCGGCATCTCGTGCGACACGCAAACAGGTCTCACGGGCGTGTGACTGGTGCCGTGCCCGGAGAGTCAAGTGCGACACCGAACGACCATGTTGTGCGTGCCAGACCAAAGGCATACCCTGCGTTGCAAAGGTAGCCGACGAACCAAAATCGCTTCCACAGGCGCTCCGGGAGATCGAAAAAATGAAGGAGCGTATGCGAGAGCTAGAAGCAGAGCTCGAGGCATGCCACCTGTCCTCTGCTACGACGGCAGTGCAGCTCACACCCGCATCTGTACCGTCGACTGATGCTGCTGTTTCTACAAGTGCAGGTTCTGGATTTGCTACACCAGCAGAAGCAACAGCGAACGCACAGTGGGAGGGCATCTTTGTCGCCACTGCCCGTTCGGAGCAGACATCGTACTACGGCCCGTCGTCGGCATTTTACTTTATGAGCCGCATTGGCGCCTATATGGGCAAGACATTCCAGCAACCGTTCCCGGCCAACACGATTCAGCCGCATGGCATGAACAAGACTCTAGCTGACCCGACGAGTACTGGTCCCGATGTGACTGCGGCAAGCACAGGCCGCGTGCCTATCCCGTGCATGTCCCGTGTCCAGGAAGAGTATTTTCTTGCTGCATTTTGGGAGGGGCTGCACTGCAACGTACCGATTGTCGACGAGGCCGATTTCAAAAAGCACTATAATTCGTTGTGGCAGTCTGAGGCCAATACTCTTCACCGCCACAGTACTCGAAAAGACTCGGCTCTGGTCGACGTCATCCTGGCCCTCTGCATCCAAAGCACGTCGATCTTCATCCCCCGCGGGGCTGGTGCCAATACACCGGCGGCTGTTCAGCCAGGACTTCAGCATGATGCCACACTGGCTGGCCGCTGGCACTACCGCCGTTGCCAGTCTCTGATTGCTGTTGACATGGAGAGCCCGACCATCACTACAGTCCAGTGCCAGATCTTCTCGCTACTCTACCTGTGCAGTGCATCATTCCAGAATACGGCACACACAGCCCTGGCCCAGACTATCCGCCACGCTACAGTTCTCGGCCTGCACAGAGAACCGCCCGCGTCGATGCCTCTCGGTGAGCGGGAGCTGCGCAAGCGAATCTGGTGGGTTCTCGCCACCATTGAGGCCAAGACTTGCACAAAGCTGGGCCGCCCATTCGCCATCCACTCATCTCAGGTGTCGGTATCAATGCCTGCAGACGACGCCCATGTTGCTGTGCTCAGCGGTTCTAGTCTGGGTGTGTACGGGACTGGCAGTGTTACCTACCTTAGCTATTCGCTTCAGTGCCAGAAACTGGCCCACGTGACAACCAACGTCTATCTCACGGTGTGGGAGGGGTACGGCGAAATCTTGATGGCTGCAGACCTGACTTCGCCCTATAAGCATCCTGATGTGCTTGAGAAGTGCGCCCATATCTTGACGTCCCAGATGCCTGCTCTCCAGGCCTGGGTCGCAGATGTGCCAGACGGCCTCAGGACAGCACGGCAGGCAAGGGGGCAGTCGTTCTCGCTTGACTGCTCTCGGCTTGACATTGATACCCTGGCACCCATCTACCTCCAGCGTCAGCGAATGTATCTAGAGATTCTCTACCACACGCTTGTCGTCAACCTCTACCGTCCCTTTATCACATTTCACCACAGCCCGGTCGCAAACTCCACGCCCGCAACAGAGCGCCATGCGGCTGCCTGTGTGGATCACGGAATCGCACACATTCTTATCATGCACCAGGCCGTTAAGGAAACGACACTACTGGCTGCCTGGCACGAGTATTTCTTGCTGCACTGGAACGCCACGGTCACCGTTCTGGGCTTCCTGTTGGCGCATCCCATCCACCCGTCGACGACAAAGGCACGCGATGCCATTGAAAAGAGCATCGAGGTGTGTGATATCTACGGCGTGCACTTTGGCATTGCAGCCAGTGCGGCATCGATAGCGCGGAGCCTGTTAGACAAGGCGGACCAAGTTATGAACTCTGTCAGAAGTGGGATCTTTGCCGAGGGGCCGGGCGACAGAGGACTGGAGAGTGACGATCACGCGCAGCTAGACTGGGATATTCTTGCACACACTGAAAACGGCGACGGACTGGAGTGGCTTGATCCTGGACAGTCGGGCGACGACGGGCAGCTCGACGACTTTATGGACTGGGCTTTGACGGTGGATACATTCAACAGCCTGGAGCAGTTCTTTGCACCCACGAGTGACCTAGCTTTCTGAATATTCTGCATATTTTTGAATAAACTTCTTCCAGTATATTTGACCACTTTTATTTGTCGACAGGATGCAGATTGAGGTTTGCTTAGAGTATTTTTATTTAATGGGCCCTGTTGTTTAAAGCTGGAGATAGCAGATGGTATATCCGTGCCAGATCCCGCCAGTTCTCAGTGGTCCTTCCGATACCCCTCCGCAACTCCGGCTGCTCTACCGGGCTGCATGCGGAGTTGCATGCGGAGTTTTCGGAGCCCCTTTTGTTTGGATGTATCATAAATAAACAAAACATCGTCAACACTACTCACGGTTTTTTCCTCTCGTTTTGTTTGATTTTTGATTCTCGACTCGATTCTATTTTTCTCCAACAATCAACTAGCCCGCCATGACAGAGACACCGCCATTTAAAGGCAGCCCTCAGGGCGGGAGCTCTTCCGACACGGAAAAGGCGCAACAGCCTGAAACCAATGCACCGCCAGCTATGGTTCAGGAACGAACCATTCGCGGCCTGCGCTGGTCTGCCGTGCTCGTTGGAATTTTTGCCGCCAATATTCTTTATGGACTAGACACAACTATTGCTGCCGACATCCAGTCGGCCGTTGCCAAGGACCTGGGCCACATCACGGAGCTGGGCTGGCTTGGCTACGGGTTCGGCCTTGGCTCGGCGTCGGCAATTCTGCCGCTAGGCAAGGCATATGCGCTGTTTGATACCAAATGGACCTATATAGTCTGCCTGGTGATGTTTGCCGCCGGCAGCGCCCTTTGCGGTGCTGCGCCGTCCATGGCAGCACTCATTGTCGGCCGTATCTGGGCCGGCGTCGGTGGTGCTGGCATGTATCTAGGGTGTGTTTTATTCAAGCTCAAGTTTGACGTGTCAATTGATAACTAACAACACTAGAACTCTCAACATCACCATGTCTTTAACGGTACCGCTTGAGCAGGCCATGTACACGTCGTTCCAGGTCATGGCATACGGCGGCGGCTGCATCCTGGGTCCTATCGTGGGCGGTCTCCTCGCCGACAGCCCTGCAACCTGGCGCTGGGTGAGTTTTTTAAATGCTTTGATTTTCATATTGGTATTATGTATCTCTAACCAATCTAGGCATTTTACCTAAACCTAGTTGTATTTGGCGTGACCAGCCCGTTCTACCTCTTTGCTCTCCCCTTGATCCCCCGGGAAGCCGACACCCATTTCGTTACAAAGCTCCTGAGGCTTGACTGGCTGGGCATCGTGCTGAACACGGCCATGTACGTGTGCTTTGCACTTGCTTTCAGTTTTGGCGGCACGGCATGGGCCTGGGACGACGGCCGGTTTATCGCCCTTGTCGTCCTCTTTGGTGTATTCTTTATTGCCTTTGCCATCACTCAGCGCTTTTCCGTCTGGACTACCGTGCAGCGCCGCCTCTTTCCCTGCCAGTTTCTGGCCGACACCCAGATGGTGCTGCTGTACATTATCATGGCCTGCGGCGGCTCGGCGCTGTTTGTCGCTGTGTACTACATCCCGCTCTATTTTCAGTTTGTGCACGGCGACTCGGGCACGCAGGCTGCAGTGCGCCTGCTGCCCTTTGTGTCCTTTTACATCGCGTCCGTCTTGGCCTTTGGCTACGTCATGCCGCGCGTTGGCCACTACTGGGCCTGGTTCATGGCTACGGGCGTGTTTCTCACAGCAGGCGGTGCCAGCATGTATGCGGCCGTGAGCATCAACTCGCCGCCCGGCTATGTCTATGGCTTCTCGCTGCTCCTCGGCCTCGGTCTCACGACGAGCCAGGCCGGCTACAATTTAGCAGCAGTGCATGTGCCAGTTACCAGCATTGCCGAGGCCATCCAGTTTCTCAACATCAGCCAGGGCTCGAGCCAGATGCTGGGACTGCTTATTGCTAGCGCCATCTTCCAGAGCGAGGCATTCTCTGGCCTGCATGCCCTGTTGGCAGTCAAGGGCTACTCTACCTCACAGATCCGGGACGCCGTGGCCGGGTCACAGAGCACGATTTTAGAGAGCATGGCGGTCGACTTGCGGCATCAGTGCCTCGAGGTACTTGTGCGGACTATCCAGCTCGAGTGGATTCTGGTCCTGTCGGCTGGTGCATTGTTTACCGTGTGTTCGTTCTTCCTAACAAAGCACTGGCACTGAAATTGTATGACAAGTAATAGAGACACTGGTGGGCTGACTAAAATTGGTCTCAGAGGTACATAAATATAATAGATAGATTGGAAATGGCTTGGAAAATTAGAGAATCATCGGCATCCCGTAATCCAACAACAGTATCAAAACTAATGTATCAGTCGGCATCTCTGTAGTGCTTGCCAACCTCGTCGACTCCGTTGCCGACCTCCGCAGCACCCGATTAAGGAGCCGTGGCAGTCTGGGCGGCGGGCTCGATCCAGTACCAGAGGACGTCGCAGACGAGAGATTCGCTCAGGAAAATTTCCACTGCCCTCGTGCTTCGTCATAGCCACGTAATTCTCCTTAAAACGTGGGGACACATCATCATAGGTTTCGCGCCTGGCACGTTCCATTGCGTCTCTGAGCAAGGCGATGACACCTGCTGTTTCGTAAAAGGCCAGGTACACTTGCTTCACCGCCAGGCTGGCTTCCTCGTAGGATCCCATGGAGTAGCTCCTACTGGTGTCGCTCATGGCCCCTTTTCCACGTCAAAGAGGGTCGACATGAACTGGACGTTGGCATTGCACAAGCCCTTGCCGACAGTGATGATTTGTTGGATGAGCTTGGCATGGATGTTTTGCAGCTGTGTATCCGACTTGCCGCGGAGCAGCTTGAGGGAGAGTGGGCTGCGCACGAGACTGGGCTCCCACAAGAGGTGCAGCTTTGCCGGGAGACCGCCGGCCACCGCGACCTTGCGGGCCGCCTTGATACTGCGGATATCGATGAGCAGCTTCAGCTTCAGCTTCAGCAGCAGCAGCGACGCGCGGTGGCTGACAGAGACAAGGCTGTCCTTGGAGTCCATGAACTCGGGCTCCTCGAGGACATCCGTGCCTTGGAGTTTGGTGTACGGCGCCTTTGCCGCACGGGGCTCCTGGATGCCTTCGCAGCCCTTTGCCGCCCACCACTTAATAAAGTCATAGCACTCTTGGTCACGGTCGAGGCGCAGCATTAGTGCAGGCACATAGTCACAGACGCCCATGTTATCGCTGTGGCACAAGCGCAGCATATCTGTCATGTGCTCGCATGCCTCAACAGCGCCATCGTGTGTTCCAACATTGGCAAGCAGATCTGCAAGACGAAAGCGAGCAGTCATGTAGTTGCGAGTGTTGTGGAAGCCCCAGAACTGACCGGCATTCGTCGCAAAGGCGTTGGCCGGGGTGAAGTCATCCTCCTCGGCATGGCGGATGAGGTCTTCTTCCTTGGCGACAGAGGCCCGGCCCCGACGGACCTGATTACAGAATGCCTTGTGCTTGACCCGGCCGCCGGTCTGGTGCTCGCGGCCACAGTAGCGGACGGCACGACAGCCAGAGCACAGGTGAAGCTTCTCGGCCGTTTTAGAGCACGTATGGCAGCGAGCGCGCAAGGCCTCGGCCGGGTGTGCAGGCATATATTTGGTAGGCATTGCCGTAGGAGAGGTGTCTTTCTGTTTAGTGTTTTGTCTTCTTTGTAGATTTTGGTGGACGGCGTTGATACCGAATAAAAGCAGGGGAAGAATTGCTCAATCATCCCAAGGGTAAAGAAGAGGACAACTACAGATTTTTATGTAGCAGGAAATTGACAGCTTGTTGGCAGCTATCAGGGATTTGCAGATAACAGATAAAGTTTATACACAGTGCGTCTACTAGTATTCTTACTGTGTACAAGGAGTAGGAGAGGATTGGCGCATATGCTGGGCATATGTTTGTATTTACACAGTGTGGAAGACGTGTAAGTGAAGCTGTCACGACAAAAACAGTCAAAATCCAGCCGAAAAAAGATGGTATGCTTTCACAGGGAGAGGCAAGGCTAAAGGTTTATTTCGAAAATATAACTCGAAATTTCAAAGTTTGTAGCTGGGGAAACCCAGCATTATCGAAATGATACTGTTCGTGATAAGTTGGTGATAGTCGCTGCGTTCGATGCAGGTGTCCCACTTCGACCTGTTCACTAACACGATTCAAGATGCACGCCAGCATACAATGGCTAGTCACCGTGTGCATACGGGAACAGATTGTCAAATAAAGGCATAGGTTAGGCTGAAACGCGCTGTACTCACAGTGCGCAGAACGTGGATAGCTTAGTCAGCAGACACATTTATTTTGTATCGTATTTTTTTGGGCGTGAATAGCAGAGAGATAATCATCTAACTGTTACCGGTAGCCTTTTGGTAGCAAACACCCAAGCACCCACTCAGCCGGTAGATCACGGGTGAATGTGCCATAGCGCAAGCTCTCAAGTGAGGCTTTTCGTATCATCGTGTGCTCCAAAGAGCAAGGCTTTTGTCTACTCTCTCGACCTCGCCCTGTCTATATATCTCGCAATTTCTACAAGTCTATTACCTGGCTATTTTGCTGCGCTTGAACTAATCTGTCCTTCTGATGTCGATATTTTCGACGTGAGTTCCACCCTGATGCTGTTGATGAGGGACGATGGCCTTCACCTGTGTCATTATGTGCCGGAAACTGTACTGCTTTTCCTTTTTTATATGGACCTCGACGAGACTGGTATATCATATTGATCAGGACGTCCACTGCCAGTCGAGTCATGCTGCCAAGCAGACCTCACCCTTTCGAGTCTGCTCTCTCCAGACCCCCATCTTCATCTCAGTGGGATGCTACAGCGGGTCTCCAGAGCTCCCGACCTACTCCAGAGCTCCCACTCGAGCCCACAGCCCACACAGCCCAAGCCCACTTACGATCATACTGTACTTGGTTTAGCCGAATCTCAGGTCTGGGACAGCCTGGTGCCCATAGCTTACCCTGAGGTGTGGTCGTGCCAAATTTGCCTCCATCAGCCTTGCTCTTCATCTCACTCCGTACCTTGGGTCTATCGTGGCAGCATGCCAATTGTGTGTTAAATGCCTCTGTCCACACAGTCGACCCCCACGCGTTGAAGTCAGATCCATATGGAGTAGTTGTGAGCCGGATTCGAGTCAGTTCGCGTCGCCGCTGCTTATGTAATATTGACTTACACGGGATCCTGCACAGCATTTGACTTCATCACGCCATCAAACCAGCATGACTGGAATGTTGTTCACTCAGGAAGGCAAAGACGAGTCACCAAACACAAACATGATTATCACGACAGTCAGCAACCAACAACATCTCATATTCGCTTCATCGGCCGACAGCCCGAAGTAATTTCCGCTACATGGCATGGCACGAAGGCGTGATCAGAACTAATATATAATCTCGCATGGGGTGCCCCTCCCCCTTCTTTTGCTTTTATGTGCCTCTCCGTGTCGTACGTGCACTGACAATCTCTCATGCAAATATCAAATACAGTGTTCTGGACATCCTGATACTGGACAGGGATAAATGACTGAGCACGTGCTCTGATGCTATCGCCGTAGAAGAGGCAAGTACCTTCTCGCTTTTGTCTAGCAAACCTCCACGCAAATCAGTCTGGGGTACTTTCTTTGCTAAAGTCGATTACGCCATTTGCGCTGAAAAGCACCACACAGAGGCGGTGGCGATTCTTGGCCTGACTCGCCAAGTGCGACAGGGTATCAGTGTATCAATTGTTGAACGGCGTTCTTCCGTCCACTCTCATTGGGGGATATCTGCGACCAATTGGCCCCTGTCGCTAGCTCTTGCGTGCTCCCCCAAGTCCTTAAAAACGCCAAATTCTTTCATAGTCTTGCGCCTTCGCCGCTTACCTAATTATTTAAATTGTGGGTATTTGTGGGGTCTTTTCAGTGTCGGGTGCTGAGTGCGACACGGCTGTCATGGGGCTCTCGGCGGAGCACTGGTCGAGCTGGAAGGGTCATCGGGGCGGTCTACGCTGCCCGACAGCCGTTGACGGAGTCACAAAGAGCTGGTATTGTCTGGCGAAGAGATGAAGGATGGATGTCGGACTATTTTGCGCTTTCCTAGGAAAGAGAAGAAACATATTGATTATGACGACAAAATGGCCAACAGACGGCATCTTGTTCCTTCCTATTCGAGAAATGTATCGTAGGGTGCCGCTCGCTTCACTTGGTCTCTAATTTTCTGAAATTGAAATCGAAATCGAACTACTGTAGTAGCACCTGCCGCCCGCAGCCCGCCCTAAGCCGTGCCTTCCTTATCTGGCCAGCCGACAGACGACCAAACTCGACCAAACGACATCGCTCCTTCCGCCCTCGTCTCCTCTCCTTGCTCTGTCATCTCGCCCCCTTCTTACTTAATGCAGATTACGAAATCGACAACGTCCACGCAACATTCATTCTCGTTACTTCCTCGACTTTCGACTATCGATTCTTCACTCTCTTTGCCTTCTTCTTTTGTTTTATCATCTTCATACTGTACCCACGTTAGGCCGCTTGTCTGACGGTCGCGCCGATTCTGCCGCCTCCTCCATAATTATTTTTCCTTTTTTCGCTCTCTTTTCTTTGACCTCTTTTTGCCAATCAACCCCAGCACGCCATCGCCCTCGCTCTTGACCTCAACTCTCCTCCTCTTAAGTCCCCGAACACGCTGTACTTGGCTGACCCGCCACGCCCACAGCCGCCTAGGAGCCAAATCTGACGACATCTCTCTATCGCCGCTGCTGCTCTATTCATAGCTAGCACGAGCCATCGGCTGGTCGCGCAGGCACTCTTTATCACCTTGTCTCCTCGTCACCCCGTCTCGACCCCATTGCGCCAGAGGCAACAGATAGCCCACGACTCAAACAAAAGGCACGGACACCGTCTTCTTATTAATAAGGAGCAAAGGAAAAAGAATACGAACTGGAAGAGACAAAAGAAACAGCCAATCCAACCCATAACGAGCCGATCACTGCGACACTTCTCCCATCCTCCTCCTCTATAACATCTTACATCTCACACCCCTCGGCCGTATCTACCACCCCCCCAGAAGACGCCATTTCATCATCTCATCTCGCATCGACCGCCCATACCTTATATACACCATTCGCCATATCGGCACCATTCCTTGTACGCTGCGAGCCCCCTAGACGTCCAAGACACACCCAAGCCCCAAGCTCGAACACGACGAAGTACGCAGGGCATAAAGCACACAGCGCAGGCACTGCCTAACATTGCCACATGAAGCACGAATCGATAGAACACACGCCCTCTCCCGCCTTTGCATCCTTTGTTTCTCGACCGGTCAACGCACATGAACCAGTACTCTACTGCTCCCTCTGATGCTACTCCGACCACTACACTCGACTCGTCATTCTGATCTCGCTGATCGTCACTGACCCCAGACCTGAGAGTCCTACTCCTACGCTCAGAGCACACCCCCCCGGGGCATCTTACTTGCGCTCGCATCACTCGTGTCCCTCGTGATATCACGTCTTGCGGGTACTAATCGGTACCTCTTGTCGACACCTGTGCTGCGCTGGCAACCCAAGTACCTCCTGCACCTTGCAGCTCGCAACTTGCAACTTGCAACATACCTGCACCACCCTGACCGCTTGTCTGGGCTGCTGCTGGCTCAGTCTGACTGACTGTCTGATTGTCTGCCATTGACTGCCGTCCTTCCTTTTTCTCTCCGCCCCGCAAGACGCCATCCCCCCCCTACCTGGGCCTCAGACGCCTTGTCTTTGGCTCTTTGTCTGCCTCTGCCTTCTCTGGTTGCTTGATTTTGGCCAATATATAAGCACACCCGACAAATAGTCATTTCGATTTGCCCGCTATGGATCACGCCAGGTCCAGTGCCGGACTCGTTACACAGTCTGGTGGTCCCGGACACCAGCACGCATCAGTAAGCGAAGCAGGCCTGCCAGACCTGCAAGCACTGCGTTCGCCGCATATCAAGTCTTCCTCTCCCTCCAACCCACCCTCTATGCCCTCTCCCCCTTCTTCCTCCTCTCACTCCCACTCTTCCCACTCTTCCTCCCACCCTCACAACCACACTTCTTCTACACCACACTCATCCTCAACCCCAAAGTCGCCGTCGTCAGCCACACAGCACCTCACGGCTTTTAACCCGTCCGACCCCAAGACTCTCTCGACCGAGCCGACGAGCATCACGTCCAACTCTACACCGTCCCTGTTCAACAATGACAACCACTCTGTCCTGACAGAGGCATCGACAAAATCCATCACCATCAACACGCCCGCATCCACAACCCAAGCAAACACCGAACTCAACTGCGAACGGCGGCGGCCGGAGGAGGAAGACACTCAGCGGCGGCTCACAATGTCGTCCCAACTAATGGGCAAGACGGTGACGCCGTTTCTTAAAGACCACATTCCGGGCTTGTACTCGCCATTGGCAAAGCGGGATAGCATCGCCGTTATGCAGCGCCAAAACAAGGACCCCAACAGCCGCTACTGCTACCGGCATCGGCCAGACTCCAAGTGCCGACGGGCCGCAGACGAATCCAAGATGGTCAACATCCAGCACGAACTCGAACAGCTAAAGCCCGACGACCAGCAGGCCATTACTCACGTGTGGTCGCTCTTCTCGGCAGCCCCATCAAAGCAGCGCGACCTGATGCTCCAGGGTATCATGACGCAGTGCTGCTTCCCCCAGCTTTCCAAAGTGTCTCGCGAGGTGGCCGACCAGCTCAAGATCGACTTTATCTCGGCCCTTCCTCCAGAGAGTAGGTTTTTTTGTTAAATGCATTCAATACTTTGCTACATTATACGTGCAGTGCTAATTTCTTAGTCGCTTACAAAGTTCTGTGCTACCTTGACCCGCTGTCGCTTTGCAAGGCTGCTCTGGTCAGCCGGCAGTGGCGCGCCCTGGCCGACGACGACCAGGTGTGGTACCGCATGTGCGAGCAGCACATTGACCGCAAGTGTACAAAGTGTGGCTTCGGTCTGCCTCTGCTGGAGCGTAAGCGTCTGCGCGACTGGACTCGCATCCAGCAGCTGGCCAAGAGCCACCACATGCACACTGAGAAGCCGCGCATCCCGACACACGCACCGACGCTTCCAGCTCCCATTTCCCTGCGCGAACCCACTCCGCTGACGCTGAAGCGTGACGCCAACGAGTTTCTGCTGGAAGACATTCGCAACCTTGACAGCGACGGCAGCAGTATCGCGCCTGGTGCCAAGCGCCAATGCAAGGCCATCGCGGCAAGCCCTCCCAGGGCTGTCAAGTCTTCCGCTGATAAAGGTGGTACTGATTCCGATTCTCACGACTGCCACGATATGGACGAGCTGTCGCCGGCCGACAGGGACTTGGAGCTTGCGCATGCTATCGAGCAAGAGCGCAAGCCGCGCGCGTGGAAGGACGTTTACCGCGATCGTTTCCGGGTGGGCAACAACTGGCGCAATGGCCGATGCGAGGTCAAGGTGTTCCGCGGCCACAGCAATGGCGTTACCTGTCTGCAAATTGACGATGTTATGATGGCCACCGGCTCGTACGATGCGACGATTCGCATCTGGAACCTGGACACGGGCGAGCAGGCTCGCGTTCTGCGGGGCCATACCCAGGGCATCCGGTCGCTGCAGTTTGACGAAAAGATCCTTGTCAGTGGCTCGCTCGACGGCACCATGAAGATCTGGAACTGGCACACGGGCGAGCTTCTCAACACACTGGTGTGCCACCAGAGCGGCGTTATCAGCGTCAACCTGGACGGCGAGTGGCTTGCGTCGGGTTCGGCCGACAAGACCATCAAGGTGTTCAACCTCAAGACCAAGGAGTCCTTCACGCTCAAGGGGCACTCAGATTGGGTCAACCAGGTGCGTATCGACGGCACTGCGTCGCGCACCATCTTCTCGGCATCGGACGACTGCAAGGTCAAGCTATGGGATCTCGAGTCGAAGCGGTGTATCCGCACGTTTGAAGGCCATGTAGGCCATGTGCAGCAGGTGCTGACGCTGCCGGCTGATTTCGAGCCGGACGAAGACCCCGAGGCCAGTGGCGGTGGCGGTGGTGATGCAACTTCGGTGGTGTCCAACGGCGGCAGCGGCGGACGTGGTGGGTCATCGCCCGGCCGCTACGCATCGCCTCCCCCAAGCGGCGAAGAGTACACGCGTGACGCCTATGGCCCCGGTTTCATTGACAGGCCCGACCGTCCCCTACCGTGCCGGTACATTCTCAGCTCAGCGCTGGACAGCACGATCAAGTGCTGGGACACGGCGACGGGCAAGTGCGTGCGCACCTTCTTCGGTCATCTCGAGGGTGTATGGGCGCTCGCGGGCGATACGCTACGTGTGGTGTCTGGCGCCAACGACACCATGGTCAAGGTGTGGGAGCCGCGGTCGGGCAAGTGCGAGCAGACGTGGACGGGCCACCGCGGCCCTGTGACGTGTGTTGGTTTGAGCGACTCACGGCTGGCGAGTGGCAGTGAAGACGGCGAGGTGCGTCTGTATTCGTTCCAAGACCGGGCGGGTGGTGATGACTGCAGCACGCCAAGCCATTAGTCATAGTCTCGACTTCTTCTTTTGCCTTTTTGTTTCTTTACGTCGTCTTTTTTTTCTCGGGTATGTTTTTCTTTTTGCCTTTTTATATCAAAACAGCGCGGCGCCTATGGGATACATTGGGGGTTGGGATTCTTATACTATTTCTTGGTTGTTTATTTCGATTTGTTTTCCTTTCTCTTATTAATGCCATTGTTTTTCTTGCTTCAAAAGCCCAGTGTCTTTTCCATATCTGCTATTATTTCACAAAACACAACGAACGGTACGATATGAAGAGGATATAGGATGGGATATAGGATGACACAAGGAATATGTTCTACCGGAGTATTATGTTTAGTTTAATTTGATCTTTATTATTATTAATAATATAAGATTAACTACCTTCTATTTGGGGTTCTAAGTGTGTTCTTTCTCAGCAAGATAGTGGTGAGTTTTAAGTTTGGAAAGAAAAACGGTAATCTGTTTTTAATTTAGACAAATATTCGTGTTAATAAATCGAAACAGCCAGACATATTTTCTAAACATTTTTACAAAAAGTCACGGGACAGTCAATTCCGGTTCACCCAGTGCCAGCCTCTAGCTAATACCGTTGCGTGTCAATATTGAATTCAACTAAAAATGCATCAATACTTTCAGATATATCCATTGCCAATTCAGTCTCGATGACAGCCGAGCTCACTCCATATTAAAGTGGAGACATACTTCCATCTCCCCAGAATCCAGTGAGCCAGTCTCCATAGTCAATGGGTCACGCTCCTTTGCTCATCGATTTCCAGCCTCGGCTTTCACAGGCCAATCAGACGCGGCCAGTTGCAGCGTCATTGAGCATCATAGCCTACGAGAACACCCGTGTTGCATGTCGCATTTGAGTTGCAAAGCGAGCAGAGTCTGGGGAAGGAGATCTTCCCGCGACTGAGTCATCTCGTAATTACTTCGTTCTCCGCTGGCGCTTTCCCGTTTTATATCGTGTAGGGGCGCCCCTTCCTTTTATATTGCGTGTCTTCACAGGCACGCTCGGCGTAGTTCGGTTAAGCCTTGAGCCTGTCCCTGAATTGACGGCCCTGTCCATCATTTCTCGTTTCCCAGTTCAACGACAGACGCAATCCAAATAGATTCATACTATACTTCCTTGGTCGACACTTTCACAAGCTTGCAACTTGCCATTTTACCTGCTGGCTTCTTTGTTGGTTTGCCCCTCGTCGCTAGAGAATACAGAGTAGAGGATCACGTGTAATTTGGCCGTTCTCTGTCCTTGTCTTCGTGATGTCTCTTCCAGTTGCTCTTTCGATTGTGCTCCCCGCACTGTGCTCTTTCACAAGCTTTCTGAATGATCTCATCTCCTTCCTTTGTGTGTACAGTACAAATAGTATTTGGAGTGCAAACGCAACTAAAAGCACTCTGAGCCGACACATTGCTGCCCCAGTTTTATCCCCATATTCCAGTCCATATTGTTACTCGCAGCCGCACCTTCCTTCTGTATTCATGCGTGTAAGTGGCATTTAGTGGGCTCCTTCTCTATTTGGGCCAGAACCACTGCTATTATTATCTACTATAAGGGAAGCGACATCATAGCTCCGCTGCACCGAACACCCGGCTTACAACCCGGCACAACCAACCTGGATAGGGGCAAGACGGCAACACAAGACCACTAGATTTTCTCGATAGAGGTATGACTGATGCGTGGACACGGAGTAGTATCTACAAGGCGGAGCCGAGTTTGTTTGATTGATTCTGACTGCGATGTCAAGGGTTGCCTCATGTTGGCCGTTGCAGTCCGTTGAGAAGTTGAGGCCTGTTGTGAAGAACAAGGGAAATCAATGGACTCCGTTGGTACCCGCCACGCACAAAAAATATAGCTTCCTGGATGCTGTTGCATTACTGCTATCTGCTTTTCTGCTTTTCTGCTTTTCTGCTGTTGTGAGCCCTGTCTGCCTCTCAGGCTGTCTGCCGCTGCCGACACACGCCGAGGCGAACCACCCACATTCCATCTGTAGATTCCGTGCATGTCAAGGCCATTTGATGTTTGGCAAAAGAAACAAGAGACAGCAGAAAAGACGCGGGGCCAGACACCGCGCTTCGCACCGAGACAAGAATGCAATGGCATACCTCATCCTCTGATAGCATGACGACAAAACAGGAAAGAACTCCTAAAACAGTGCGCTCCGCAGCAGCTTCCTTCCCTCCTCCGTGCAGCCGCGGTCGGCAACGGGCTACTTCAGGCAGGGGCAAAGCTGCCCCTCAGTCATGCTCACTATGTACTACTCTCGACCACTCTGTATTACTATGTACTAATACCAGTACACGGGGAACGCTAGCTCGGCCTACCCCTAGCCCCATATACTGTACCTCCATGACTCCTACTCCCAATAGCTCTTGCCCTCTTTCCCTTTCTCTTGACGTGCAGTCGTACCCGTTCACCCATCTGGGCCATCATCGCAGTCTCCGGCAAGCGTGCGGCCAAATGCGGAGGCGCTCTTACAATCATGTGCTCGGCTGCTTGGACTATTACCCCATACTGTAGATATAGTCAGTCGTAGTTGAGCTCTCTCATAGAAGAATAGTCCCATACAAACTAGTCTCAGACACACTTACTCCAACCCTTGTCCCGAACTAGCTGGCCGGCGTCTATGATTCTGTCCATTTATTTTCGGCTGTTTTTTTCTTTCTTTTTTCTTTTGGTCATTTAGTATTTCAGTCGCTGGATCGTCTGCTCTTTTTGGTCTTGTGCTTAAATATAGTCAACAAGTACCTTTTCTTCCGTTTCTCTCCTCGTTTCCTCTTCTTTATTGATTCTCTTTTGACCCTGACTCTACACTGCACCCTGTATCCTGCACCATACGGCCCTCCATACTTTGCTGTACAGATTTCACATGCCATAACCATAACACATCTATCACGACACTCGTCCATGATCTGGTCATCGTCAAAACCACATAGGATACGCAAGGACGAATTCCGAGAACCAGCTTGAAAGAGACTACAGCAGACAACCCCGGGAAGACGCAACAAAATAAGAATAAAAATCGAGTCTACAACGGCACATAAACGACCCACGGCGAAATCAAAACTACACCCATAATGACATCAAAAGACAAGAAGCCAACCTCGGCGGCCATCAACCTGGTCGGTAAGTGCTCCCCCGCCACCCAGTGCAACCCTTACACCAAAGACATCCCAGCATACTAACTACCCAGCCGGTGGTGGTGCCGGCATGATGGAGGCCCTCGTGTGCCATCCCCTCGATACCATCAAGGTCCGCATGCAGCTGTCGCGTCGCGGCAAGGATGCGCCACGCCGCGGTTTCGTCAAGACGGGTGTTGAGATTGTGCGCCGTGAAACACCCCTGGGTCTCTACAAGGGTCTCGGCGCCGTGCTCACGGGCATCGTGCCCAAGATGGCTATCCGCTTCTCCAGCTTCGAGTGGTATAAGCAGCTGCTCACACCCGCCGGCCAGACCACGGACGGCGGCAAGATTTTTATTGCCGGTCTTTCTGCCGGTGTCACAGAAGCCGTTGCCGTCGTGACGCCCATGGAGGTCATCAAAATCCGCCTGCAGGCACAGCACCACAGTATGGCCGACCCGCTGGACATTCCCAAGTACCGCAACGCCGCGCACGCGCTGTACACGGTCGTCAAGGAGGAAGGCTTCGGCGCGCTCTACCGCGGCGTGTCGCTCACGGCGCTGCGCCAGGGCAGCAACCAGGCCGTTAACTTTACGGCCTACAGTTACTTTAAGGATGCGCTGCGCCAGTGGCAGCCCGACCTGGACACCAGCAAGCCCCTGCCCGGTTATCAGACGACTCTGATCGGTCTCGTGTCGGGCGCCATGGGCCCGCTGAGCAATGCGCCGATCGACACCATCAAGACGCGCCTGCAAAAGACCCCTGCCGAAGAGGGCGTCAGCGCGTACCGCCGCGTCGCGTTGATTGCCGGCGACATGTTCAAGCAGGAAGGCTTCCACGCCTTTTACAAGGGTATCACACCCCGTATCATGCGTGTCGCGCCCGGCCAGGCCGTTACCTTCACCGTATACGAGTACCTTAAGAGCAAGCTCGAGAAGAGTGGCCCTCTGTCTATTGCCGCAGACCAGTATGAAGAGTAGTTCTTTTTGACTCTTCTACTTTTGCCATTCTATTTTCATCTCCAGTATCGATCTTCTGCCTTTCTGCCTTTACCTCTTGTCATTGTATATCCCAAAAGCAGGATCCATAGCACGGTATATTCACGTATATATATAAACACAAATACAAACAATAGAAACAGCCAATAAAGAGTCAAGAATAAAATAAATAAATAAAAAGTCAAGACGCTGATCTACCGGCCAGGCCGTCTGGGACGGCTGAAGCCCTTGCGCGCCTCCACCTTGGGGTGCAGCTCGCCCAGCACGCTCTCTTCTGTAATCTCGGCCGGCTCTTCCACCTCAAACTTCTTCTCCAGCTCCAGGCCCGCCTCGCCCGTGGCAACGTCCAGCACCGCCCGCTTCATCAGTGGGTACATCATCCGGAACTTGATTGCCTTGCTGCCCGCCGTCACCGGGCACGTGTAGAAGAACAGCAGCGGCTCAAAGTTGCCACCGCCGTACGAGTGCGCGTACCGCCAGAAGGTGAACCGCGGCTCTGTCGCCGAGATGGTGCTCACCAGCTCGGCAATCGACGACGGTGAGGCCGACAATGCCGACTCGTCGAGCTCGACCGTCTCTGTCTGCGGGTCAATCTTGAGAATGGCAAGGCTCTTGCCGCTGCCGAGGGCCTTGAGCGCCGCCAGCGCACCGTCGCTCAGGGGCATCTTTAATTGGTTGCCGCCCGGCTGCACGCGCCGCGATGCCGTGCCGCGGCCAGCCTCCTGCTCGGCCCGCTTCACCTCACCAAGCGCGCGTTCCTCTTCTGTGAGAGGCGCATCCAGGGCATTGTGTGCATCGTGACGCTTAAAACCGCTGCTGCTCAGCTCGTCGGCGGCAGTCGTGAACAGCGTCTCGCGGAAGTGCTCGCTGCCGAGTTCGCGCACCAGGGTCAGGCGTGTCGAGGCGAACAGCATCTTCTGGCGCACAGGGGCTGCGTCGGGAACGTAAGAAGCGGCAATGAGGTGGGGAGCTGAGTCGTAGCGCCGCAGCAGGATGTAGAGGGCCTCCTTCTCCTTGAGGCGGTCGGCGAGCAGCGAGTCGACATTCTGGAGAAAGGTTGCTTCGGAGGCGCTGGCGGAAGACGGGGTGAGGAGATCGACAGGCACGAGAGCTTCGCCGGAGATGGTAACGAGCAGGCCAAAGTGGCGGTCGGACTCGAGCAAGGTGTTGAACTGGGAGGCAAGCTCCTTGGAGGCTGGGCTGTTAGAACGAGCTGGAGCTGGAGGTGTTCGAGACACGAGGAGAAAGCAGAAGACAAACCTGAGATTCCGGACTGCATGGCTGCGACAATAATCGATTCCGGGCCAGCCGCAATTGAATTCGACAGTTAGTGGGAACTGCCGATGATAATGTTTAATGTTGGGTGTCGAGGATGACAGGCACAAGGTTGGGATGGGATGGTCAAGGACGACGTGACAGTAGCTGCTTATGTAATGGAGCTCGAGCGGGACCCCGCAGTTACTACCTGATCACCCGATTGACAGGCAATATTCTCGAGTCTCCCTCTTTTACTCCCCTCTCATGGACAATGCAGTAATGGCAACAGATATAGGTGGAATAAAATATGTATTTCAACAGAAACCCTTTTTAGTGACCCCGGGAACGCCTAGTTGTGATAGTGGGAGTTGCGCCCATTCTATGGAGGAAAATATAAAGAAGAAGCAAAACATATAGCAAAGAACGAACAAGCCAGCAAAGCAAGAAGACAGACGTAAAGTATATAAGCAGGCGTATGCAAGATGGTAGCAAAGAACGTGAGGTGATGGCAGTGTCGACGGTGGTGATAGAAAGACGAGACGAGTCTGATGTGATGCTTATGTAAGTATTGCAGAAGGCGATGAGTTGGCAGTGGTTTCAGATGCGACACGTTGAGTGAACAAATGTCGTCCTTGGACTGATGTTGATACAGTATGCCGCTGGTCCGTCGCCGCCGTCGTCGCCGTCGTCGTCGTCGTCGTCGCTATATCACCGCTGTCGAGTGACTGTTGTGTCGAGTAATGATCTTAAACAAGCAGCACGCCGTTGACACAGCCGTCGTTCTCGGGGTTGTCTAGTCTGTTAGTCTTGGTTCATCATAAATATACTGGGGAAGAGCAGCTAGTGTGTGTGGAGTGTGTACTCCAGGTGCAAGTCCCTCGCACGAGTCTGGTTGCAACTTACTTGTAATCTGTGCCCACCGACCCCAGACGACCTTACCGGTCGTTGTTGTCATACCCAGGTCACTGACGTCCACCTCGATAATGGTGCCCTTGGTCAATACACCCAGGCGGGTGTACATGGGGTCCTGCGGGTTCTTCTTGACGCTCAGGATCGGCAGCATCACGGTAACCTTGAGACCAGGGTGGGTGATGTTGGCCTTCTTCATACGCAGCGCCATGGGACGGATGAAACGCTCCAGCTTGACGGGACCACGAACGAAATCGGGACCGACAAATGTGGGCTTGGTGATCATGCGCTTCCAGGACTTCTTCTTGGTCTTCTTGCCGGTCTTCACAACCGAGAACACCTCCTCCTCGCTAATACCGCGCACCTTGGGCAGGGGCACGGCAAACCGGGCGGCCTTCTCGTTACGCTTCTGCTTGATGGCGGTACTGAGGGCCTTGGCGTTGCGCTCGCCGGCACGGTCGAGCAGGTAGTGGGGTACGGCCTCGCGGTCGTCGTCGTCCTTGGGTGCGTCAGACGACTTGACGTTGCGGGCCTCGTGGGCCTTGATGGTCTTCTTCATCTGGATCTTCTCCTTGCGGCGGGCCTCCTGCTGCATCTTAGCCCGCAGACCACGCAGGTTCTGAGCATCCTTGGAGTGCTTGTGGCCCTCACGGGCCTGCTTCTTGCGGAGGCGCTCCTCATGATCGAGGCGCCGACCGTGAAGCTTGATGTGTCTCTCAATGTAATCGTTCTATTCTGTTAGTTTCCTTCGGATCGCCAAGAATCAGTTCGATATCTGGCCTCGGAGGGTACTCACCTGCGGCATGGTGACTGCGTTTACTGATGGGGATGTGGTGGTGATAATGCTAGGTTGCCGTCTCTATCGTCTGCAAAAGCCCAAAAGACTTTGATGGAGCAAAAAAAAGAGATATATGTGGGGCGCCGAAAATATGGCTGGGGACTCTTATCGCTATCGTTATCAGTCAGGCGCCTCACAGGCGGTGTTGATAAGGACTTCACCATGCGATAAGATAAGAAGCAGACGGGAACTACGCTAGTCTCTTTTCGTCACATCGCCTTCACTCAAAGCTGATGGATAATCATACACACAAGCACACACGCAATTCAGGATATGAGAGAAAAATATAATCATGATAAACATGCAGCATAAATATATAACTAGCCAAGACCATCATAGAAAGAATCAAACAACAGAAATTATAAAACATGAACCATTAACCGTACAGAATAAACATAGAAAACCAGAAAACATCAACAGCAACCTAGTCGGACAGGAACTTGAGCAGCTTCTCCTTGTCGGCAACGGGCATAACACGCAGCACGTCGCGCACACCCTTCCACGCCGCATTGTCCTTCTTGTTGGTGCGAATCAGCTCGCGAATCTCGGACGCCACAGCATCGGCCTTGAGCGCTTCCAGCTTCTCCTGCACCGTCTTCTTGTTCTCCTCGTACCACAGCGCGACGTCGCGGTCCGCCTTGCTGAACTCCGGCACAGCCGACCAAGCCTCCAGAAGCTGCAGGTGGCGCGCACGCTGCACCGTCTTGTCCGGTGCAGCGCTCTCGTGAGCAACCGTGGCCATCTTCTTAAGAATGTACTCCTCATTGAGACGACGGCGCACGCGCCAGTAGAAGAAACGACGAGCGTTGCGCCACTCCAGCACGTCGCGAATTGCGCCCTTGGCCTTCATCCGGCCAGCGCGGTCGTGCAGGTCAGCAAACTGGATCGCCAGCTGCTGGTAGATGGGCAGCAGCTGCTGCTCGCGGAAGATCACCTTCTCGCGGATGGCCTCAACCTCCTCACTGGAAGCACCGGCGGCCTGAGCAGCAACCAGCTTCTTCTTCAGGTCGGCGTAGATGGGGTCCAGGCGGGCCATGGTGTCAAGCTGCTTGTCCTTGCGGAACTTGATACCAATCATACCCTCGGGCTCCAGCACACCACCACGGGCCTCCACATCGGCGTACATCTCCATCGATGTAGGGTTGATAGTCGGGTCCACCACAACCCAAGAGCCACCACGCAGCTCGCCAAAGGGAGGAATGTACACAAAGATCGGCTGCTCGTACTTGACAAGAGCATCGACAATGAAACTGCCGTACTTGAGAACCTCGTTGTACATGTCGCGCTGACCACCAGAGAAACCACGCCAGTTGGCAAGGATCATCAGCGGCAGCTGTTCACCGTGGTTGAAGTCGTTGATCGCCTGAGCAGTCTTGAAGGCAGAGTTGGGGTACCACACACCACCTGCCTCATTCGTGACCTGCTCAATCGAGTCGGGGTTGGCAGGGTCGGCAGGAGTAATGTTCTCAACAGCGCGCGTCTCGACAGAAATAACACCCATGGGAATACCACCCAGGCGGGCACGGCCGACAACGACAGTGCGAGCCCAGCCGCCAAGAGTCTCAACAAACGAGTCCTTGTCGAACAGGCCGGGCAGGTACTGGTCGCCGTCCTGCTTGCCGCCAATCATCCAGCGCACATCGTAAGCCTGCTTCTGGGGGGGCGTGAAGAGAATATCGCGGTCCCAAGAATCGGTAGAAATACTGATCGGCACCGGGTTGTTGCGCTTATCAGGCACAAACGACATCCACTCCACAATGCGGGAGATACCCTCCATGTCATCCTTGGCAACCATGTGCGACACACCATTGCGGTACATGATCTGGGTACCACCAAGCTGCAGGTTGGAGGTGTACACCTCGCGACCCAGCAGGTTGTTCAGGGCAGGAGCACCAGTCAGGATAATGGGCTGGCCCTCGACCTGCACAGCACGCTGGCCGAGGCGGACTAGGTATGCACCAATACCAACGGAACGGCACGTCACCAGTGTGGCAGTAAAGATGTCGTTGTAAGCACGGCTGGTGGCACCGGCAATGAGACCAGAACCGCGCAGACACTCAACACCCAGGCCGTCCTCCTTACCGATGACAGTCACAATCTTGTAATGAGTCTCATCACCATCGGCAACCTCCTCTAGAATGACACTGTCCTTGAACTGGTTCTTGGCAGCCTCGTCTAGGTACAGGTACTTAAAGCCCAGCTCAGGCTTGGCCTCATCGTTCCACTTGACCTTGAAGTACGGCATCAGCTCCGTGGCAAGACCCAGGCGGGCACCAGAGTTGGCAGACAGGTAGATGCGGGGAATTCCCAGCTTGCGAGCCATCTCAGTGCACTTGTTAAAGAAATTGTCCTCCTTGGGGCCGAAGGAACCAATGTTGTACGTGATGTCGTTGGAGACGACGATAAACTGGCGGCCACGGGGGTACTCGGGCGTGCGCGCAGTGATGATCCAGCCGACCATACCGCACGTGTTCATGCCAGGCTCGCGCGAAACTTCCGCCAAGTTGTCATGGTCATCCAGCACAAGCTCAGAGCTGTCAATGCAATCGCCGATAGGGGGCTGCTTGTCGGCCAAGGCCTTGTTCTGCTTGACTGCCTTGGTCCAGCTGTTCTGGACGACCTGGCGGAACACCTCGGGGAAATCGTACACGTACTGGGTGCCCATCAGATGGGCCTTGTAGCGCTTGGGCTGCAGCCAGTTCTTGGTCGGGTAGGGAGTCGACACGGGCAGCAGGTGCATGGAGCCAATCTTGGTAGTACCAGTGATGGAGTGGAACACCCACTCACCCTTCTCCGACTTGCGCTCGGCGTAGATCTCGACCTGGATGACATAACCAGAGGTGTTGGTGATCAGCACGCGCAGGGGGTAGGGCATGCCAGAGGCGTCAGTGCAGATGATACGGATCTCAACCTGGGCGACACGCAGCCGCCAGCCACGGGGACCGAAGCGGTCAAGGAAGCCCTGCAGAGAGTGCTCCACCTCCTCGGGGCTCAGCTGGAACACGGGAGTAAAGTTGAGGAACATGTGGTTCAAATCAGAGTTATTGTTGCCAATGATCTCGAGAGCGTCAAAGATATCGTTGATCACACGGTCAGCCTCGGAGCTGAGGTAGTCAGCAGTGGGGATCTCGTCCCGAAGACGACCAGGGCGGATAACAGCGCGCGTGAAGTAGCGCTTGTCGGTATCGACGCCCTTGCCAATGGCCTCGTAGACGTGGATGTTCTTGTTCTCGGTGAAGACGGGGCGGATCTTGAACTTGGACAGACGGGCAAGCTCCAGCTGGAAGGCCAGGGCAGGCTCGCTGTGACGGATGCTGTCGTCCTCATCGTAGTTGGGACCACGGAAAGTGTAGTAGCCGGGGTTGGAGGCATCAGGGCGGCCGACAATGAAGGTGATGCGGCGCACGTGGCGGGCAAGAAGATCGTCCTTGACCTGGGCGACAATGGGCTTGATCACAGCCAGGGTCTCCTCGTCGTCGCGGCCCTCGGAGTCCTTGATGGCAACGTTGACGACAGCAGACAACTCCTCGGAGGTCTCAAGACGGGGAGGGGCAGGACGGCGGCGGCCCTCAAGAATGGGCAGCAGAGTGCTAGAGCCGTTGGCACGGAGCAAAGGACGCTGCTTGGTAGTGACAGGCAAGAAGTCGAGAGCCTTGGACAGAAGCTCCTCCGAATCCTCAATGTAACGACAGGGGATGATAACACCCTTGCGAGTCGGCTCCTCTTCAGTCTTGTTGGACAGGTAGGACATGTCGCTGATGGAGCTGATTCTCTTGAAACCAAACTCGGTGGGCGTGGCAGGCGACGAGGGGGCAGCAGACTGCACGGGCAGACCAAACTCGGACTGGCCAATCTTGCGCAGGGCAAAGTCCCAGGTGATGAAAGTAGGCATGTCGGCCATGTCACTGTGATACTCGATCTGCTTCAGGATGTAGGCACGGTACGAGCGGCGGACGTACACCTCCAGGGCAGCCAGGGTGACCCAGGGATCCTCGTGGTTGAAGAACATGGGCAGAACATCAAAGACGGTGTACTTGGAGTCAACGACTTCCTTGATGATGTCCAGGTTGGGCTGGCGGTGCTCCATGCCAGACTCGCCGTAGTGAGATTCGGTGACGGACGAGCGCAGGATCATTTCCATCTGGTTCTGGCGCTCCTCGAGCGAAGGCAGAGCACACTGGATCAGGATCTCACGGGCCTTGAGTGAAACCTTGGATGTCTGGCGCGACTCCAGCTCGGCAAGCTTGCGCATAGCAGGGCGAATGTACTTGGCGACGTTGCCGACACCGGGGGTGTTGGGTCGGTACTGATCCAGAATGGCCAGGACCAGGCTGTTTTTGGAGCCGACACGACTGTGAGACAGGACCGTGGCAATGACCTTGTTCGTGTCATCCTTGTTGGCATCACGAAGCTTCAGAATGACCTCCTCGTCCTGCGATCTACGGCCAGAAAACAGACGCTCGGTGGTGGCGTAGGTCTCGAGCAGGTCGCGAATGACGTTGAGCTCGCGCACCTTCTGGCCGTCGACGTAAAGATCGAGGACATTGGTCAGGGGTGCCAGGGTGGAGCGAAGTAGGTCAGCATCCTCGGGGGCAACGTTGTCGTCGACAAACTTCTTGAACGCGCGCAGAAGGCTCTTGGCAGGGAACTCGGCCTTGCGGGACTTGGCCCGCTCAACAATCTGGGTGAATTGGGCATCCAGCTTCTGGGGCATGCGAGCATGCAGGGCAGAGAACTGAGCGTTCCACTCACTGTAGGGCAGATCGATATCGCGCAGGACAGCAATAAGATCGGCCAGGGTCTTGGCCATGATGGTCTGGTTGTCGTAACCACCCAGGATGTTGGACAGGATGGCATGCAGGACAGTGAACTTCTGCGAGGGCTTCTGGCCGATGACGACGGGCGAGCCCAGATCGGGCAGCTTCTCGACGTAGGGCAGAGCCTGCTTGACGCGAGTGGGATCATCCAGCGAGAGGATACCGAGAATATCACCAGCCTCGAGAGTAGAGCCGGGCTGCTTGATGAGCTGGACAATACCATCCTCCTGGGTAATAAGGGGCATGTACATCTTCATGACCTCAACCTCAGCAAAGGTCTGGCCAGCAGAGACGTGCTCGCCGCTCTCGACGGTGTACTTGACCAGCTTACCAGGGCTGGGGGAGCGCAGCTGAGTGGGGTCGTTCTCCTGCTCAAGCAGGCAGGTCTTGCCATCGACTGAGAGACGAGTGGCAGCGACCTCCTCTTTCCAGTAGACGTTGTGACTGCGACCGTTGACAAGGATCAGCAGACCACCATCGGACAGGTTGCGGACACCAACGGAGACTCTGGAGCCGTTGAGGAACAGAGTGTAGCTGTCGGGGCTGGAGCGAGTGACAGTGAACTTGTAGCGGTAGCCCTCGTAGATGAAGTCAACAGGGAACACGGTCTTGAGAATATCCTTGGAGGGCACCTGGCCCTTCTCAAGGCCGGCGCGGTAGTCGGCCATGCATGCCTCGCTGGCAATGTAGGCCTTGGTGGCAGCACCACTGACGACAGCCAGGACGGGGTCGGGGCGCTCAGCAGTGAGCTTCTTGGAGATGAGCTCATCCAGCCAGCCAGTGGTGATGGTGTTGTCCTCGAAGGCCTCGGTCTCGAGTAGCTTGATGAGGTACTCGACAGTGGTACGGAAATCACCACGAATGCTGAGCTCCTTGAGAGCGACAACCATGTGCTTGCGCGACGCGGAACGGTTCTCGCCGTAGGCGAAAATGTGACCAAACTGACTGTCAGAGAAACTGTGAATACCACCAGCGGTACCGACGGAAAAGTAACCCCAGACGTTGGAGCTACTGCGGAAGTTGAGGTCGTGCAGCACACCGTTGGAGGGCTTGAAGCCCTCACCGGGATCCTCAGAGGTGATACGGCAGGCAGTGGTGTGGCCTTTGGGGCTGGGGCGGCGCTGCAGCTTCTCGCTCTCCTCGTTCTTGAACTCAAAGTCGATCTCGGTGGTGATCTTGGGGTCAACACCGTACAGCAGACGAATGTCGCGGATGCGGTGGAGGGGCAGGCCCATGGCGATCTGGAGCTGGGCGGCGGGGAGGTTGACACCGGAGACCATTTCAGTAGTAGGATGCTCGACCTGGAGACGGGGGTTCAGTTCGAGGAAGTAGAACTTGTCATCCGCGTGTGAGTAAAGGTACTCGACAGTACCGGCAGAGACGTAGCCGACGAGTTTTCCTAGCCGAACAGCGGCCTCCTCCATGGCGCGGAATGTGGGCTGCTTGGCAATGGTGACGGGAGCTTCCTCAATAATTTTCTGGTGGCGGCGCTGGACGGAGCAATCACGGCCAAAGAGGGAGATGTTGTTGCCGTACTGGTCAGCAAGCAGCTGGACCTCCAGATGGCGGGCGTTGCCAGCAAGCTTCATGATAAAGATGGGCGAGCCGGGGATTTCGCTGGCAGCGGCCTTGTAGAGAGCCTCAAAGCCGTCCTCGCTGACAGCCTTGCGAATTCCCTTGCCACCACCACCCTCGGAGGCCTTGATCATGACGGGAAAACCAATATCAAGAGCGCGCTCAAGACCCTCCTGCCATGACTCGACACAACCCTTCTTGTAGATCTCATCGGGGACAGTGACAATGCCATAAGCATCCTTCTCGACAGTATCAACTCCGGTACCAGACCAGGGGATGCAGGGTACCTCTGCGTGCTGAGCAACGATTGTGGAAGAGATCTTGTCACCCAGCGAGCGCATGGCGGAGCCTGGTGGGCCGATGAAGACAATCTTTTTTGGTGAGGCGGCAAGAGACTCTGGCAGCTTGGGGTTCTCAGAGGCGTGACCCCAGCCGGCCCAGACGGCGTGGACGTTCATGCGCTCAGCAACATCGACAATGAGTTCGACGTTTGCGTAGTTGTGGTTGTTGGTGCCGCCGGGGACCTCAACGTAATGGTCAGCCATGCGGATGTAGTCGGCGTTTGCCTGCAGATCCTCAGGGGTGGCCATGACGGTGAACTGAATGGCACGCTCATCGTCAAACGTCTCGTAGGCCCATTTCCGGACGGAACGGATCTCCTTGACGGCAGCAATACCGTTGTTGGCGATCAGGACATTTGTGATGACAGTGTGGCCACCGTGAGAGGCGACAAAGTCCTTGACCTTGGACTCGGGGGCATTCTCGAGCTTGTTGCCACCGACAAAGTGGTCGGCGATTTTGTGTTGCTCGGCGTACGAGGCCTTGCCGTTAGCCTTGGCCTTGGCGGCGGCACCGCCTTGAGAAGTTATTTCTGTCATTGTAGAGTGTGGGTAGAGAGCAGAGGCGGAAGACAGACAAGAGGGAGGAGAGGAAGTAGTCAGGTCGAGCTTAGATGTCGTCGATACGAGGGTTGCCGTCGTCGTGATATGATCGTTGTGGAAAGGCGAGCTTCAGGTTGTGCGTCTATGGTCGAGGGGTATCAGTGGGCACAGGATAAGTCCGTTGTGCGTGGAGAGATGGTGAGAAGAAAGAAGAGATAATGGAAGCCAGAGCACGAGAGCAGAAGCTTGATCTATTACAACAGGAGTATAGATAAGAGGGGTGTAGAAGTGAAGATTAGAATGCCGAAGAGGGGATGTAGATGTGGAAGGGAGAGAAGACAAGAAGATGCACGGCGGAGAGGGAAGAAAAAGAAGAGAGAAGAGGAGAGCAGAAGAGCAGAAGAAAAGTAAAAAGAAGTAGAAGGAGAGCAGAAGCAGAAGAGACGGAGACGAGAGCTTCGCAGAACCTAGTCCCTGTTTCTGATGGGTGCGAGGAGGGGGAGGGTTAAAGAGGGTCGTGTGGAAGGAGTTTGACAAGAGGAAGGATTGGTTTCTTAGGAGCCAGGTAAGAGGAAGCTGGTGAGGAGGAGTCTCGGGGCGGGAGAGATGCAGATAGAGAGGGCACGTAGACGTGAAAGGAGACGTGCTCCAAGACAAAGGTGGAGGACGGTAAGGTAGATGTGCGGCCGATCGACGCCAAACATGAAAACTGGTTGAAAAAGAAATAGATTTAAATAAAATATCGAGATTAAAGCTGTAAACCCGCCAAAGCATTAATAGTACGTGTAAGGAAAGAGCTAACGGGTGTCCATGGTGTTCCTTCCGCGTTAGCTCTTTACATAATTAGTACATACCTACATGGTTGCTTCTGTCTTCTGTCTACTATGTACACAGTATTACATAGTACATAGTTACATCTAGCTTGCTCACGCTCGCAACGCTCACAAAAGGGGAATTGGAGCTTGAAGTGGGTTGCTGGGAAAGCCAAAGTGGGCAGGGGTAAGGCACAGAGGTACGGAGGGGTACGTGGTTGAGGCCGGGTAGCATTAGGGTACGGATGTACTTGGGTGTACTATGGGTCCCGGTCGCTCCTTCCCTGCGAGTCCCTTCGCTCAGCCAGCCCCAGTGGTGCTCCTCAGTGACTTTTTGTCCTTTTGTCACCCCAATCCCAGTTCAGCCAACCGAAAGCTGCCGGAGGCCCAACGAAGCGCAACGGAGCTGGAACGTTGGGGAAAGCTTTAAAGTGGTTGATAGGGCCAGTAAAAAGCAGTGAATAACGACGAGGCAGGCAAATTGGTTGCTTTCTATGGGATGGCAAGGGATAGCAATCGGCAAGGGCCTGAGTTTTAGGGGAGAGGAACGGTGAAGGGGCGGTCAACGACAATATGGGATAACGGGAAACGGACGATGCAAAACGGAAAGAGCGGGCAATTTTGGTAGCAATGAGAAGGAGCAATGCAGAAAGTTTAGGAGACTTATTGCCATTTTGGTCATCTCGTGCATGCTGGCCAGCTGATAGGAAGTCTGGACAAGACTGACAGACACGGTGGCTATGATCGAGACAAAAACCGTCAGATACGACTGATACAGATAAAGATACAGATACAAAAGACGTGCATGCCGGACAATGCAACCTGCGTCAGACACCAATACGCCCATGCGCCACAGCCGAGAGATAAGTCGATGCCTGCTTGTACGACGGGCATAGATAGTGCTGCATCGATGTTGAATTATTCAAATAAAATCAAACAAAACAAATATACCAATAGCTACTCTTGATCATCAGGTTTGACGACGGTGGAGAAGCAATAGGAAAGTAAATATTTGTACTCGGTATTAGATGGGAAATGGTGAGGATCGATGATGAGCTGGTAGCCAGGATGGGAATGCCACACACCAATTTCCCCAATGGGACAAATGCCATCCGGACACCGAAAAGCCCATGTTGGCCAGGTCAGGCCAGCCAAAGGGTGCCAAAGCGATCGGAAAGGAAAGAACGAATAATGTCTGAGAGAGAGCAATTAGTTTGGGGGGGGCAGGAACCGCCAGCCCAGCCCAGCCTGGAAGGACCAGCGGATCCCCAACTCTTTTTCTTTCTGGTGGGTTGCAGTGCCTTTTCCGTTTTGAATTTGTATATTTGTATTTTTTTCTGCATTTTTTATGACTTGTGCTCAGTGTGTTCAACGTCCCTTCCCTTGCCGTCAACGATGATGTAACCTTTGCGCAAAACGACATTCACAGACATTTGTCTTGTGAGCTCTCCTGCACCAAGCTCGCAGGCTGGAGCACATCCTCGATAATTCTAAATACACATCTCCGTGAGAGATAATCCTCCGTAGTCCGTAGAGCCCGCGACGGCGGTATTCACGCATAAATGTAAATACTCGACAGCTGACGGCAAGCTATCCGCTAGTATTATGCTACACGCGTCGCGGCTGATGAACAAATAATTCGAATAACCGAAAAATACCAAACCCAAGTACAGAATAGGAAAAATAGCTAAATCCAGGGTACAAAAGGTACAAAAGATACACTGTCACCAATCTAACGTGGCTCCCAACAAAGTAATCAGGTCAGGGTGCGCTTGCCGCTTGTACTTTTCCCAGTTTTTTATGGTTCCTTATCGCGATAAGGCTTTCAGGGGAGCTGTTTCTTTTTCGTAAATATCTCGCGGCAGAAACAACTGCAGGCAAAAAGCTGGATACAACTTTAGGTACATACACCGCAATGCAATCACAAACATACGGAAACACGGCGTTAAATTTAAATGCACTGGTGGTCTCAGTAGTTGTGTCTGGCGAGAGGTGGCATATTACAGAGTAGAGTCGCACGTGGTAGTTGTTTGTTTTTACGGAGTGAACGCTTCTTAATCGATATGGAAATAGAAGGCCGGCCAGGACAGGTAATACGGCGTAATCATCAGCATCACATCACAACGCCGCCTACCAGATGGGGAAGTTAATGGCCGCATCGCAATTGCCGTTTATGTCGAACCGGACGTCTCAGCCTGGCGGCATCTTTTGTTACATTGTATTGAAATGTGTTTAATTAAATCAGGAGAAGGGAAGGAGCAGAACCCGAAAGAACGAGAACGAAGCGCGGCTTAGGCGGTCGGCAAGATAACGATTACTGCGCGGCAAGATATCGCGTCGAAATTCGACTTATTATTGTCGAACAGTCTTTGCTCTTAGAAGTACATTAAGTTTTCTTTTAGGCTCTTCAATGAAATACTCTTCTCACAAGCTCCTTATTGCCATCAATTTCTACAAGCTTCTCGGCCATTTCCATTTCTCGTTATTTCTCAAAGTTCTCCTTGATTCTCAATTGTTGGGGAAAGCCTGAATGGAGCAGTTGAGCTCTTGCCTTGCGACGACTGGAGACTGGAACTGCTGGGAGCCGCTAGTGTTAGATTTATTCGATATTTAATATAAAAATCTGATCGCCGTTGTCCCGGCACAACCCACGCTAGTCCCCGTTGACGAGCTGGCTGGCAAGAAGGAAGGCAGACAAATAAATCGAGAGAATATGAATGATGAATAGAAACTGTCACTTTGAGCAAACCAAAAAGAAGACAGAAATACGAAAAGTGGCCGGGTTGTTTTGTTTGACAGCCATCGTCCATCAAGTTACAATTTGATACTTTGCGACTTCCCGATTCGCAAATCCCCAACGGGTTGTCCGCTATATTGGTCCATGCCTTCCTTCCCCTTTGGTCATGATAAAAGTGCTGAGTCTCGGTCGCCGGCAACAAGTACCTGCATGTACTCTTCTCTTGAGTTACACCAAAAGCACATGCAAAAGTACGTGCAGATACATCAGTGCCACGGCCGTCAGCCCCGACGACCACCGAGAGGGACATCGCCGCTCTGCCCGTAAACAACTCTTTTCCCTCCGTCATGGCACAAGCATGTCTCGCACTCCATCTAAGCTTACTTCTTACGTTCTTACGTGAATAAGCATAGCATTAAGACTTGTCTTCATCAAAATAAATTCCACTGGTATGGGACACCGGGCACAACGCTACGACACCACAAGGACGCTGTCGGTCTTTTGTCTCTCAGCTTTGGGGACGTCCGTTGTCATCTGGTAAAGGCTATTCTACAGACCTACAGACCACGTTACCCGTCTTGATTCTGCAATCTGGGTCCGTACCGAAACAGAAATAGAAGCGTTGCAGTTGTGAGGTGGGCTGCGGGAGATGATGTAGATATTGCCAAGTGCATGCATGCATCTTATTGTAGAGCATCGACAGTAGATCATGATACAGAGTGCTGGTAGCAATAACACAGAGTTATATTACGCTTAAACTTTTTTATATATTTCTAGAGCTATATGATAGATTGTATAACAAAGTATTTATTTCAATATATATGTATATACATGTAAATATTAATAAATAAAAATGAATAAAATGATATCTATTACAAAGAAAATACACAAAAGACTAAAGAACAACATCACATCGTCATTAATAATACAGGTATAATGTTATCAGTGTAGAGACGAATCCCAAATGTGCAGGCAAAAGACATGCAGACATGACACCATGCACAAACGAGAATATAGAAACAAAAACTATATAGACAAAAGACGAAAAACAAAATAAAACAAAACTCCTCGCATGATAAAATGCTATGCACACGCATTACAACGGAAATGGTATCTGTGGAAACATGCAGACATAATATTCATCCACTCTCGGCTCTCCCACTCGTCATCGTCATATCGTCGCCTCACTGCCACTTCAACTGGCTTCCGCTGGCGCCCGGCCGCAAGCTCTACTTTTGGCTCGTGCTCGCCCGCCGGCTGCCATTGACAGACGACCGGAACCCTAGAGACGATCCTGCACCGCTCTGCCGCCGACTGCCCGGCACCGGAATTCCACTAGGAGCCGGAATAGCCGATCCAGCGCCGTTGAGCGCTGCGTCAATTTCGTACTTGCTGTATGTGCCGCGCCGGCTCGGTGTCCGCAGATCAGAGAAGCTCGTGTCCATCTCCTCATCCTCGGGCAGCGAGATGGGGCCGCCGCCGCTCATGCTCATGCTCATACTGTGGCCGTGCATGCTGCTGCCCAGCGAGCTGCGAGGCCGGCCCAGTGGCGTGCGCGCACCAGACATGGAGGTGCGCGACATTGGGCGAGGCGGTGGCATATCGCGTGCATCGTTGCGGCTAGCAGGCCGGGCAATCGAGCCGCCAGCGTACGACGATATGCTAGCGCGCGAGCTGGGGCGTGACGACTCGGACTCGCCAGTGCCGCGTGTCGGCAGAGGTCCAAACGAGAGCCGGCTGACACCAGAGGTAGACAGGCGCGGCACGTGCTTGTTTTTGGTAGAGGGAATGGCTGGTGTCGGGGTGGCCTCTTCGCCGCCGCCGCTAACAACAGACGATGCGGTTGAGCCGACTGTGCGCTTGCGTGACCGGATCGTGACCGTCGACGGAATGGCACCGCCAGAAGGGGGACCCATGCCGGATGAGCGCGGCGAGAATCGTGGCGGCGTGTTGACGGGAGCAGGCAGCTTCGAGCGTGCTGAGTGCACACGCGCCTCGAGGCGCTGCATCTGAGCCGTGAGCGACCGAATGTGCGACAGGGAGTTGGACGCCGGCAGCTTGTGCGATGTAGCGCGTGCACCTGTTCTTGGCGCACCGGACGCCGCTGCAGTGGCTGTGGCTGCGGAGCTGGTGACTGTGCGCTTGGGTGCAGGTGTGCGAGTGGCTGCAGATGCCGTGGCCACACGGGTGCCGAGAGGACGTGTAGAGGTGGATGAGGAGAAGTTCGAGGTGGCTGAGCCGGGGCCCTTGGGACGGGGAGTGCCGCCAAACTCGGCTGAAGGCAGGCGTGACTTGCGGGGGCCAGGCGTGCGGCCCAGAGGAGGCATTGTCGAAGACGTGTTGTTGCTCGACTTCTTGGGGAGGGGAACTGAAGCAGACGACTCAGAGACAAACGGCGAGGGGAAGTGGTCGTGGTGTTGGCTGTCGGAGACAATAGAGCCCGCAGCCGAAAGGGCCTTGGAGTCGGGGGGTGTAGTGATGAGCGGAGAGCTGGCCGTCGAATGTGGCGACTGCTCGTCAAAGGTGGGCGACTCGGGGATGGAGATGTCTGTCGAAATGGCAGACAGGTGGCGTGCAGCCTCCTGCTTCTTGAGCTTGGTCTGCATGATCTCGGCCTCGATCTTGATGTCGGAAAGCTCCTCGCGCAGACGCTGGGCATCCACACGCAGAGCCTCACGTTCCTGCTCGCCCATCTTGATCTCCTCCTCAAGCAGCACGCCGCGCTCAATGGCAACGTTGTACTTGGACTCGAGATCCTCGAGCGACGATGTCGTGTTGCGCGCTTGCCGCTCAAAGTCGTCGTTGGCCACCTCGATATCGCGCAGCTTGAACTGC
This sequence comes from Ophiostoma australiae, assembly GCA_022392945.1. NCBI lineage: Eukaryota > Fungi > Ascomycota > Sordariomycetes > Ophiostomatales > Ophiostomataceae > Ophiostoma > Ophiostoma australiae. Next base: position 746,722 of record JAKRGJ010000012.1, read on the forward strand.
AGTGTGCGGCTGGTGTCCCGCAGCGTTGTGATTTCCTTTTCGAGCGTGTTCTGTGCTGCGTTTGCTTCCGCCTTGGACTCCTTGTATTTTCTCTGTTGTCGTTAGTATTGTGAAGGCTGTGGATATGCAGTGCGTCTCTCTCCAGGGCAAACATACCTTCCACTCCTCAACCTCGTACTCCAGGGCCTCAGCCTTCTCACGCAGTGTGCGCTCGCGCTTGTCGGCGGCATCTAGGTCCTTCTCAAGCTCGCCCTCGAGCTCCTTGCTCGACTCGCGAAAGTCCATCAGCTCCAACTCCAGCTGCTCGTACTGTGACTTGTACCACGACAGCGCATCTTCGGCGCTGGTGTCCCCGCTCGGAGGAGATGACGGAGGCTCGGCCATGTTTTAGATTGCCGATCTCGGTCGCTTTTGTATTTTGTGTTAAAGTCCAAGTAGATGCGATCGCAGAATGGCGATCTGGTGATGTTGTTTTGACGGGTCTCAGATGTGATCGTGAACCGCGGGGTTAGTTACGCCTGAGTAAGATAACAATAAGAGATAGCGCCTTTATTGTATAAACAGTGCCGTTGTCTTCGATGTCGTCTCTGTTGTCGTAAAATTTGCCGTTGTCGTTGTCTTCTTTGTCGATATCGTCGCAAACTGCCGTTATTTGAGAGGGGCTGGTTGCGTATTGTCGTCTGGATTCGTGTTGTCGGGAAAAGCGGTGGGCGTTCGGTTGGCGGCCGTCGGTAGTCGGTCGTGTCGGTCGTTGTTGTGTCGTCGATTTGTCGTTTGCCGTTTGTCGTATGCCGTCGTCGTTGTCGAATCTCTTGCTGCCGGCAAGTTGCCGTTGTCGGGCTGTCGGAAAGAAGGGGGCAGTCCTTCCGCGTTTTGTTGTCGCTGGTCGTTGTTGAGGAAGGAGCCACCGGGGGGTTCCTGCGCCTTGCGCTTTTGCTCTACTGCTTTGATGTGCTGCAGGAGCGACCCGTTGTCCACACGCTCCTTGTGCTAGCATGACACTAGCCGGATTAGGTGAGTCTGGCTACCACGGGCAACCGTGCACACTAAATTAAGCCGTCACAAGCCAATCACGTGTCGCATGCGAACTGATAACCCCACTGTAAACAGAGTTGACAATACTCCGTATTCCACTCATGAACAACTCTGGTGTACAACTCTGGGCTTTATCTGTCTGTTTGTTGACGACAATGTAACGCGCGCACTTTAGCAGCAAAGTGGTTGCATGCGGATTGCCGCTTGTTTATTCTAGAAAGACTGGTGCCCGGGGTCCTAGATTGAGTCATCATAGCACCTCTGCTATCGCTGCATCATCTTCCTTCGTCTACCATTTTTATTCTTTTAATTCTCTTTCATTGCACTGTATTTCTAACTACATAGCAAGATACACCCTATTCTTCCGGTGCATAATGGAACGCCTATCTCATCCTCCTGCTGTTTCACGTTGCAGCCCCTGTGGCCAGTGGCGGGTATTCCACGTGGAGCACATTGAAATAGGATCAGGCAGAAGAAGTATAATTCATGCTTGAGTTCAATTTATTAGTATGTATGCTGCTTTCTCTTCATGAAAGTCTTTATTTCAGTTTTATTTTAGCCACGGTTTCAACCTTCCCCCGCAGACTATTTGATTTGCTGTAAAGAGCTCCCTATGCAAGAATACGTCACTCGGCTCACATGCCAAACACCTGTGCCGTGACCGTTCATCCTCTGTAAGGGCTCTATGATAGCGGGGCTTTCATAATAAGCTGGCTGCCACTGATGCTTCTCGATTGATATCATGCAGTGCAAAATAAAGATCTAAGATGGCCGCTACAAAAAGACTATTCCGTGGACCTTGTAGTATAACCAAACTCGGCCGTGACATGAGCTGGATACAAGCAGTATTCAGCGTACAAAAAAGGACACAGAAAGCAGAAGTAGAACTATTGTGATATTGTAGTAAATATTGTCAAAGTGCCAGAAAAACCAGTCCTTAAGTCAACGCAGCCAAGTCTGGATGGTCATATATTGCATCGCTGTGCAGTCTCCCGTCAAGCACACTGCCACCATCCCCTCCGGCCACACTGCTCGTGCCACTACCATCACCGAAACTGCTGCCTTGGTCCTCACCTCGGTCATCTGGCTTAGGTGGGAGGAATACCGGCTCCGTGCCAGACTGAACCGATAGTGCCGTGTGGAAACTATATACCGACGAGCACGGGAAAGTGGTGGGGGGAGATGTTGTACCTGTGAACCACGGTGGCACATTCTGCTGCTGGTTGTTCAAGTCGCTCTTGAACTCAACAAGCTCGATAACCTCCGAGGCGGTCGCTGGGATCACGCGCGAGCATCGTTTTCACACTCGGCGCAAAATCAGTGACCTGTCCACTGATCACATTCTCTGCCAGCGACCGCCGTCAAAGTTGCCGCCACATAGCCACTGGATCTAAAAGTCGGTTGATGATGTGAGATAGCTTTGTCAGGCTCACGTCGGCGAGCTGAAACGCCTTGTTCCGGTAGACAACATAGTCTAGGCTGATATTCCGTGGATGAGCCGTGGATTGCGAGACTGCAAGTAGCACAGTGCATTACTCATTCCAGGAATCATACGACTGGTCAGATAGTGAGCCTGGCCCGGGTCCCGGAAACAGCCGGCCTGGATGAGATCTATTACAGTCACCTCAGGGAGGGTCATATGTATAGTCCGAAGCTCATCGGGCGGCTGCTCGCCTCTCATCATTTTCTACCTCTTAGTATTCTCACAACTGTACCTCGACGTACTAACCGTAGAAATGAGACAATATACATCTCGAAATCCTTCTTGCAGCAAACGTATGTCGCTGTAAACCCCTGCGACAAGGTGGTCTTTGAATTTGAGTAGCCGTGTGCGTTTAATGTGGGCGTTGGTCCCAGCCTCAGTGGCATCAGACTCTTCAGCATCAATGGTTGTAATCCTGATAACTCGGCACCGAACAACCCTATCGATCAATATAGTTCTGGAGGGCTGTAATGCATCCGGCCCGGCGATTTCAGCGCGAGGGACGTCATGGCCGAATGAGAAGGAGACAGCTTTAAATTGCAGTTGAGAGCACTGCTGAGATCTTGCGCAAATATCCGCTGCCTGGGTTATCGGTGCCTTGGCCGTGGCCGCCTCTGGCACGCCGGCTGAGGTTCTTCTGAGACGAAAGAGTGCCTTGAAGCGAGTTTTCACTATCTCGTCACCATGATTGTTGCACCACCGAGGAGTCACAGAGACCGTTTGTTTATGTTAAAAAAATAGGACTAATACGAATTAAGCCTCATCATCAGGCAAAGATTGACTGTCTCGTCATTCTTGCGTCGTTGCTATTGGCTGTTGGGAGGGTGGCAGAAACAAGGCACACAAATATATCGACCAGTGCCATAGGCACATTCTATGGTGTGATAATAGTATGACGAAGGCGCATCTCTTATACATGTTTGCATATTTGGACATTTCCTGATTCTCTGGAGCAGACCATATTCAAACGAATGCTCAAGTAAAATGTCTGACTGAGTACACTGATCAAGTGTGCGCATATTGTAAATCCCTCTAGGCGATGCACATAATATAATATGACTACTACTGGATTTTATTTTATGCTCGTACTGCCTCAACACGAGGTATTGCTTGCATCGGGACCTGTAAGCATGAAGCCAGGGAAAGGCAAGTTTCTTGGATGGGCTGTGACGTTGAGTAATGATAACCTATATATCGTACAACAGCATACTCCAACGCAAACAGAACAATACACAAACAAAAATATCGTATAACAAATAAAACAAAGAAATCAACAGAAAAGCACATTCCTAACAGCAAGACGTACTGCGCAGATAGTATGTATGTTCGGACAAAGCAGCTGACTGCCCGTAAGAAGCGTTAGAGTCGGCGCGCGGGAACGGCCGTCTCTTGGGGGTCGAGTGTCTGGGAGACTCCATCTTGGCAGTTTCCGGACTACTAGGCCTTGACCAAGGATGAGAAGTATAGCAGCTGGGACTGTGTACTTGTGATGCTGAGTATGGTCTGCGAACCGCCGTTTTGGAACCGATAGTCTTTGCCGAGCGGCGTAGGCTATGTTTCCGAGTAGGCGGTGATCGTCGTCGTGGAGAGTTAGCATTTTTGGTACAAGGGCTGGAAAAATACATGCCCTTGAGCTCCTTGATCTCTCGGCTGTTAAGAATGAGCCCCTTTTTCCAAAGTGTCGTGAGCTTCATCAGCTCTTCTTTTGTCGGTGGCTTCCGTGATTTAGGCGTGTGCTTGCACAGAGAGAGGTAGTCGTAGCCGTTGTATCTGCCGTCGTCGTTCAAGTAATATGGTCGTTGGATTGGTTCAAAGCCATGCATCCTTGTGAGGCGATCATGCTCTTCGATGGTAAGCCCGTACTTTTGCCAGTGCTTCAACTTTTCCACCAACCCTGTCTGGGTCCCGGATCCTCTTTCAAGCAGCTTGTTTTCCGCTTCCTCGCGCACCGAGATCTCATCGACAATGGTGTCTTTATGGACGTGAAGGCTACGATGCCAGTGGCGATGATGATGCTTCGTGACATAAGTAAAGCTCTTTGTCTGCTAGCGTCAAACAGACCGTCCATCCTTCATCGAGACATCAAGCCTGCAAGCATCCTGTACATGCATGGGACGTTCTCCCTCGCGGACTTTGATGTCTGCAAAGAAAGCAACAATACACACACCAATGCTGGCACTCTGCTTTTTAAGGCGCCTGAGGTGAATAACAGGGCTGCACACACACCTGCAATGGACATATACAGTCTTGGTGTCACTCTCGCAGCATACCTCTGTAGAGATTCTTCGAAAGTCCTACAAAAGACAATCGAAGCCAATACAGACGGTTGGCGTGAGAGAGCCCGTCACATCCTTGAAAGCCAACGTGATGAGTTGGGCCCCAACATAGCTGGGATGCTACACGAAGAGGCAAAAGCTCGACCACGCGCCGAGTTGGTAAACAAGGATGCAGATGCACGCCTGAAAACGTACGAGGGCCGGCATGGGCCGTACCAGATGCCTGAGAAGGCCATTTCTCTGAGCAGTTCGGATGCCCGCCTGAAAAGGACCGATAACACCGGCAAGATGTCTTCGGCCCCAGGCCCGATGCCTAATCCCGAAGTCAATACTCACTCTCTTACTGGAGATACCTACTATCCGGAGATATATTACACTTCATCGCAACAAATCGCTGATTCTTCAGATCAGGATGCTGAAATACTGGACGTCCCACTCATAAACACGCTCACAACACTACCCAAAACACCACCTACAAGCCTCCCCAGCGCCCTGAGTGCAGCCCCTCTGGGCAAAGTAAGCTTGCCAGCCAGCAAACGCAGCAAAACAACAACACAGCAGCTCCGACAAAAATCGCAAAGAATCGCAAAATTAGCGCACATCGTGTATAAACAGTTCTTTTAGCGCATGGCAAAATTACAATCATTGTTGCATTTTTGTTAGGTGAACGGATAGATAAGGCGATGCTGCTTAGTGCAAATTGCCACGCGATTGCTATAAACGTGTATTGTAAACGATCAGAAATATGCACTCGATCTCCTGATGTTGGACGCGAGTTTACCAGTGAAAACTAATATTGTCACAAGGTTACCATTGCCAACCGCCACGGCGTGTGTAGGTGGCGGGTAGTGGCAAAGCAAATGCAGAAGAGGCCATGACTGCAAACACCCGTATAGCCTGCCTAGGTTCTACATGACCATAAAATAAGTTAACACTTGAAAGCCCATCTACCACCGCCTCATATTAACATTGTACTAGTATGTAGCAATATATGCATTATGCAATCATTCGTCTGGCCCTGCTAGAGCATCGACGGACATTGGTATCATGCGTGCCGACAGATCTGGTGGCCGATCCTCAAAGTCGGTGTCGAATGGAAACATGGGCCGGCGAATGCGGTGGTGGCCCAGCCGCTTGAGATCCTGGTCAACACCACCAGGTGTAAGGGCCAACATCCAGTCCGCGGACATATCATACAGCTGCGGCTCGAGGTACCCAATCTTGACCAGCACGATATCCGCCTCACGCGGCTGGAGGTCGAGGTCCGTAAAGTCCTTTTCTTTGTGGTATGGCTTACGGAGCTCCGTCAGGATCACGTACACCTTTCCGCGGACTTTGAGGACAACTTCTGTGCGTGCGTACTTGTCGCCGTGCTTGATAGCATGCACGACACCCGTCAGTGAGATGGGTCCCGCATGAAGGTTGTCCACGGCCGCACCCGCAGTGACAGTGACCGTGCTGCCGATGCCCGTCTCCACTGCTGTTTTGACGGCTCCTGGGCCTGGTATGCTGGCGTAGACGACAGTCTTGATCGAGTTGCCTACATCTGCACTCGACGGGCCGGGCTCTTCTTGAAACTCTGGACGCTTGAGCAGCTGTGTGAGCCCCCATGTCACGTCTCCCGACCCGCCAGCTGTAGGGTTATCACCCGAGTCAGAGATAAAGTAGGGCTTCGACTCGAGTGGTGCAGCCACCGCCACGTCCAGGCATTCGTCCAGAGTGCCGGTTGGAGCCACGAAATGGAAGTCGGCACGCGCAGCCCAAAAAAGACGTGCGAGACGCTCGGCCCCAGCAGCCACCGCTTCTGCATCCCAACCAGTCACGACAATTGCAGCCCTGTTGCGTGGCTCATCCGCCCATGCATAGCCTACCCAGATGGCCGCATCCAGGATGCCAGGAAGTGACTCAACCGTCGGGACGGCGGCGTAGATGTGCTTGGCCGGCTCGTCACGAGTCGACGTCTGCTCCCCCGGCAGTAGAATAGGAACGGGGATCCATGCCTTGATAGGGCGGCGTCCCTTACTTCCTGTTAAGCAATGGACGAGATTTATGCACGCGCGCTCTTTTGTGTCGAGCTCATCCTCGTGTGGTGCCATGCGATAGCAGGTGATCAGGTCGAGCATGTGCACAAGATCGCGTGAGACGTTGCCGTGCAAGTCCATAGAGGCGGACACGATCACATTTGGGCCAATAACAGCCCGGACGCGGCGCAGCAGGTCTGCTTCTGAGTCGTCCAAGCCCTCCACGACCATGGCGCCGTGAATGTCAAACCAGAGGCCATCGATCCCTCCCGCTGTCGAAGAAACAATTGTCTCGAGCTGCTCGACCATCTCACTGGCAAGCGAATCGTAGGCCTCACGCGTGATCATCCCGCCAGGCAAGGCACGGCCGATGAGTGATCCATGCCAGTCGGCGGCTTTGTCAAGAGGCGTGTCCTTGTCGAGAAAATGGTACAGAGCGGCCGCATCAGTACCATACTGGGGGTGGAATGCGGCCTTGTCGGTACGCGAAGGAGTAAAAGTTGATGTTTCGCAAGCCAGGCCGGCAATGGCAATCACAGGGCGGCGTGTCATCTTATTGTTATTCTGCTGTACGGAGCATGGTTTGCTGTGTAGTAAAACTTGCAGCATGCGTGTTCACGAAAGTACTCCGTACGTTGGTGTTACTGATAGCCGGATGACTAGACAAGGTGGGGTGTATCGGATCGGCAGCGTCTAGTGCGATGCCCCAAGTGCCAATGCAAGTTTATTTGTTTATCTATATGACCGTTGGCCGTTTTGTCTCACATTTCAACTACATACATGAATTCAACAAACGAGATGCTAACCCCATAGCATCTGACTGATATCTCATAAAATAAAAGTCACTCCCATGCACAACAGAAATAATGGCATGCCACCACTTGCATCTGCATATACTCCCATGTGCTTTTGTCAGCATGTCGAACGCTCGTATAGAGTAAGAAAAAAAGGAACACCGGCAATATATGATCGTGATGGCTCAACCTGCTTGCAGTTCAAGAGGCAAAACAATGATGGTGGACCTGCTGGGAATCGAACCCAGGACCCCTTCCATGCTAAGGAAATATTATACCACTAAACCACAGGCCCATCTAAGATACAGGTAAGCACCATAATTAGAGCTTGTAGAAGACGGCGAAAGTGAGGCCATCAAAGAGCAAAAAAGGCAAAAAGAAAAGATGCTGGACCTGCTGGGAATCGAACCCAGGACCCCTTCCATGCTAAGGAAATATTATACCACTAAACCACAGGCCCATCTTAGATACGAAGTCAGATTCTAATCAGAGTTTGTAACAGGAGACTGGAAAAAATGAGGCAATTGGGCCCGTCGTGGTGTGGATGCGAGCTTGCGGCCGTGCAAAGTCAAACTGCAAAGTTTTGTTGTGGGGGAGTGGAGCATGGTGTTTACAGCGAAGGGCTGAAGAAACTACTGTACGTATCAACTTTACCAAACAATTGTGAAGGGCTGTAAGGGACTGCTATGTGAAAGGAGGCAACACAGTGCTGTAGAGCCTCGCCAGACAGTGATACAAGCATATAAATCTTTGATGCTGTGTCCAGAGATTGCGTTTTGACTATGCATTTGCCATCTTTATGCGCGGCATAACATCTGCGTAGGCCTTTGTTCGACGGCGAGCGTATGGTTGATATCTCTCTCGCTATGATTGTATATATAAAATTAACGTACCGTACCAGAGAAGCTTTGTGGTCAATTGTTTTGATTGCCTTGAAGTAGCGAGTATTGATAAAGGAATTACATAAAGGCGGGCAACGACATCTAACTGCAGAACCATACATCAACCTTGAGTGAGCCCGTGCCAAACAACGCTAAGAGGCCAACGAAATATCTAACGAGTAAGATGTAGTCCAACTTCAAGGAGTCTCGCGGTGGGCGTCTTTATGGTCGTCTCGCATGCTGCCCCCAATTTGCCGCAGCTGTTTTCATTCAACTTATTCGTCAACCTAGCGTAGTCCTTCTGCTTTTCCCATCTTAATGTCTGGGACTGCATATCAACACGAATTAAAAAATTAAAATTTAGGATAATTCATACATTGACACACCACCGGAACAAGTCCCAAAAAATAAAAAGTTAAAGCTTGTGCTCCGATACGGGGAATCGAACCCCGAGCTCGACGGTGAGAGCGTCGGATGTTGACCATTACACCATATCGGATGATATGATTAGCTCATTTGATACAGGCCTAGGCGGCGTTCATTCAGTTCATAGTGGCCGCCTCCACAGTGACATAGGTTGCAAGGTTACGCATGATTGCCGGGGAGAGTGACCTCGTCGTTTCCATCAGTTAGCCTGGGCGGATTGCGAAAGAAGCGTCGGATGATCCAGGCACTGCGAAGACATGCTTGCTATTGCACAAAACGAAGACACAGACTGCCTTGCAAAGTAGATGCAAGCTGCCTTGCAAAGTAGATGCAAGCTGCCTGTCGCCGGCGGACTCCCGTAGCGAACACCGGTTGCATTTATCGCCACCATTATATCACGCAAACAAACGTGTTCAAGGTACAGCTGCTTAATTGATTATCGTTCCCCGGCTGGAGGCTGGGAACAACTAACTTCTACCACCTATCGACACATGCTACACATTAATCCACATACTCGGATAGACATTCTAAGCTGTTGTGGCATCAAAATCCAGAGCAGTCGACGCCTCACCGGCCGACGCCACGTCTGTGGCAATGTTCTTGTCCAGCTTCTTCTGCTCAGTCGCCAGCTTGGCCGCAACATCTTGGCCCTGGGCAGCCTGGGCCTGCAGCTTGAGGACGGTAGCCTCGAGCTTCAGGACCTTGTTCTTGATCTTGCCGCGCTAGATAGTTAATATGTTAGTTTGTTATTATTTGTTAATTGTTTTCTGTCTTCCTCTATGGCGAGTATTCTCTTAGCCAGTATTGATTCCTTACCTGGAGAGCGTCGGCCTCCTCACCGGTGGCCGCCTCGATAGCCGGGTTGAAGGCATCGGTCTCAGCATCGTTGGCGATCTGGTTGACGCTGTTCAAGAAGTCCAAGTCTGCCTTCTCCACGGTCGTCAAGTCATCTGGCAGACCTGCCAGAGCGGCAAGAGCCTCTGCCTCAGCTTCACCGGCAACACCGCCGCTAATCGACAGGTCGTTGTAAGTCGAGGTGGAGAAGACGGCACGGGGCTGCAGAGGAGCAGCCATGACAGCGGCGATGAGAGCCGCAGCAACGAAAGAGTACTTCATTTTAAGAGGACGGTTGGGTAGTGTAGTAAACGAATAAGCGGATAGTGTAATGTTTGACTGATGGTAGGACCGGCCCGAAAAAAAAGAATGACTTTTAGAGCGAAAGTAACGAATGACAGCACAGCTGTTAAGAGAATTGAAGACAGCACAGCTGTAGATAGGATAATAAAAGGGAGAATGATGGGATGAGTAGAGAAAAGAGAGAGAGAAATAGATCTTCAAGATGTGCCGGGCATCGCTGTTTTATGTGTGAAAATCAGACGGGAGAGAAGGCATAGAACACAGATCAGTCAGATCAGTCGTGCGCCAGCGTAACCTAGACAATACTGATCAGATGAACGTACGGGAAGCCAAGCCGTTTCTCGACCGTTCATGTTACAAAATATTAAGGAGAGGCTTCGGAGTAATACCGAGCACGGAGTAATACGAGGCGACTTGCGGGGCAGGCAGGAGGCTATTCTTCTTAAGAGCCACACAACATAGTCCGCTTTATCATTTTCTTCTTTTTCTTGATCCTTAACCTCACACGATTCTAGCAGCCCGTGAAACCCTTTGCAGGCTGAGCACGATATATGATTCAAAAGCGTCAAAAGAAACCGCCAACACTGCTACGATACGTCTTGGCTAGTGCCAGAATCGCCAAGTCTTGTGTTTAGGATGGGCCAAGACCTGTCTAATACGCTTATTACGGGCCTGAAAGATGGTCATAGCAGTGCCTTCACACATTGCGTACTCTGTAATTACACGACAGGCGGTTGGGCAGTCTTGGCCTGTCCACAGCAAAGTTACAGTAATGTGCCAGTATGCTTGGCATCTACACCGTAGTCGAAAGCTTGCTGTCTCGCTCTTGCTTGGCTGTATAAAAAGGGTGTGAACTACATGTTTGTTATTCCCAGTGCTGCATAGTAAGTAAGTATGTATATACAGTATGTACTGGTGATGTTGCCTCCGTCGCCAAGTTATGATAAACCAACCATTGCGTAAACATTGCGTGATGGACCGAAGCCGTCTTTCCTCTAGTGATATGTCTACCCATCTCATAAAGCAGTCACACTTTGACAAAGTTATCTAGATGTTTTCTGTCTTACGACTGTCGCCTGTCGCTGTTCTTCACACACTCTTCGCCATTCTTACAGCGACTTGATAGCCCGATTGTGATTAGGGTTGGATGTTATCCGGCTCGGCCTTCGACATGGCATTTATAGTTTGGGGTATTAAAGGGCAAAAAAGGGCAAAAACTAGACATGGGTTTGTTAATCTGGAACATGATTTTGGTGCCGCCGGTCGTGCCGACCTGATCACAACCACGTGTAGAACAACCAACCATTTGTTCGACAAGGGCTCGACACACCGACACACCGACAATAAAAAATGCAAGTGAAAGTCTGAGTCGCAATGTAAAAACCGCAAAAAAGCAAAAAAAAGAAAATGGACCTGCTGGGAATCGAACCCAGGACCCCTTCCATGCTAAGGAAATATTATACCACTAAACCACAGGCCCAATTGCTATGGAAATCTTTTGGCTTCTGAGAAGACATCTCCAACTCTAACGGTCGGTTTTCCATGACGCTGATTGTTGAGCCGCACTACCTCCTTGGTACTGAACGTCGTAGATTGGTTGAACTAGCCGTTCAGAGAATAACTATTTTGTTTGAGAAACGATGGTGGTTATAACTAGAATATGTGCTCCCAACAATAGGTATATATTTCATTGAGTAGAGGCAAGGTTTCTCATTAGAAGCCATTCATGTGTGCGAATGCTCGATGCGGACTTGTAAACCCCAATCTACCTACTGACTACGACATAGGAAGTTAATCTGGTACCTACACGTGAATCGCAGGTGCGAATAGTATCGAGATCAGATATATAATCCTTTTTAGAATGGCTGACGAAGTCCCTTAGTTGTAGTTAATGGGCGTCTTACTGTCGTTGATGAGGCTGGTAGTCTGAAAAGGGAAGCAGGAACACATGCATACGGCCTTCCTTCCTGGCCTGGTCAATAGGTCATGGGGACTAGGGGTATTAGTTACGGCCCCACACAGTACCGAAAACACACTGTGTGACTATATACTTCGTGATATCTCCTATGCCTCGACGACAGTAGACATACTTCCCAGGAGAAATTATTGGAGTACATTTGCTCTCTTTAACTGTATATAGAATCATGCGAAGCGTATTTGGTTCAGTTTATGTCAGTCTGCAGCACTCAGTTTATGTCCATGAAACCGGAGTTATATGTATAGATCTCATAATGGCCTTGAACAAGACCTACAGCGACACCTCTACCACTTTCATGAGCATCGCAAAGAAAGAACGATGCAAACATAATATTCAGCTTTTCAAGCCAGAGCTGTAGAAAGAGAGTATATTTGACGGGTATACAGAGCTGCTACTAATACATCGTGATCCGGGACCAACCGTCAATGTGGAAAAACGCTGCCCCTCCTCCCCCCCCCTTCACGACGTCAACCCATGTGAGAGTGTACTCGATTGCAAAGTATACCCAGCAGCCTTATAGATATCTAGCTACGTTGAGCCTCAGCGCCTGTCTCAGTCTGTGTAAATATGAGCTGGTCATCGTGACATTTCACGGTCTTGGTTGGTATCATGCAGAAGACGAAGCACATATCCTCTTTCACACTCCTTTGACCTGAACATAGTATTCACAATATAAATTCACATTCACATATACTTGAGAGGCCCCGACAGCTCTCCGGGTATTGTGCCTACTGGTAATGGGTGGGACCAGTTACCAGCGTCAATCTCGCCTGGTCCAGTCTCCGAACTCTGCTATGGCGTGGAGCACCGAGTGCTGTAGTTCCTTTTCCTCTGCTTGTGTCCCGTCCAGCCATTGAGTTGCTATTGTTTTCATATTGCCATCATTTTGGTATCACCTTTATCTCCATTCAGACTTACCAGCTAAATAGAAAACGGAAAGGAAAACCGATTATTTTTTATTTCCTGCGGCCTATAAATAGGGAACCGGTCTTGCTTTTTTCTTGACACAACTTGACCTCTTATTTTCTCTGTAAGCCTTTCTCTCAATTTTCTTCTCTACAAAAGTTTGAAACCAAACAAGCCAGCCCTCACCGTACGATTCCAACATGGATCAGATCACCTGCATCCCTACGAGACACACTCTGCGTCCGGCCACCCAGGCCAACAACGAGAAGAACTCTGGGATGCATTTCCTGTAAGTCTCTTTCTTCCTACGTTTCCCCCCCCCTCGACATGTTGACGTCTACAATTGTCATGATAACTAACACCACAGGCACCTGCCCGCCGAGATTCGGGTCATGATCTACCGTCAGCTGCTTGTCGACCCTGAAGGCGTCCACATCAAGACACAGGCCAGCCGCCACCGCCGGCTGATCTTCCATTGCCACCGCACTCACGTTACTCGTCAGTGGGAGCAAGAGGCCGAGGCCAAGCACATGTGCAAGGCCAGATCGCGCCCCCCGAGCCATGAGTGCCTGTCGGACTTCGTGTACCGCCAAAAGATAGGCCTCAGCGATGTCTTGGAGAAGGACGAGCCCGCTCTCAAGAAGCTTGGGCAGATCACCCACCTGCAGCGCCGTCAGCGTGAGGACCAGGGTGCATGGGCCGAGAACAGAATCCGCACTACCATTCTGCACACATGCCGCCAGATCTACGAGGAGGCCTCGCACATTCTGTACAAGCAGGACTTCATCTTCTCTGGCCCCGAAGCTCTGTTCGACTTCCTTGCTGCCCTGGGACCCCTGCCTCTCAAGACCATCCGTGATATCACGGTCATGAGCTGGACAGATAAGCGTACCATATCGAGCGAGGCCACTCCGTCGTTTGCTCTGTTGCCCAAGGTAGTCAACCTCCGCCAGCTGACCATCAAAGGCAGCATGGGCGACACCAACTGGGCCTGGAATCCAATCTTCCCGGCTCGCAGACTGGACCTTGCGACCAACACGTGCTACCACCAGCCCGCCGATATCATCGCCAATAAGGTCTACCGGGACATGATGTACTGGCTGCGGCCCATGCATGCCAAGGTTGGCATCACTGGCCTGCAGCGCATTCTGCGCATCCACCGCTGCAACCTCATGCCTCGCTACACACTGGTCAACAGCCTCGAGGAGGCCTTTGATGACCACATACCCAGCATGGAAGACTTTCTCATGGTTCGATTCTGGGGAGTGCTCCAGATGCTCCTAGAGGGAGATCTCGCCTAGTCGCAGAGGGCTCAGTTCCTTTCTATTCGGTTTCTTGTGGTTTGTGACTTTGACATACTTTCGGAGGAGATGGAATTATCACGATGCTTTGATTTTCTGATTTCTTTATATTTCAAATGAGGGTGGCTGGCTTCGTTTCCTTTTATATCATAGAGGAGTGTCGAGCAATCGATAGTAGACAGTTTGGTTGGATTCTCATGGTATTTTGTTGAAGTGGAGGGAATGGTGCAAAAAACTCAAGGTGCGACGTTGCGAAAAAATGCGGATTAGTTTGTCATGAGAATTGTTTGCTGGAACAGTTTTATGTCAGACGGCTTGGGGCCTGTAATGGACGAGACGAGTACAGATGGCGTATCAAAACGAGTTCAAGGCAGTCTGATTGCTTCGTTTTAGCATCTTTAGATTTATAATCAACCGCAACTATAAAAATCCGAGAATCTTCCATTTAATTTGAACATTATGTAGTGAGGTACTCTCTCGTGAAGAAGCAGAAGGATACTCAACACCGCCATTGGTCGAGGACAGTTCACAGCATGTTTCAATTTTCTAGTAGCTCTCGGACAGACACCGACTCCTCTGCAAGCGAGCGCTGTTGGTACAAGTGGCGGCACCGCGGGCCTGACTTGTGTTGGTTCAAAATTGGGAAAACTGCTGTTTAGCTCATGGCTATTGTGGCAGCGGTGACTGGTATTGCAAAGTTTCTACAAGTGCAATTCTTACGGCCGCACCTACTGGGACTCAAGGACTCAACGAGAAGGATCCATTCGTTGTGCCCGATATGTGTTATGCCCGTTATGTCCAGCATCAGTATGTACCATTTGTATCTCGACACTGCCAGGCATGGTGCCTGGCTCATGCCGGGTGATGTTGGCGGCCACGAGTTGGTTTACGGCGACAGCGATTCAAACAACGTTGCAGGTACAGGTGCAGCTGCAGACTCAGGCACAGATGCGGCTGCAGACACAGGCATAGACGCAGACGCACACTAAAATGCAAACAAAGATACAAACAAACGGAAACAAAAACGTAGACGTATACGGAGACCGTCACGACAAACAGCCTGCCATCGTTAGTTACCTCCATTCGCCCATCTTTCCTGTTGCTGTTTTGGACTATAGGCGCTGAAACAGGACACACGACGGCATCATTTTCGGAACAGTAGCAAAAGTTACCAATTTCTTATTAAAAAGGATCTATGCCTATGGAACATGCGGATAGGAAGCACCTCCGATGGCACTGCTCTATAAGAAGGAATGCAAACACTGAATCTACGCTGATTGCTGTGTTGTGGCCTATGGCCGGGGTACTACGTGTGTGTTTGTGTTCGAACATAGTCAGATAGCAAAAACATGTTTTCGTCACAAATGTGTATGTTGACTGCTTTTGTTTTGTGATTATTTTTCTTTGTATTTATTCATAGCCGTCCCCTCTCAAGTTCAACTTCCACCTATCTATGCCGTAAAATCGTAATACAATATTTTATACAAAGTTATTCGAGTATATATGAAAGAAGAACAAAAAACAGAAAGAATGAACGCCGTAATGGTATCTGTTGCGAGCCCTGTGCCAATTATCTTGTCGTTGTGATGTTACTTTTGTCCCCCTCTTTTCTCAAGCCATCTCCCCTTTTGGTTATGTGTTTGTTTCCATGGTCGTACAGCCAACTTTGCCCATTGCTTGTTTGAAGACGAAGCTGAGCTTACAGCTCGTTGATGGCGGCCTTGACGGCCTTGATAGCCTCGACGGCAGGAGGGACAGTCTCATCGTCATCGACGTAGGGACCCAGGCGCGCAATCAGCTCGGGAACAGTGATGATCAGCTTCTTGCCGCCGCCCCAGCCAGCACCGGGCTTGCCAGCAGCAGGGGGGGCACCGGGAACAGCAGGCAGAGCAGGCAGGACAACCTGGCCAACCTCTTGTAACACACCGTTCTTGGCAACACCGTCCTGGACATCAACCTTGACGGCATCGTTGACGAGCATGTTGGAGTAGCCGGGGATCGAGGTAACGTTGACGGTCAGGCGGGCGCTGCCCAGAACTGTGGGAAGGTCAAAGTGGGAGCGCTCAACGACGCCACCGATAGGGCCAGGAGCAATGATGGGAGTGGCATCGCCGTAGTAGGCATCCGAGTAGACAGTGGCGTTGGGGACAATCGAGTACTTAAGCAGAGCCTCGAGGTACTTGAGACCGCGCGGTGTGTTGAAGAGGAAGGCGTTGACCTCGGGGCCCATGGCCGTGAAGGCGACGTTGGAGGGGGCAAAGACGGTCGAGCCGTTGAGGATCTGGCTGTGCATGAAATCGGTAAAGTTGGTCTGGGCCATGGCGAGCAGCAGGGTGCTGTAGTGGGCGGGGAGCAGAGCCAGCTCGCGGCCGACAAAGGTAGGAGGCACAATCAGACTATCGACACCGTGGATGATACCGTTGGCGGCAGCAAAGTTGGCGGCGACGATGCGGCCGTTGAAGTTGACGCGAACGCCTAGAGCTTTCTCGAAGCGCACGCGCAGACGCTGGGCAGCTCCGCCGAGGAGAGGCTCGTTGTAGGCGCTGGGGACGGTGTGGGTAGAGAACATGACATTGTAGCCGTAGTCACCGAGGCCGATGTGGTAGCGAACGATGCTCTCAACGACCTCAGGGCGGCTGCTGTTAAGGTCCCCACCGGGCAGGGCAGCAAAGGCAGTGTCGACAGGGACGAACAGGGTGTGGTTGGTGCCGGGCAGCAGCGAGGTGGTGTTAAGCATCTCGACAATGGCAGGGAATCTGTTCACGAGGGCAGTGAAGTTGGTCGTGTAGTTGGAGCTGGAGATGAGCTGGTAGATGGTCAGGTTGGAGGACTTGCCCTTGCCAATGATGGGGTCGAAGATGGGCAGATCTTTGGGAGATGAGGCAGCGCCATCGACAAAGGCGTCGAGGTCGACAGTGGTGGCCTCGACATTGGCAAAGTTGTCAAGGCCTTCACGCAGCCAGTCGTTAACAGCCTCAA
Organism: Ophiostoma australiae; assembly: GCA_022392945.1. NCBI lineage: Eukaryota > Fungi > Ascomycota > Sordariomycetes > Ophiostomatales > Ophiostomataceae > Ophiostoma > Ophiostoma australiae. The sequence goes on from JAKRGJ010000012.1 coordinate 763,939, forward strand.
TGCCCTTCTCCACGCCGGCCTTGACACCATCGACAACACTGTTCAACGGAGAGCCGACAGCCCTGTTGGCATCGGCCAGGATCAGCTGGTTAATGATGCTGGCATAAGGGATAACCAGTGCCGAAGCAACGGCAGCAAATGCGATAAACTTCATTGCAGTGGGTATGAATGTGAAGGAATAATAATTTATGAGTATGATGTAGAGGGCAGTGGTGTTGGGAATGGTGTCACTGAAAGAATATTCGAAGCAAATAGGATACGTCTAGTGTCGATTAAATATCTAGAGAGGTAAGATGATGGGAAAGAAGAGATAAGTGTGATGATGATGATGAGGTAGACACAACTCGCAACAAAGGAGTGACGAGGCCGCGATATTTATCATTTCTAGACAAAAAGCATCTTAGGCATCCAGAGGTGTAAGTGCAGTAGCGCTGCAGGTGTACTCAATGCCAAACTCAATATCATGCAGCAACGCCCTCTGACGGTACAATTTTGCCTAAACGTTTACTAACTACATACCATATCTACCATATCCAAAAAGCATACTGTAGCTGGGCTCCGGGTGCCGACGTCACGGCGAGCAGCTAGCCTGTAAGCTAGTAGGCTGCAGCACGAGATGGAAAATTTGGGTGGCAGCAAAAGGCCATTGAAGAAAATATTCCGGCGGCTCGCTTGAATGCAACGCTGGAAGATTGAGAATTCAGGATGTCGGCCCTGGGGAAGCTTAGGGACTCGCCCAGACCGGGCCTTGATCGATAACGGCTAGTGCTCGCTTGCTACATGGGAATATTGACGGCATTCTAAGGGGTGTCTTCATCTTATTGGGGAAATTGAGGGATTAGATACGAAGCTGTAGCAGATAGTGATTAATGGTCTCTGGGACGTCGAGATAACAGCCTCACTTGTGATACGGCATCATATTGGAAAGATGTCTGGTTTTCGTGATGCTGATAACAGGCAGAGACCGTGGCGCAAAAAAAAAGAAAAGAAGATATCAGGCATGATAGCAGACAAGAGATGAGAAGAGGGGCGGGGGTGAACACACGCAGATACGCAAAGCACCTGCAAGGTGCAGACAAACGCGAGGCATGTTGTTTGGCCATCTGACGACTGGCGAATACAAAACAGAGATAAAGACGAGGCGGACAAAGACAGATAGAAACCTGTGACAGAACTATTGACGTGGCTGGCCAGGCCGGGCTGTATGCAAAGGTAGAGTGCGAGATGGAGAGAAAATTCACAATGGAGCATTGACAGATACGGAATCGTCCAGCGTTGCGTTGGTTCTATTTCTTTTTTTTTAATGCATGTAGTTCAGCAAACGGTGACCACCGTATGAGAGTGAGGCTGGCTGCGGCTGGTCGACATCGGCGGACTCCGCCTGGGTCCGTGCAGCATAGTACCTTATAGTGTAGATAGGACAGATTGAGAGATGAGGGAACATGGTGTGGGATTGCATGAGAGGTTTTCTCTTCACGGCGCTAGCAGACACTGTCGACTAATTTCACAGGCAACACCACTAGCAAGCATGAAACACTATTGGCTGGTGGCAGTGTCTGTCGTGGGTTTTGCATAGTACATACACTACGGACAGAATAGATTCTGTCAACTGCATCAGGCCTGAGTAACGGGCAGGATCGGGCACCCAAATAAATTCTGATTGGCATGGGGTCTGGCGTTACTTTGGTCATAATCACCAGTTCTGTCAGTTCTGCCAGTGTGAATTGCAGCACGGAATGCTACGGGACAGTCAACCTTTCGGGTTGGGCCCGGCTGAGGATGAAAAGAAAGAGCGAGAAGAGGCGAATTGCGATCGGTATTGGCATGTATATGCAGGGTCTCGGTAGCTGTCATAACATGCTGTCAGGGTCTGTTCGATAGACGTGCGTGCCGTTTGGAATGCACAATAGATTTATCAACAGTAAAAGCAACCTATGCAAGGTACATATTCTACAAACGATCAAAGATACAACGCTAATGGTACAACTGCACTACTCCTGCCATTCGGCATCGACACTCTCCCAATGCTCAAAGAAGCCCTGGAAGAACTGCACGCCCAGACCAGGGTCCAGAGCACCCGACGTCGCGCGGATACTGTGCATACTCAGCTGGGGAATGCCCGCGTCCGCACTCTTCATGCCCATCATCGAACTCAGCGAGGGACCAATGGTGCCGCCACTGCGCGAGTCATTCCGGATCATGAACCGTTGCAGCGTCGAGCCGCACAGCGCGGCAACGCGGTCCAGCATTGCCGTCGACACGCTGTCAGTGGGCATGTGGCCGTTGGAGTCACACACCACGGCGACACCTACGTTGAGCTGGGGCGCGTGGTCATCGAGGTAGTTGGCAGTAAAGTTGGGGTGGATGGCGTGTGTGACATCAGCCGACACCAGGAAACTGGCTGCATAGGTCTGGCCAATGATACCGGGGCCGAACGGCGTCTTTGAGCTGGCACTCAGTGCTTCGACTGCACGCTCAATGGTGAGCGGCAGAAAGTTGCCCTTGGCGCCCTGGCGCAGCAGACTGCCAATCTCCTCGTCATCAAACAGGGCCGTCATGCGAATGACACCCGATGCATCATTGTCCTCAGCATTAAGCAGAGCTGTCAGAGCTGCCCACGAGCAGATCTTGTCGTCGATGCGGCCAGCCGAGATCAGCTCCTTGTCCAGGCCGAAAACTGTGGCAGGCTGGATGTCAAACAGCTCCAGCTCCCAGTTTGTGATGGAGGAGTAAGCTGATGGTGCGATGCCCAGCTCGGCGGCAATCAGCTTGACCAGCTTGGGCGGCTGCTTAGACACAAATGAGCCAGCAGGGCCGACGGTCTCGGTGCTGGCAGAACCAGTACCGTCCAGACCAATAATGGGAACCATCTGTGTCTCCTTGTTGCCAGTGCCGGTCATAGACACACCAAAGTGCGGTGCCAGAGTCGCCACCTTGGCAATGGGCCAGCCCAGCTTCACGAGTCGCGTGCACGTCTTTCCCGTTGTCGGATCCTGCACGACAACACGACCGCCAATGCCCAAATCACGATCCCACCATGTCGAGTTCAGCGCACCGGCGTACGGCGCAACGCCCAGCTGCGCGTACCCAGCCTTGGTCGGCTTGTTGCTAATCGGCTTGAGCTTGGCCGTGAGGGCGTCAATGTGGCCCGCCACAATAGCCACACCGTTGCCTGGCTTGTAGGCACCGCCAACAGTAAACGCCGCCATGGAACTGCCGTTGCGGGTCACATAGTACTTGCCGCCAACCTTGAGGCGAGTCGACCAGTCCTCACGTGCCGACAGCGCCTCGAAGCCGGCACTCTTCAACTTCTCGGTAAAGTGGTCGACAGTGTGGAAGATGGTCGGGTTCTCCGTCATGAAAGAGAGGTAGGGCTTGGTAAAGACTGACGGGTCGCCGCGCTTCCAGGCACACACGACACAGGCCTTTTCCTGCAGGGTTTCGACATCGGCAGTCTTGGTGCCATAAAAAAGCACGTTGCACTGGTGCGCCTCGTCACGGTGCATGCGGCTGGCACATGGAGAGCACACGCGGTTATCTAGGTATGGCTGCTTGGCCATGCCGGTTACGATAAAGCACCGGGACTCGCGGGAGAGGGTGGTCGGGGAGGCAGGGGGTTTCGACGAGGCGCCTGAAAATGAAGGCGCAAGCAACGGCACTGCCTGGCTTGCGAGTATCACGCTCGTCGAGCCCGAGAATCGGTCGTTGAGCTGGTCGCGGTATGACTTGGAGCCGCGGAGTGTCATATTGGCAGGGTCAATGCGGGCCATAGTAAGATGGATCTGAGGAGATGTTGAGATGATAATGCCACAATCGGTGACAAAGCGGGTGAAGTAGACGCGGTGTAGAGACAAAGTTGATTTGATGCAGAGATGATCAGAGGTGTAACGGATGGTTACAAGACGAGAGTAAGAGGCTGGGGAGTGGCGACGACTGGCTGGTCAAACAAGGAAGGAGCTTATCTCGTACACAATCAGCCGTAATCGCAATGCTGCCTCATTGCTAGGCGAGCTCCAGAGCTGTCGGGGTAACGCTAGCTGCGTAGGCACTAGCTTCAGTAACAATGAGACTCTGATATGAGTGGGGAATGGCTTATTTAGCACCATCACCTTCCACCTCCGGAATGCGTGCATCTAAATCGCACCATCTTGCGTCAATGTCGATTATGTAATCATCAGACACGGTATCGAACGGAGTATCTAGCAAGGCATCTATCTTGATTAACTATTGGACTTGAAATTTAATTTCAGTATATTTGGTGAGGTTTAATCCATTAATTATGTAGATAAGTAACCTAGAACAGCCATAAAGAAATAAAAAAGCACATTACAAGCCAAAAACAAATTAGTAAAAAAAAGAGGTCAGAAATCAAATATAAACAATACAAAACGAAAACTTAATTAACAAACTCAACTTCATAGTTAAATACCATGCCTCTTCATGCCCCCCCGCCATCGTATTCACTTGACGCTATATATCCATGTTGGATGGCCTAAGCATTGGCAGCAGCCTTCTTCTTCACCCGCCGGGGTTCTAGCACATGAGGCAGAGCCCCCTCTAACGGCTGTGGTGTGCCTGGGTCAATACTGGGAATCTGTGATGTTGGGTTGGGCGTGGTTGCATTCAACGGTTTCCGTCCATGGACAAAGTACCTGTCTGTTAGACTAAGTTGCACGACAATAAGAAAAAAGAAGAAGAAGAAAAGAAGAGAAAGAAAAAAAGAAGAAGGAAAAAAGAAGAAGGGGGAAACACAAAGATAAACTCACATGGGCCAGTAGGCGTGGATGCTTGTATCGCGGAGCTCCTTGCGGGCATTGCTTACGAGCACAAGCACTTCGTCTTGGCTCCAGCCGAGACCCCGGGTCAGGGGTGCCAGCGTGCTGGGCTCCAGGGCAGAGTCCATGTTGACCAGCGCCCACGTGCCGAGCTCCTTGTACTTGGGCTCGCGCGGCCAGCTGTTCGTGGGCCACTTGTACATAGTCTCGGTGACGTCTTCGAAGCCAGCCTCTTCCATCAACACCTTCCACATCTGCGCAGCAATAGGACGGCCCATCGTTTGAAGCGCCTCCATGACGAGGCTCATCCACCTCCAAAATTCAGAGTCCTTTTTGAGCGTCCCGTCGTCGCATCCCATGGGCAGGCCCATATCCTGGGCTTCGAAGTAGCCACCGGGCTCGAGCTGGGCAAATGCCTTTTGAACGATGCTGCCGTAGTCGCTGAAGCTGCCGGCCATCATGCGGCAAAAGATAAAATCAAACGGCCGGTCCCAGGTCCATTCCTTTTCCAGGTCGTCAATCTCAAAGTAGCAGTTTGGTGGCACGCTAACGGTTAGCATTTGCAACAGAAGCATTACCAATAACCAAAGACAAGCAAATATAAGCAAAAGAAAACGTACAATTTCGGCTGCACAGGGCTCAGGTCCACGCCAATCACTTCAGCCTCGGGGTGAGCATCGGCGTATTCCATTGCCCAGATACCGGTGCCAGTACCCAAGTCGAGGACACGCTTGGCAGTGTCGTTCTTGGGACACAGACAGTGGTTGCCCTCGATCGTGAGAGTGAGCACATGGTGTTGTAGGTCTGTGGTGTTAGTGGTGTATGGCAGTAGTGGGGACAGTAGATGTTGGCTTACCGAGACGTTCAACTTCTTGCTACGACTGGTTAGCTCATTGTGTTAAGTCAAGTTTGAATCACGTACCTCGTCGTTTGGCAGAAAGTATTCTAAACTGTTAGTATATGGTTACTATAATTTTTTCTCTCTTCAAATTGAGTAAACTTACTGCCTGCACTCATTGCATGGTAGGTCCGGCCGTTTTCATGCTGGTATGCCATGATGCTCGAGCGGAGTGACGTGAGTGATTCCCGGAACGGCTAAGTTGTAAGTACGGGAGTATGAGAGTCCGTAAGCCGAAATGTACTTACCGCATCAATAGCCGAGTCAGCATCATCGTCTGCCTCGTCGTCTTCTTCTTCGTGCTCTGGTGTTCCTGGAGCAACAGGGGCGTCAGTGGCACCAGGGGCCCCGACAGCGGTTTCGACATTATCAACAGTCTCGACATTCTCGGCATTCCTAACGGCTTCAGCAGCCAGAGTGGCTGGCGTGGGCTCGGGTTGCGAAGCCATTGTATAAGCTCCGTATAGCTGATAAAGGGCCTTGAACGAACTTATTAAAGGGTTGGTGACTACTATGAAAATCGGAAGATCAAAGAAGCTCTGACGATCGATCGCAGGAGTGTTGTGTTTTAATTGTGACGAGTAATGTGTACTAAGCCGCTGAGAGACAAAGAGGCTGGATATGAGGGGAGTCGATTACATTTGTAACTGGAGAGGTAAGAGTCCTGGCAAGTAGCAGGGGAGAAAATAAGTAGAAGTACTGACAGTACTACTGCGAGGACTGTTCTCAAAGGGGAAATATCGGATCCTATACCGTACGTTGCAGTTAAGGCAAGACCCGAAGATCCTGGGTATCTTGAGGTCTGTGTGTCCCAGTACGGGGCAAAGGGTAGAAATATAAATAAAACAGAGATGTACTCGAGATATAATGGGCTAGAACACATCCAAGCATGCGCCGAATGCCATGGCGCCAAAGATGATTGGGCCGGCGATGCTGAGAACGCAGTCAAGTAGACGAAAGGATGGCTAAGGTTGGACCAAACGGACACCAGCGGGGTGTTGTTGATGGAGAGAAAGAGATTGGAATAGAGATGGAAATATGGCGACAGTGGAGGTGACGGCGTTGGAGAGGGCCTACCGGAGTACGGGAGGAGCAGACGGGGGCGAAGACAATCCAGGATGGTAGAGGCCTGCACTCAGTAGAAGATTTGGTTCAGTGGCCGGTGACTAGTCGATATGAATAAAGAGAGACACCAAGAGTGTAGTAAACGAGACAGGCAAAAAGAGAGGTAGTATTTGGGCGACAAGGTAAGTAAAGCGGGCGGGAGGTGACGACAGGAAAGTACGCGATGAAGATGGGATGTTGCACTCGGGGCGGGCGGCAGCAGATGCAGGGAGAGAAACTGAAGAGTGGTGTTCGATTGATCAGTGCTGCTGCTTCTGCTTCGATCCGGCTCGTTTTCTTATGGCTGTTTATGGCTTCTAATTCGTGTTGGATATACGATGTATTTTTTCCGACTTTTCCTTAATTTTGACGTTTGTCGCGCTTCTCTTTTTGATATCTATTTCCTAATCCGTCGAACACTTGCCTGTTCTGTTCCGCACGTGGTAGGTCATGGGGTAAGTAATACATAGTAACTGTACTTTAGTCTTTGGCGCCTGTCGAGAATGGCGATAGAGTGCTGATAGGTGTTGTTGAAGGGTGCTAGTATTTCTACTAGACTGGATGTAAATCAATGAAGTTGAGAAATCGGAAACCGTTGTGCGTCGAGGTAGAAGACGACTCGGGTGACTCAATGAAACAGTGCACAGAAAACCAAAGGAAGGGCGCCATCGAGATGCCTGAGATAATAAAAAAAAGAGAAGAAAAGAAAGCGAGGAAGCTGACAAACAACTTGCAAATCGGATTGGCTTACCAGCAGAGACTACTATGTAGCAGCCGCCCATAACCTGTTGGTTTACTCTCATCGATTCGGCATGCTGATTAACTCTTCTCCCACGACACATGGCTCATTTATTATATACATATAAAAGCACCGGAGACTAAAAAGTATTAACTGATGCAATTAGTTACATGCATGTACTATAATGGCTTCTTCCACATGGCCTAGTAGTAGATCATGGTATTCCAAAGCCTGCTCTACTATGGAAAGATGTTTCTCCCCGTCTTAGAATAGTACATCGTACGAACTACTTGCCATCGTAAAGAGAGAGACGGTATAGAGAGTGAGACAATTTCGCTGTTTGTTTTTGAATAGATTCGCCATTGTTCCGAGGAAGTTGAGAACATTTCTGTGAATATTTAAAATGCATCTTCCCTGTCTCTTTGGTTATCGCAGCTGGCAGCTGGCTGGCCATTCATACCATTGCGCGCCAGTTTACAGAGCTACACATCTACTCTTTAGAGCTGTGAATGCCGGTGTACAATATTCAATATTGTACCCAACTGTGTATGTAGAGTACTCATGACTTGGAGGTGGCCGTGTTGCCCGCTTTGTAACAAATGTATTCTGCGGCCCCCATTTTACCTCTGCATTTTTGCGTTCCAAATTCGTCTAGAATGTCTGTTGGTCCGCCTCGTGTATCGGCTAGGCACGCTTTTCCCAACAAGGAAACAGCTGTTTGACGTCTATTTACTCGAGATATGGTGATTTTTCCATACTATTATTTGGCGCCATACTCTGTCTTACTACACTATGTTATCGACCGTTTACGACATTACAGAGCACGTCCAAGCTGAAGACTCATATGGGGCTGGGGCCTGACTGGTGGGGATGATATTGATTCTCAGGAGTTATGTAAGTATACATACTCTGTAGTATATCGCACCCCATATTGGGTGTACTATGTATACGGAGAGTTGTTCAGAGTCTAGCCCCAGCTGCGACCCAACCCTTGTGCTATTCCACCACAGTTCTGTGGCTTTGTGGCAGGTCCCATTCCCGATTGCCTAATAAGCCAATCTTGTCGAGCTTGCCGTCTCGTCGGCCGAATTTCTTGCTTTGAATTTCGTTGTTTGCAGTGCATTCCCCCAACACATACGTAGACAGTTCATTGAAAAGAAAATGCGCACAAAATGCGCACAATACCACTGGCACAGACACCACGATGAACCGTGGATTGGTCACATCTCATCACACCATTTGCACCAGCTATTTTCAGACTCCGTCGTGGTGCGTCGCCGAACAGCCGCAGGACCATCTTCTCTCTTACAGGCATGGCTCGCCGCGGCACCTCTTCCGCCTACAAGTAATGCCCTGCCTTTACGTAGCCCTTCCTACTTTGGGTACATACATGGCACCTCATGCTGCAGGATGTGCATTAGACTGCTTAAGATATAAATTGTACTATGGTATTGACCACGCAAAACAAACCGCGGCGATTCCACTTATCTGCAGAACGAGTATCTCGAACAAGAATAGCTCTACGGAGTACACAAGATTTTGCTTCCTCACGCAAAACTTATTATGTTTTCTGTAATGTGCCATTCTCGTCACAAGCAGATTGCCCCCACGGGCTATTCTCCCGCTCCCGTCACTGACTCGTTCTGTATCTCCTTGACTTGGGTGATCATGAATAAAAATCATTCATTCTTGATTGGCAGCTGCTATTCCAATGGCGTATGCCCCTTCCTATGCCCTCCATCGGTTCACTGCTACTCTGCAACTCCCTCCCTCTCCCCCTTCCCTCTTTCCCTTCTCTCTTTCGTCGTCCCTCTTCCTACATTCTACCTCCCGTTTAATCATATTTTCCGAAACCCCTCTCACTCGACTGCAGGATACACAATATATGAAGCCGTGCTGCCACCTTGTAATACCTCCGCCACCGACGTTTCTCCCACATAAGCAATCGTGGAACACAAGCAAGGCCGACCAAAGAGCATAAAATAAATCAAGGAACAAAGGAAAAAGGAAAAAAATAAGACTCCATTCTTGTATGTACAACCATGCTGGTTTCTTTGTAATTCTTACAATGTGACAATTTACACTGACACCTCATCAGACGCACGACCCGCGCACGACTTTCCTACCTCGACAAGATTTCCCTTTTCGATCACTTTTTGCTGTTTTTGTCGATATCCATCGGCTCTCTTTACTTCTTTGCACAACCTTTCCTTCACTCTTACAGCACATAATCCTATTTGACGACACCGCGCAGATCAATCACACAAACAACAGCGCTTCAAGTGCCAACACGTCTGCATCTACTTTCGCTCGCACTCAGCCAGCTGGGTCCTTTCCTGCCCCGCCTTGGACACAGGCTGCCCTCTTTTACCCGTGATTGTTTGCCTGCCGTTTGTCCGTTGCGGTCGTTTCTTCTTGTTGGGAAACGCTGAAACAAGTGAACCAGGATGGCACTTCTTACACTGGCAGCGGCCGGGTTCATTCTCTTGGCCATATACTATGCCGTCTCCTACATTCGTGCCTACCGCCACCTAAGCCATATTCCTGGCCCGCCCGTTGCTGCTTGGACAGACTTTTGGCTTGTCCTGGGCCAGCTCAGCGGCCGTCTTAACTTTACACTTCTCGAAGTCAATGACAAATACGGCAGCCTTGCTCGGATTGGCCCCAACTGGGTTGTCTGCAGCGACCCTAACGAGCTCCGCCGGATCTGGGCCGTCCGCTCCAGCTACAAGCGAGCTTACTGGTACCGCGGCCTGCGTATCGACCCCTACCGTGACAGCACCTTTTCCACCCTAGATGATAACGTGCACGATGAATTGCGCTCCAAATTGCTGCCGGGCTACGGTGGTAAAGATGTTGACAATCTCCACGAAATCATCGACGAGCAGGTCGCCGGTTTCGTCAAGTTGATTGAGGATAAGTATCTGTCCGTCACCGAGAAGCAAGCTGTTGCTCTTGGCATCCAGCCCAACTATGTAATTGTAGACCTTGCTCGCAAGGTTCAGTTCTTCACTCTGGATGTCATTTCATCTCTTGCCTTTGGCAAAGCGTTTGGATATCTCGAGGCCGATGCCGACAAGTTCGGCTACATCAAGACGACCGAGGCTACGGTCCCCGTTCTCATGTCCACGGCCATCCTGCCGTGGTTTGTCAACTTGATACAGTCGCCTCGTCTGCGCTTTGTGATGCCCAACATTCGCAATATGGTGGGCATCGGTACTGTCATGGCTCTTGCACAGGAGGCCGTCGATGCTCGCTATGGCGAGAAGCCAGTCGTTAAGCGTGATATTCTTGGCTCATTTGTTGCTCATGGTCTCAGCCGGGATGATGCCGAAGGCGAGGCCGTTGTTCAAATTATTGCTGGCTCTGACACTTCAGCCACGGCCATTCGTTCGACGCTGCTCTACCTTATCACAAACCCGCCCGCTTACGTGCGCCTCCAAAAGGAGATTGACGATGGCATCCGTGCTGGCCGCATCAGCTCTCCAATCACTGATGCCGAGGCCCGCCAGTTCCACTACCTTCAGGCTGTCATCCGTGAGGGTCTCCGCATGTGGCCACCTGCCACCGGCCTTTTACCTAAGGTCTCGATGACTGACGACGAAATTTGTGGCTACCGTGTGCCCGCTGGTACCTCTGTCGCCTGGGCGCCGTGGCCTGTAATGCGCAACAATACTATTTTTGGCCAAGATGCCAACCTGTTCCGCCCTGATCGCTGGATGGACATCTCCACTGAGCAGTACAAACTTATGGACAACACTGTCATGCTTGACTTTGGCGGTGGGAGTCGCTACGAGTGTCTTGGAAAGAACATTGCCATGATCGAATTGAACAAGACCTATGTCGAGCTGCTGCGCCGCTTCGATATTATTCTCGTTGACCCCACCAATCCGTGGAAATCCTTCAACGCTGCCTTTTTTATCCAGAGCGACATGAATGTGCGCATCACCAGACGCATTGAAGCCGTTTTCGAGAAGTAGAGCAAAGAAAAAGCAAAAGAATACAAAATATAGCCGAGCACGTGAGGGCATTTAGTCTCTTGTTTTCGGGAGGAAGGTGCACATTTCAATGTTGAGGGAAGGAGCGACCGATGTCGACTGCTGCTTCTCTAAGGTGGGCTCCCTATGCCTGTGCAGTCTTATACGCCAAATTTTACTAACCTGGCCTTATGATACTCAACCAATAACATATTGCGGCCGTAAACAAATCTTCTCACTCTGTTTTCGGCTGCATGCATTGTTTCGTTTTAATAGTGAAGGTACATACATACGATGTAGTTTGAGATTTGCCTCGAGACACACTACAACCAACAATTCTAAGATCATACTGAATAGCTCATTCGATGTCTTGGACAAAAAGATGACCGGGCATAAATCCCACGCCCCTGAAATAAAGCTGCCGATCGATTAGTCTCGCATATGAAGACTTCCTATGTACCATCACACTGTAAAATACACCCTCATATCCGTCGTCACAACTTTCTACCGGCCGGCGGTGCTGACAATATGACTAATATTCACGATCCACTTACAAGCGATACCGGATGCACGTGAGCTCCACACCGCTTTCTTGGAGATTATTTATACGTGCCTACCATTGGTCAAGGTGGGAACTCACAACCAACCCGAGCGCGATTCTTTTTCTGCAAGTGGCGGGGTTATTATCAATTGATTCTGCCGCTTTTTTTGATCAGTCCTCCTCCGATTTTTCATCTTTTCCTATTTAAAGTTCTTATTTATCTAGTAAAATAACAGGCTAGATCAATGTATAATTCCGGTCTCGTCTAATCCTGCGTACGTAAGCAAGCGCTACGGCCGGCTAGCAAAGGGCAAATTTGACTTTTTCCTAGTAGGCGCTTTGAAGACCAACGAAGTAGCAGAAAAAAATAGACAAGCTGCTCCTCTTTTTCAGTCTACTAGACTCTGGCTTCTGTTCGCCTTCTTCCACTCTTCTCTTTTCTCTTTCCTTTCTCTTCCAGCCAGAAAGATGAAACCTTCAATAGTTGTAACGTCCAGTCAGGCCGACATGCGTGCAGTGATCGCACACGACCAAGAAACCTTTGGCTGAACAGCTCGTCTCTCCCGATTCCCAGTTCTCTACCTTTATTCTCGACTCAGATCTACGTCGACATATCTGCCTCATCGACATCGTCTCGACGCCTCCCATTGTCTCTAGCTTTGACACCGATATCCCTAGACCTGTCGAAGAATTCTCCGTGAAACCCGGAGCGTTCTCTTCCCGACGTTCTTGATATCCCCGAGATCTCACCCATCGACTCCCGCGTCGTCCTACACTCGTACACTCGACACTTACCTTCTCGGTTTATTCTGATAAATCGCAGCGATGTGTGGCGTTACTGCTATTTTGGTAAGTCGTGTCTTGTGCTCATTGCTCTTGCCATTTCTATATATTTCGCTCCTTCCGTATCCGGCCTCCATGTGGTCTCCATGTGGCCGCGTCGGCTCATCTGTACCTCTACCTCATCTGCATCTCACGCGTACCTCACTTTTTCCTCTTCTTATCTTTCCCACCACCCTGCATGTCCCAACCACCACACCACGCGTCGCGAATGTATGCGTATGACGTGCAGCCGCGCTTCACTTCGTCAGTCCTCGTCATATATCACCTGGACGTTATGCCTCATCACCCCCCCACACAGTCACCTCATATTACCATCTCACGTCTTCTTGGCTCACGTCTTTGGTCTTTATATGCCTCATAATTATTATACGTCCCGGAACGATGACTAACAAATATATAGCTTGGTGATACCAAGGCCACCACAGCCGCAGTTGACCTGCACGAGTCTCTGTACTTCCTCCAGCACGTATGTTGCACCCTTGACTCTCTCCACTGTCCACACTTTATCTAACAAAATAGCGTGGACAAGATGCCGCCGGTATCACCGTCTGCCAGGGTGGCCGCCTGTTCCAGTGCAAGGGCAACGGCATGGCCGCCAAGGTCTTCGCCGAGGGCAAGCGTGTTGCCGACCTGCCTGGCTACGCCGGTATCGGTCACCTCCGCTACCCCACTGCTGGCACTGCTTCGGCCTCCGAGGCCCAACCTTTCTACGTGAACTCCCCTTTCGGTCTCTCCATCAGCGTCAACGGCAACCTGGTCAACAGCTCCGAGCTGCGCCGGTTCCTGGATCTGGAGGCCCGCCGTCATGTCAACACCGACTCCGACTCTGAGCTGCTGCTGAACGTTTTCGCGCACTCTCTGAACGAGCTCGGAAAGGCTCGTGCTAACGTTGACGATGTCTTCACTGCTCTGCGTGACGTTTACGAGCGCTGCCGTGGTGCTTTTGCTTGTACTGCCATGATCACTGGTTTCGGTATTCTCGGCTTCCGTGACGAGAACGGCATCCGTCCCCTCGTCCTGGGCTCGCGCCCCTCGGCTACCCTCGAGGGTGCTACCGACTATATGATGGCGTCCGAGTCTGTCGCCCTGACTCAGCTGGGCTTCTCAAACATTATCGACATCATGCCCGGCCAGGCTGTCTTCATTGAGAAGGGTGGCCACCCTCAGTTCAAGCAGATCGTCGAGGCCAAGTCCTACACGCCCGACATTTTCGAGTATGTTTACTTTGCTCGCCCCGATAGTTGCCTCGATGGCCTCTCTGTCCACCGCAGTCGCCAAAACATGGGCCACAAGCTGGCGGACAAGATGCGCAAGACGCTTCCCGCCTCTGTCATTGACCAGATTGATGTCGTCATCCCCGTTCCCGAGACAAGTAACACTGCTGCCGCTGTGCTTGCCCAGGATCTGGACAAGCCTTTCAGCAACGCTTTCGTGAAGAACCGCTACGTCTACCGTACTTTCATTCTGCCGGGCCAGACTGCTCGCCAAAAGAGTGTGCGCCGCAAGCTTTCCCCTATTGTCTCCGAGTTCAAGGGCAAGTCCGTCCTGCTCGTTGACGACTCCATCGTTCGTGGTACGACATCGCGTGAGATTGTCCAGATGGCCCGTGAGGCTGGTGCTGCCCGCGTCTTCTTTGCCTCGTGCTCACCCGAGGTTACTCACCCTCACGTCTACGGTATTGATCTGGCTGACAGCTCTGAGCTGATGGCCCACGGCAAGACTGTCGAGGAGATTGCCAAGTACATGGGCGCTGATGAGCTCATCTACCAGGGTATCGAGGACCTGAAGGAGGCGTGTATTGAGGCCACCGAGGATGGCGGCCCCACCGAGATCAAGGACTTCGAGATCGGTGTTTTCTGCGGCGAGTACAAGACTGAGGTTCCCCAGGAGTACTTTGAGTATCTGGGCCGTGCCGCAGCTGCCAAGAAGAACAAGGGCACCAAGCGCAAGAGCGACGCCGTGACAAACGGCGACGGCAACTCCACTAACGGCGAGCAGGAGATTAGCAACAAGAGACAGCTGCCCACTGTTGTGTCCAACAGCGGTGCCGTCAATGTTGCCGCCACATCAGAAGCTACCACTCCTGCTCCCACATCGGCACAAGTCACTGCTTCATCAGAAACAGATCGTCCTGCCGAGGTCGCTAGTGCCGCACAGAGCGAAGCACAAGCGGCTGTTAATCAGCAAGTCGACATTAGCCTTCACAATGTTGCCGACGAGTAAAGTTGCTGGCTTGATTTCCTGCTATCTCGATATTGTTTAGCAAAAAAACGCGTTGTACAACGTCAAAAAAGGAAAAGTTATTTAGTACCCAGTCTTAGACCATAGCTTATAGATGTTTATTGCAATCGATCTCGATCTTGTATAGTTATTTGCTTGATGTTAATTTTCGATGCCGGTATTGTGAATAATGTTGTAGAAAAAACTGAGTAGGCGATAAAAGATGAGTTGTCCTCACGCAATTTTCTAGTGGTCTATCATACTCACTACACTACATCCACAGCATATTCTCGCCAAGTTTACCAGGCCGCCGACTATTTGTTAAGATGATATCATCCTCAGGCCCGCCACCATCAGCAGGCCGTACCGGAACCGGCCCGTTGGCATCCATGACAATCTTTCCATCTGCGCTGGGGGCGGTTGTAGTCGCAGATGTGCTCTCAGCCGTGATTTCTGGCGGAGCTGCTGTGGAAGCAGTCGTATCTCCTGCTACAGTACTGTAGGCGTTGCTATCTCCCAAAGCGCCATGCATCAAGAGATTTTCGAAGAACGCAAAGTCGACACCCTGCAGCGTCCAATCATCACCTTGAGCAACGCCTCGGTAGCTTCCATTGCCATATCCGCCGCCACTTCCGTTACCATAACCATCACTTCCGTAGTTTCCAAAGCCACCAAAGACTGCCGAATTTATACCGTCCCCGCCACTTCCTTGATTGTTGCTTTCTTGATTGTTGCTTCCTTGATTGTTGTTGCTGTCGACCAGAGTATCGCCTGCATTGAGAACATCGCCGGATGTGTAGAACATGTATGGGTTGGCTGCGTCTGGGTTGTTATTAGGGATGTGCGGGTCCCCGGACGACCAGGTAGGAGGCTGAAGGCCGATGCCACTGTTGCTGTTGAGAATTGGGCCCGACCCAGATGCCAAAGTCGGGTATGTCACCGGGAAAGAAACACTTTGGCCTGCCACCCCAGTACTACCATTGGCAACACCACTCGCGCCAAAAGACTGTGCTTCGGCTGGCAGGGGATCAGGAGCATCTATCAAAGTCTGATCGGCAAACCCGCTGTCCGGCGCCGCGACCTTTGGCTCGCTAGCCTCTTTGTTGGTGGCTGGTGTCTCTGTTTGATTGGATTCTGTTGGCAGCTTCAGCGAACACTCATTCCCCTTGACACGCAGAATTCCTTCCTTGTTAATGCGGATAGTTCCAAGAAAGGGCACCCACACGCGCATGTCGCCATCTATATTGCTGGCACTTGATTCAGCTTCGCGCTGTTCCAACTCAAGTCTCGCATCGGGGCACCCGATAGACACGGCCACGGCCAGGGATGCATCGTGCTCAACATCCAGCATCCTCCTCAAAAACGCGGCACTCTTGGAAGACAGTGCATCGTCTTCGTTGATCTCGGCCATCTCGTCCATGCTCTGCAAAACGCGCTCCATCATGCCGCGGTCGCTTAGACGCTGATGCGCCAGAAAATCATTGGCTGCCGTGCGTTTTCTGTCATTTACAGGCTGCTTCTGGAGCAGCATCTGTTCATTTCGGTGGCTGTCGAGGTGTGCCAGACAGAGTGTCATACTTGCAAGCAGCGCAAAAAAGTCGATACACCGGCAGAATAAGGCGACTCGTTTGTTGCTGCGCAGCGACAGGAATCTGCCGAGTACTTCCCGGCTGGCACTGACGCAAGTAATCTTGCTGTACGCATACTTGTCAATACTGCCAGCGCCCCCCGACATACCGCGGTCTTCCGGTTCGGTACTGGTCATTGTGCACTCGCCCTCACCCCTGGCCAAGTGGTATGGTTTATCGGCGCTTGAGCCACGACGCAGCATATATGGAAGATGCAGCTGTGTCAGCAAATGGTAATGGAACAGCTGATCGATGAGCTGCTGAGTGCGCATGAAATTGCTCATCCCGTCTCCCTCCATAGAAGAATCATCTTTGATAAACGGTGTCAACCACCACTGAGCTGGCACGCTGCGGGAGGCACGCTGCAGGGCAAGGTCAATTGACTGTGTCGAGAGGGGATTACTTGAGTCATTGTCCATGCTATCTGTGCTATCGGCGTCGTCGTCGACTTCATCGCCAAAAGCGTCAGCATCGATTCCCCATCCAGTGCGCATCATCTTGTCATCCTCCTCGCCGCGCCATGCCTCGTTGCGTTCAATAATGCGACCAGTAATGATCGCATGTGCCTCTTCAATCTTACGCAGCTCGTGCCACGAATCGCCGAAGTCAAACATGTTGGCATAGCCAGCCAGATCGGGCGGCGGTTTTGGCGTTGGCAAGTTCTTGCCCTTCTTTCTCGTGCCGGGGCACAGAACATGGTTATCACCCGGCAGACCCTGGGGCAGGCCAAGCATGAGAGACAGGTATCGGTCCGCATACAGTATGCGGAACCACATGCATCTGGGCATGATTGGCGGCGGCGCCGATGGGTCCAGCATTTTCATACCGGTTGTAGGTAGCCCTCGATGCAGGCCCATTAGCTGAGTCACGGTCATTGCACGGCGAAACGCAAGCCATGCACGACGCAAGTTTCCCTGATTGGACTGAATGATTCCCTGAATAACAAGGCACTGCACACCCTCAAATGATCCGATGAGACTGTCGTTTCCAGTCACAACAGTGGTCGTGGCACACATGATGCGCTGAATGAATTCCCGATGCGGCATACTCAAGTTTTTCAGGTCGGGGTCAAACATGGGGTGCATATGCTGAAGAAAGGATGCCAGGTACAACAGTTTCTGGGCAACGAGTACCAAATGAGCACCTACGGGTGGCAGTTTGAGGACGCTGCGTGCAGACTCGCGGCTTATGGGTGGCGACTCGGCTGCTGTTACCGCAGAGAAAGGGGTGTAGACGAGAACTTTGTGAAGGCCAGATCGTACCGGCCGTTCAAGTGCTTTGAGGATAGTTTCAAGGTCTTCAGGTGACGGCCAAATAGCGGCTAATATATTGTACCTGCTCATGTACTCTTGATGCATGCGAGTTGCAGATAGATATGGTGCTTGACTTGCAGGCCTATTGGATGCACTGCCCGCCATGTTGGAAAGATCAGCCGGCGATGGGACTGTGCACGCAGTGGATGCAGTACCGGCTTGGCTATAGTTTGCTGCACCCATACTGCGCGTCGATGGACACGATGCTGGTGTACCAGGCCCAGTAGTTGTGGATGGAGGCAGTGTCCCGGGATGCTCTTCGTCGCCTATACCACGCTCATGCCCGAACCATGTGGTATAGGTTGTTGGCCGCTGGCTAGTAGGTTCTTGGGAATAGTCCTCGCGAATGTAAGTCATCCCCGATCGTGAGGCACGGTTGGAGACACTAGCAGCAGTGCCCATATTTTCCTGTAGGCTGTCAGGGCCTAGGTCGGCGGGACCGTCGTCTTCAATGCCATCACCATCCTGGCAGAGTTGACTGTCTGCCGGGCCGCAATCTGTGGCCAGCGTGTTCACGTCTAGTGGTTTCTGACCTGCGTCCCGTTGACTAGACACCGTCGGGCCAGACAGTAAGCTCTCTGGCCGGGGTGAAGCCATGCTTCCAGCAGATGATGAGATGGGCTCGCCTCTGGCCGCGTTTTTGACCAGCATTTCCACAAGTGCCTCCATGCGGCCAAGACGGTCGTCAACATGCCGGCTATGGTTGGCTGCGGCAGACAGTGCTGCGGCCTCGGGCAGCTCCTGGCTGACACACGGAGTTCCACGACGGCGGCAGCCATCGCACACTACCTCTGCCAAGGTTTCTGACGGGTTCTCGAGCCTTTCGAGGTCAATCGGGTCGCCATCCGGTGTCGAGAAGGTGCACCGGATTTTCTTGCGCTTGCATGCCCAGCAACTGTGAGTGCCTTTGCGGATCTTCCGCCGCTTGGGAGAGCGGTCATCAGCAGATACACTGCCACTTTGCTTCTGGTCCTCGCGCACAACAGCAGTTCCCCTCTCGCGTGAAAGACGGGGCATTTTATTAAATGTTTCAAATTGGTGTGTCCACAGGAAGTGTCGGCATGCGGTCTTGCTCCGGTCGTTTCGCTTGCTTTCGATTGACAAGCATACTTTTCGAGCTCTCGGCGGAGAAAGAAGGTAGAGAAGAAGAAACGATCTGGATGGTCGAACTTCGTAGAAAACAAGCCACGACTTTGATTTATCAGTTGTCTATTTCCCATTAACAACAGCCGCTGTTTGTCCGTGTGATATGAGCGGGCTTACACGGCTTACCTCCGCCGTGCCCGGCGGTCGAAGTCACGTAGGGTGAGATTAGTGGGGCTTGGCCTAGACTGATTTGTCATCTTAGATTAGTCATTTTCTCACCGATTGTGTAGCATGGATGAGGAGGATGACGGTTCGAAGACAATCCGCTGTATCTTGAATTGATTCATATAAAAGTAAAAGCAATTTTTTTTGTCTCCTTGGATGAGTTTTAGTAAAGTGAGCTTCTCCCGGGCGCCAACCTTTGTCCGAACATTTGTGTGAAACATCAGCAAGTCGTGTGACTACGTTTCTGAAGACAAAGGTCTTCGAATAACACAGAGCAATCATTAGTAAAACAAAAAGTGACCGCTCAAGGCGGACTTTAACAAGAACAAATCTAGAACAACAGATAAACGACTGTAGTTACTGGTTTAACTAGGGGAGAGCGGACGAGATCCCGTGGTTTCCAGTATCTATGGCCGTACGTGGAAGATGAGCGACTGTATACGCATTATCAGGAAGAACGCAGCCAGAACTTGTGCCTCGGGTGGTGCGTCACAAATATTTAATAGTTGTATGCACAAGAATGCAAACACTTGCCATGATTATATCTCTTGGTTCGTCTAGTCTTAAACCCATAATTGCTGTTTATATGCATATCTGCGTCTCTATGGATCTATGGTGCCTCACCAATCTCCTGCAAGTATACATAAGTGTTGTCAAGAGCTAGTATAGCTGACATGAATTGTGCATCTGCCGTAGCAGCTCCAATATGTGGCGTACTGACAACATTGGGTAGCTTCCAAAGTCCTCCACGGCGTTCTGGGCTGGGAGGCTCCTCGTCGACCGGCACTCCAGATACGGCCATCCTCAAGTGCTCGCTGTGGATCTACCTCATTGGCAATACCGCCACGAGCACCATTAACGATAATGGCCGTCCTTTCATTGTCTGCATCTCCTTGTAGCCGATCATACCCCGGGTCTTCTCTGTCAGGGATACATGGAGCGATACCACATTGGCGTCTTTGAGCAGGTCGGGATGGTCTGAGACTCGCTTGTGTCGTAGATCTGACCACGCATTAGCAGGCTGAAATGGCTCGTAGGCAATGACACTCATGTTGAAGCCACGCTGGAAAGTCTCGCCTGTCCTTCGGCCAATGTTTCCCAAGCCGATAATGCCGACCGGTTTTCCAAAGAGTGTTATTTCGTTGCACTCCTCTTTGGGCACTGAAGCCACGCACTGGCGTGCAGCGATCGAGCCGATATTACGCGCAGCAGCCAGAGTCAGCGCGACAACAATCCCGGCGACAGCCTGGGCATTGGCGCCCGGTGCATTCAACATCTTGATCACACGAGCATCGCAGGCCGCATTTGTTATATTGTCGATTCCAAGGCCTTGCTTCGCAACTGCAATTAGATTGGGGCACTGTGCGACGTCTTCCTCGCTGAAGGGCGAAGTGCGAACGAGGATCGTTTTTGCCTTTTTCTGCTATTCGTTGAATTCCGGATCAGTGCGGAGGATAACCTTCAATTTGTTATTGGCGTAAGCAATAGCTGCATCGCTGAGCCTGTCTAGCATAAACAGCACAGGTTTGGCCGCGTGATCTGGTCTCGGATGACTGTCTGCAGAATAGTATCTTGCTGGTAGTTTTGTGACGCAGCGTGTGCCTGGCACGGCCCGGCGGCGAGTGACACTACCCCAAGTACACCAGGCGGCGCATGGCCCAAGTCGTGTAATATCAATAGCCAATACTGGTAGTGACGTCAAAGCCAGAGAAGCGGCCATTTTGCCTACAAATATCAACTTTGTTTACGGCAAGTCTGTAAAATTCAACACAGTGACGGTTTGACGAACATTGGCCGGGTTACAATGCGTCTGATATCAGCTCGGCCCCACGACCGTTCCACGATCTCAGATTGATATCCCTTATCAGTCAGCCGCACACTTATGTCACGGAAGCTAAATAATCAATCAACAAATATTAGCAAGCCATTCGCTAGACTAGATGGCACCAAAAAGAGTATACTCGGTCAAAACATGGGTTTATAGCCGCGTACTGTGAGAGAGGCCGTTTCACCAGACGATACAGACGTCTGCCTGCCTGGTTGGTTGACTGTGACGTCATTTGTTGTTTTTCTTCTCCTATACAGCACAATCAGAACAACTCCCTCTGCAACTACAACATTAACAAAAAAATGGCCATTACAAAAGCAAAATTCTACAATCAAATCAACGGATACGTCGCACAGTTAAAGTTGTATTAAAAGCAGCTCAGCCATCTATGACCTTTCTTCGCTCGTATCAGCGACGATGTCACAGAATACACTCAAGCTACAGATGGCATATGAGGCGGGAGCAGTGTTAGAAAAGGCTTCTAAGAATAGGGGTATAATTGTAAATATGCAATATATATTAGTCTGCTGGTAGCCACCGAGTTACAGTGGTGTTCCATCTGTTGTTATCAATTCTGAGCAACACTCAATTTCAGATAATTATCCAGTGTGGTACGGGTAGCACGCTGGCAAGCAAAATGTAAATTTGTCGGGTAGAGAGATCCAAGTAGCTTAGAAGAGATTGCCCTTGGACTGGGTACCCTCCTTCTCCTCCTTCTTCTTGAGGTTGATGTTTTGCCAGACCAAGACGCTCAGGAAAGTGGGAATTAGGAAGACGGAACCGGCAATGACCATACGGTGCATGAGGGTGGAATAGGCGTTGATGATGGCAGTGCGGACCTCGCTACCGATGGGGTACGAGATCTGAACTTCGAGCGAGGCGTAGATGTCGGCGGTGAGATTTTTGTACTCGGTGGGCAGCTCGTTGTAGAGGAGGCCAGGCAGCTGGTTGGTCCATAGGGCACCGGCAATGGTCTCACCAATGGCAGCACCAATGGAACCAAACATGCCGTAGACGGCCAGTACCACAGCGACCTCCTGGTGAGTGACCGGGGCCATGACGGCCATCTGCGAAGTCATGGACAGGAAGCCTGATCCAAAGCCGTTGAACAGCTGGCACATGACCAGGTATCCGGCAGTGCTGTCGGGGGTACGGAACTTGATCAAAAGGGCAGTGCCGAGAACCATGAGGGGAATACCGGCAACACCGACGTACTTGTAGTTGCCAGTATACGACACAAGCAAGCCGATGAAGGGGCTCAGGAAAGCGGCACCGACGGAGAAGGCGTTGACAATGTAACCAGAAGCGCTAATGCTCTCGTTGTTGACGACCTGAAGGTACGAGTAGTAGTATGTGTCCCAGCAGTAAATGGACAGGAACATGAAGCCGTAGCATAGCGAGCCACCGAGAATACCGCGGTCGCGCAGGTACTTCCAGGGCAGGTACTGAACAGTAGCGCCATAGTGCTCCCAAAGGCAGAAACCAATCAGGCAGAAGCCGCCAATGACAAACATGGCGATGATGTAGCCGGTCTTCCAGCCGTTAGGGGCGGACGAGGCCAGCGAGAAAGGCAGCAGAATCAGAGCCCAGCCGGCGGTGACGAGGAAGAGGCCAACAATATCAAAGTTGATAAAGTAGTACTTAAGGGACTCGACAGCAGTGCGGCTGGACTTGGGGCGGAGAATACCGAGCTTCTTGGCCTTCTGGGCCTGGAGGATCAAAATAGCGAGGATGGGAATGGAGAAGACAGCGGTGATGATAGCCCACGAGCCGAATGCCCAGCGGAAGTTGAGCTTCTCGTAGTACAGCTCAGAGATGTCGGAACCGGCAAAGACAGTGATAATGGTGGGAGTCGAGTTGAGGCCGAAAATCACAAGACGATTCTTGAGGGTGGTCATATCGGCAACAATGACGCTCAGAATGTAGAGCAGACCCAGGTAGCCGACCCAGTACAGAGTGTGGGCGGCAGCGTAGGTCTCGATGTTCTTGCAAACAGACTTCATAATCTGGCCAATAACAATGAGCAAAACCATGAAGATGAAACCCTGGACACGGCCGATAACGTCAATGATCTTGGCAATGGTGAGAGCAGAAACACCACCGACAATGGTAGCAACAACGCTAATGGTAGAGGACAGGCCGTGCTCGTCAAACGAGGAGGTAACGTAGGCGGACAGGTTGCTCTGGATGGTGCCCTGCATGCCGAGAATAAAGCTCATGAGGTAGATCAAGACAAACATGGTGATGATGTAAGGCTTGGTCCAGACCTGGGTGATGGCCTCAACCTCAATAACACCATCCTGCTTGAAGGTGGACTCGGGCTTGTCATCGCTGTAGTCCTCAACCTGTGGCGCGGGGGCCGACTTCTCGGCGTCGACCTGGGCGACGTTGTCGATAACGGGAGCCGACATTTTGGGTTGTTTTCTGTGTGTTTTGGGTATGATTAAATAGTCTAATAAAAGAGTATGAAGAAAAGAAAAACTCAATCTCGAGTGCGGCGAACGCGGTGAGAGAGTATATAAGAAAGAAACAGTACCACAGCAAGAGAAAGGGTAAAGAGAGGGATGAAGAGGAAAGAGAGCAAAGACGTGAGATGTTACGAGATCGGCATGCACGCTAGATTTATACAAAAGCCATGGTCGGGAGAAAAAGGGTCGCCGACGACAAGAAGCGAGTGCAACAGAGACGGCGAGGGCTGCAAAGGGCGCGACTCGCTACGATTACGTGAAAGAATTTATACTGTACTATGTAGCTAGTTTGTTTTTCTACGTGACTTCTTTTATTTTTGTTCTTATTTATTTTCTCCTGAAAAGTAAATCAAATCGTCAAAGCTAAGGGTCCGCGAGACAGGACGGTACGACCAAAACGTGGGTCTGGGTCAGTCCAGAGCATGGCCAAGATGAAAATGGAGTGCAGAATAGCGGATACAAAGTAGACGAATAATCTGGGAAAGCGATAAATTGAAAATAAAATCAGAGGACACGGAAGAAGATGGATAGTACATGGACGAGAACATGGGCCAAGGATTCGTAGCCAAATAAAAAGACAGGAAAAGATCTAATCAGAAAACCGGGTCATGCAACATTTGCGTGGCCGAGGGTGTAGCTACTCCCGTACGGAGCAGCAGGGGGTGTCATCTTTGATAGCTTGTTGAAGCCAGCACCCTTGGTGATCACCTCCGGAGAAGCGAGGGACGGGCGGTTTCCCCAATACAGGTAATCTCTCCATGGTGTGCATCATCGGCTTCATGGCAAATGTGGACTGGCAGTGAAGAGCTCGAGATAGACAATGCATGAACGGGCTTGACAGGAAGAGGAGACTTTTAAACAAAGAGCAGTGATCAGATTAGGGGATCACATCAATCTATCAGATAACGGGCCTAGCAGAATATGCTACGGGGCAGTAATCAGATAACCGGGCTATATAACACCGAGGGAGAGCAAACAGACAATAAGTCGGAACAGCAAAGCATTAAAATAACAATAAGAAGAAGAAAATCCCTCGTCAGCAGTCCCAATGAATGAACTCGTACTCGTCCCACGACAATACCCTCGTCCCCAGTACGTATTCAGACCATTCACAGAGTCTCAAAAGTGTCGGCCAGTCGTTGCTGAGAGTCAAATATCGGTAGCTTGCTGCTTCAGTGCAAGTCTGGCTTGTTGTCGTTGAAAGATTTGCATGTTTAAGACGGCTTTTTCTATTTCCACGATCGGCCAGTACCTGACTTCTCTATGGGCCAGCACCATAGGGCTATGTATCCCGATGATAGCTTAGATAGCTTAAAGTGGCGCCCCAGATTTTTCTTAGCTCCCTTGTTTTGACGTTGCTTTCGTTTTGCTTGAGCCTTGTTCTTGATTTTCCCGTTTTATCTGATTTGCCTGCTTTTCTCTTTCTATCGCGTTGTATTTATTTTCGTCTTTTGCTTTCATCATTCTTTCTTTCTCGCAATCTGCTCTCTTTACCTCTTTACTCTACCCACCTTCCTACCCAAGTGAAGCCCATGTGATGTATTACAACGTTAATGATGCTTTGACTTGTGTCAGCAAAGTAGAAGCCAGACCTCGACAGTCTTTAACGATTCAGTGGCGCCTCTCTTGGGCTGATCCGTGTCTCGCTGCAAGCGCGTTCCATGAGTGGGGAATCTGATAATAACTAGACATCTGATAAAATTTTCATGCGCTTAAAATATTTTATTGCTTTGGTTTATCTATTTTTTGTTTGTTTTCACTCTTGACGTACGATTATCTGATATCCATCACTTTCTGCTTACAGTTTAGCAGAGTCTTAAGGTACAAGCACAGCAGTACATTGCCCGCTACTTTGAATCATACTACGTACACGTATTACATCCCAACACTGGAATCAACTCCGTTCTTCGGGTGTATGAAATGGTCTCTTGTAAGGGCTTAAAGTGCAACTGCTTTCATTAGGCCTCCAGTGGCAACCGACATAGTGCCGTGGTTCTTGGATCACTAACATTCCGGCTGCTCTGTCATAGTGCAAGCCACTGACTGTCTCACAACTCGACTATCTCGAGCTATGCTCTAGCACATCGCTACTGTGTATCTGTGCAAGCTCCGGTGCCAGGCAATGCAGCTAGAACTCGGAAAGTCTGCCTGCTTATTGGTGTGAGATCTTGGCGGGGACGGTAGTGAATGGGCTTAGGCTATGCCGAGTGAGTGTAGACCGCGAACAATAATTTGAGCTACGCGCGATTGCCAGTGACACGCCTTTTCGGCACTCCGAACCGGTAAGTCTCTGTTCTGACAGGACAACTGCACTTGTGTCGAAGCGCACGGGATATGCCAAATTGGGATGGCCATGTATGTCGAATAAACCGAGGAAAGGATATAAAATAAAAACTGCAAATACAATAATAGGACGAGGTCTCAGACTCGGATGTACCCAGACACATCTAGACTCTAGGCATGACGGGCTCCGCGACTTTATGCATGGCCTACAGTTTCTAGGATATTGTTAGCTGTACAACATACTAAGAAAAGCATCCCGCATATGGTGCATGCTCTGTACTACTGGTGCATTGTGCCAAAATATCAGGCCAGTCATCTGATCTTCATGAGCTCACATGTCATGGAAGATGAAACATAAGTACACTCAAAAGCAGTAACTCCGTTATCGACGCCAGTTGCCGTCCAAGCATTCGCTATAACCTTGGGTGTCTTGGCTTGGTCTCGCCGGGTCTGTAAGAATATCCAGTATGTCGGGACTCAATGGCTACATAAACCAGTGAATAATCATGATGAATTCCACCATTTCAGTTAATTATATATGGGATGGTAAAATCACTTGTAATATTGTACAAAAATAAATACAAATCCATTGTGACGCCCTCCTTGAGTTAACTCCACGGCATACATAATACAATGTGGGTGTTCGAGGTCGAAGGATTCCCGGGAAATGACCTTTGTATTATTTAGTTAAATTGACATAGAAGAGTAGTAATACCACCTCCGATATGAAGACACGCCGTGGCTGTTCCTGCAAATGCACAATACTCCGTACATGACACCAAAACTGGTCAAGACCCAGAAAGACATATAGAAATATGCACCACAGACTCAGGTATGCAAGAAGAGGATACTCTATATGCTGATGCATTCTGATGCATGTCCATCTACGGGCAAAGAACATCAGCGCTCCGCATAACCGCGTGGGAATAAGCACGGTCGGTCTGTTTATATCCAGACAGGAACGAGGTAGCCATCCCCATATACAGGACGCGCTTGGTTTGCAAGTATGATAAAAAAGGAAAAACTTCCGTGTACCGTCATGCGCTATGTACACTTATGATATTCAGCTGTTGACTTTTACGTCTTTAAATTTAGACGGCATTCGCGGGACGGCAATTTATTATTGCAAGTGCTTGATCGGGATGCTGGCATGAGTTTGGCTGTTTACTCTGTGCTATGTACTCGGTTTAGGTGCTTGCCACGCGGGTAGCACCGTTTATTGCCGTTGGTTCATCGGTCTAGAACGAGTATTATGGCCTTTGTGTCTTTGTTTTCTCCAATCTCTTTGTTATTCTTCCGCCCTTGGCAACTTCCGTGCATAAAATGAGGTACAGGCCGGTGCAGTGCTGAGACAAGGAACAGTTGTACCGCAATAAAAAGATGGAATCCTTGAGATTTTCTGGGTCATACATTGTAAGTCATCCGGTCTTGGTGCCACGTTAGACAAGATCGCCGTTCCACTGTGTCTCCCACGTCATGTCTCACGTTACGCTGTCTCATGTCTCCGGCCACATTATATAAGATCATCTATATCTAATCAGGTCGGCGGTTGTAATTTCGATCTCCGTTATCGCCAGCTTCCATGTTCTGCATGTTAGCCATTTCAGCGTTTTGATCAAGTGGTCGTGTCGTGTTTGATGATTCGTGCTCCTTCGATGTCATACTGTCTCGTAATGCACTGCTGGTTAATTTTCTATAAACTCCTGCGTAATTTTTAGCTAGTCATAGTATTTACGCTCCTGATCCTTCGCAGAATAAATGTTTCGGCTGTGAAGAACCTATGAGCTTCTCACTGCTTGTGCTTCTACAGCAATGACCATGTCACTTGTGTCTATCCATAATATTGCAAGGGCAATCTTTTATGTAAGGTGACCGGCCTAAAGACGTGACAAAATACGGTGTCCAACGCACTCCCATATCGATTTTGGCAACTTTGTTTTGTTTCCGTTTCATATATGTGAGTACGTCAAGACCACGCTCACTGTTGTTACAGAAAGTAAATTGTTCGCGATGTTCAACATTTTATAGCATATTTGTGTTCAATGTAGTGTCTAGTTCTGATCCGAAAATAGCCTCGTATTTTAGGATAATTTGCATATATGCTGGTTATTATGTTCAGGTTTTTTTTATTTTTGGGGTTTTGTGTACATGTCTTTGTAAAGTAACCGAGATTTTGATCATGACTTGTCTTTGATTTGATCGATCAGCTTTCATTTATGGTTTAAAGAAAAAACAATATCTAAACTTTCGCTAAATAATAAATGTATTTGTTAGAAATGCCCACAAATAACCTCCATACATATAAAGAGAATGGTTTAAATCTGGAAAACAGGCTCGCACTTAATAAAATTGATGTTACAAGATGTGAATATGCTTCGGAAAACAAAAAGCTGACGAGATGTCACGAAGAAAGCACGCATCTAAAGTCATGCTGCACAGTAAATCTAACCAAGCCATACCAACTTTGTCAATAAATAATAGCAATTATCGAACCGCGATTCGCATGAGCAAGTTGGCTCTTGATATTTCCGCGTTTTGTCGCTTGTTCGCGTCTGCCCCTGTTTTATTGATGTATATAGAGGCCCTCCCAACATTCCTGTTTCATATCCAGATCAACTTTCGCAGCTTCTACATTACAAACCTACACGATCACAGTTCATTCACTATCGAAGTACATCAAAGTAAACATCAAAGTATAAACAAGTGAATTGAAGGTATGTACAATTATAAACATTAGCAGGACCCGACCCCTTTGACGATATATACATAAGGACCATTTTGGCAATATAATTAACAGTAAAATAAATAGTAAAAAAAGACAAGAAGAAGTGAAAGTTGGGACAACACATTAGATGTGGAAGATGGCAATGTTGTTGTACAGGTACTCATAGCTCGTGGCGCGGAAGTTGTCTAACACGATGACGGCCCTGCTGGCATAGAACTGGACAATGTTCTTATTCGCACTCCATTGCGGCCACTGCATGTCGACTGTGGCGCCCTTGTTCGGGTCACCAGTGGTGACAAAGTTGATGTAGTACTTCTGGATGCTGCCGCTCGCATAGTTGGGCAGCACGCCGTAAAATACCTGCAGGATGTCGGTGGCGTGGAAAGTGCCGAGGAAGGGGAAGCCATAGTCGTACGACGCCAGGTACGACCACGAGGGTACGTCAGGGTTAACCTCACTGCAAAGTTGCAAGAAGGCACGGCGGGCCAGAGTGAAAGTCATGTCACCGAGAATCGCAGCCAGGCGCTTAAAGCCGGGGTACAGCTCGTTGAAGATACCAGTATTGAAGGGGGAGCCGGCGGTGATGTCGGTCGGGTAGGTGTTGACAAAGGCCGTGAGCTGTTCCTTGGTGGCGTTGTAGAAGTAAAGGTCCTGCAAGTACTGAACAATCTTGGCCGTGCTTGTGATGTTGTTGGGCAGCACGGCAAACAGCGTACCTTCGTCCTCTTGATCACCGATGATCATGGGCACGGCAGCGTACTGCTTGTTCTTGACAATCTCCTCAGGGCTGTCAATGAGGACAACACCGTCTGGACGCGGCAGGTATGACAGTGCAATGGAGCTGTAGGAGACAATACCGGGAACCGAGTTGACGGCATTCAGGAGCGTGGAGTAGTCGACAGTGCGCAGGCACGCGAGAGTGTCGGAAGAACCAGCGCAACCAGCCTCGCTGACAACGTGGTCATAGATCGCCTGGGCCTTAACACCGTCCACGGGTTCAGCAGGAACGACGCTGCCCGAATTCATGATAGCACCACGGAAAAGGGCCTTGCCATTGTACTTGTTGTTGCCACCGTACAGAGCCATCTGGTCAAAGACGGAAATGGAGCCGGCCGACTCACCCCAGATGGTGACCTTGGACGGGTCGCCGCCGAAGGAGGCAATGTTGTCAGCCACCCACTCAAGAGCAATGCGCTGATCCAAGAGACCAAGGTTAGACGAGCCGTCAGCCTTAATCTCCTTGCCACCCAGGAAGCCGAAACCACCAACACGGTAGTTAATGGCCACAAAGATGAACGGCTCGCCGAGGCTAATGCCCTCAGTCAGCAAATCGATGCCGTCATAGTACTGGTTGGTGCCGAGTTCGAAGCCTCCACCGAAGATCCAAAAGAGCACCGGCAGGCTGCTGTTGGATGTGGTACCAGCGGGCCGCTGGATGTTGAGGGTTAAGCAGTCCTCAGAAGATAGAGTGGCAGCCTGGAAAAGGGGAATATTGATCAGGTTCCCGACCAGCTGGAAGAGAAGCTCGCCGCTGCCAGTGGACAGGTACATCTGGGGACAGCTCGGACCAATGCCAGTAGTGTCCTTGGTGCCGATGCTTTCGGTGTAGCGAACAGGCGGCTTCAGGCGGAGGTTTCCAACGGGCGGCTGAGCAAACGGCACACCGCGGAAGGACTCGATACCCAGGACAGAGACACCGACAAGCTCACCCTCAGGGTACTTGACGTTAACGGTTGTCCGGGGCTCGATTGACTGGTCTCTGCGCTGAGGCATTTCGGCAGGCCGGTAGCGAACATTTGAAGGGCTAGCCGAGACGATGCCGACAAAGCCAGCCAGGATGGCTGTCAGGATGGATGACTTCATGGTGCTGGTATTGTCGAGGATGAGACTGTCAAAGGGTCAAACAGTTCAAAGACAGAAACAGCTACCAGAAAAGATTGGAAAGGCACAGCTAATATAAGAGACGACAGAATATGAGAGACTAATAAAAACCAAGTCTGAAATCCCAACAACAGTGGGTGCACCAAGTAATGTTTAAGATTGCCAAGAGAGGAATGATGGGGGAAGACGGAGAGGATATGATGAAGTGGAAGAAGATGGAGATCTGCACGCTGATGTCTCTTTTCACAACATGATGGGAGTCGCCTTTTATATCTACGGAAAGGTTCTCGGTATGAAAAAAGAGGAGAGGAAAGACAACAAGAGATCTATGAAGAAGAGAGGGGGTGCAAGAGGAGACAAGAGGAGACGAGAGAAGGACGGAACAAGAAGATACCAACCCAAGGAAAATAAAATAAAACAAGTCTAACAAAAACCCCGAATAGGCGACTATCAATGGATATCTTGCGCATGAGGGGAATCAAAAAGAGATAGACATGTTGTTCGAGAAAAATAAATTGAAATAAAAACATTAATTCTTATTGATAATGAAAAAGAAAACATGGAAGGCGTTTTGAAGAAGATGCCCGCCAAGTAGAAAAAATACCAAGCCGGAAAAGTTGATCAAGTAGTCAGAATACACAAGACAAGATAATTTGGAGAACTCACATGCAGAACATAATTAAAGACAGGCATCGCAAGATTAGATCGGGTAGATGATAGGCCCTCAAGATACAAAGGGCCGGAGAAGGCAACTCCAAGATGGTGCAAGGCCGAGGCAGAACGAAAAAACGTGATATTGAGAATGGGTGATCTGGGAGGGAGAGACAGAGTACACAAGCACGCGAGAGAGATAATACGACACGGAGTGGGATTAGACTCATGAAAAAAGACTGTGTTCAACTTGATATCCTCGTGATGCTATGAAAAGAATGCGAGATGCCCAGCACTGAGGAGACTTGAGGTTGCTGTCCGAGAAGAGCAAGTTGTCCGCGGAGACTAGCATCGACAGTTTACCCCCTCATCCTGGGCACGACGTGAGATGGAGAGTAAAAGGCTATGAAAAAGGAGAAAAATGACAAACTAAGGGACTAATGCCAGACTAGAGGACACTAACAAGAGGGCTAAGACGGTCAAATAGATGCACAGAAGAGGAGAAGTCAGGAACGGAATTTGGGGGCAAGAATGAGAATAATAAGCAAAGCCAGCTATGACGCTACACGCACGCTACGAATGAGACCCCGAGCAGCAAAATGCAATACCCAGGCACTTCAGCTGTCAAGCACACCAACTGAGGCATGGCTGTGAAGAAAATGACTTTATCTGTCGCGTACATCGTAGAGTTTAAATTTTGCAGAATAGACCCTATATTAGGACGTTAAACGACAAAGATTGAGTGAAAGAGATCAAGGGTCTATATGTATTTACTTGTAATATGTGCAGAATTGTACTGTATGAGAGCGCCCAACAAAACAAGTATAAAAATGCTAGGTTGGAGGTACTATGTGCAGTAAGTAGAAAAATGTGGGCAACGCGAATTCTGTAATACAAAACTATGTAGTAATAGAGCGAACGAAGTATACATCTGCTAGTAGATAGACAGGAGACATGAGGAGTTCAAATTGACATGTTATAGTTGAGACCAAAATGCACAGGAAATCGAAGTGACAAGAGGTCTGGTAACCCAATCGAGACTGTCTGTCACCACTTTTAGACATATTGGATAAATGTAGTTATGTGACCTGACGAAGAAGAAAGCAGAGGGCTATGAGAAGCGACTCATTGGTTGGTAGTCGAGGGCTAAGCGATACGAGGCGTACCCAAGGATCAATGTAAAAGTGACTGGGAATGAGTGATGTTTCGAAAAAGCAGCTGAAAACCAAACAAGAGCTTTCATACCAAGAAACATCACACAATAGCAGCGACAAAAGTAGATAAGCCAGGCGTTTGTCAAGCATTACGGGCTGACTCGCGCTGGCCAGAAGAAAGTACAAGATCATGCCTGTATATACTATGTATTAAGCAATAGGAGAAGTCTCGGTATGAAAACAGCAATAGCAAAAACATTAGCAAATAGGCAACAGAGAGCTGAGAAGCGGAACTAATACATAGTACACACATAGTAGTGAAAAGAAACAAGATCCGAAAAAAGCAAGATGTTTGGCCATCCCAAGCATTCACTCCGAATCCCGGTGAGGCAGCTGGGCAGGCTTAAGACTAGGGCCATGCTTCCCCTCGTCATGAGATGGCGATCGTCAAGACCCGCCGACTAGGCTGGGCTGGACGTGCACAGACTCCTTCTCGGTCTTGCCTGGTAGTTTTGTTTTTCTACTGCTTTGTTTCTTCAGAAAACGTGTGCCCGAGACTGGTGGGCGGCGGCGGCACTTGTGTGAGTGGTGAAAATCAGCATCTCCTTACTGATTTATTCTAGAGTATTTACATATTTTCAAAGTATCGTCATAGATGATTACAAACGTGCAATCTCAATAAAAAGTACTCCGACATCAACGTCAGAAAAAAAAACATCACGATCAACTGGCGTGCTTACCAACATTCTGGACAGCCATGCAGGGGATGAATAATTCCCTAAACCCCTTAAACCTTATTGTTTTCGGTGAATGTAAGTCGGGTGGCGTGACTATGTCTTATGCTTATGAGCAAAAGGACTATTCAAATAAGATTAAATCCATCACACAAGTGCAACAAGGCTACCGTACATACTGTGGTATTATGTAGCAGGTCAACTTCACACAGTACCTGTCAGTATTACTAGAATGCTCGGGCGCACGGTTGGAGGCGCACGGCACTTGAAGTGCCCTGTACTTACTATGTATGTAGCTCGTCTACCACACGTTTTCCGCCAGGTGCCAGCCGGTCTACATAGCGGAGAGCTAGTCTGCCTTTAGTACCGACACTTGACTCGACTTGGGACTTGGGGGCCTTGTGATCCCCACGGTGGCAACGCTTCTGGAGTCAGGTGGGGAATGGGAAGAGGCGAGTACGACAGTGAGTGGCCGAAACCAAGTACATTTGCAGTACTGTACATACTAAGTAGGAACAAGAGACAACACCAATACGGCGAGAAGAACAATGCATAGTAAAGTTAAAACGCGACAGCGGCGCTATGCAAAATAAAACAAAATAACACTTGTGCGACCAACCGTGACATATTCTACAAGCTGTAGTGTATTAGAGAGTATTACAGAGATGGAGTGGGACAAACAGGGTCAGACAAAGTGTTGGGAAAATGGACCCAGAAAGAGGAATTATTCCGACAGAAAAGACACAAAGTGGGAGACAACAACCGGCCAGGGAAGCAAATAGGACAGAGAGAACAACTACCGGCGCATTACTACGGCAAGACGACGGAGCATCGATAACGCGGAAGCACTGCGACGTGGAAAAATCCGGGGAAATGCGACACAACTGGAAATACCTTGAAATGACGATATTTGCCAAGAATAAGCAGAGATGTTTACAGCAAACAAAAGAGTCAAAGTGCGGTGAGTAATTCTCGTCGTTGAGCACTAACAGATTCGATTAGTGTCGCAGTGTCATTATGAATGCTAGTGATGACCTTTTCTATCTGTAAAATACCGCCAAGTCAAAATAAAAAGCGAAAAGACACAATCCGAACAAGACGATTACGATACCTATAATGTTCGGCGATATATTCATTCTCTATTATAAATACAAAATAAAATAGAAAATAACACACTGATTGCTACTATTAGTTTGAAAAACGGCAGACATTCTGTCCTATAAAAAAATAGCACCCTATAATGTACAACGGCATTCAGCCCGATATCTGATGCATCGAAGACCGGAGCTTTCCACGACCGGATGGCCCTCCGTGAGTGCATCGGAGAACATGCCAACACTAAAATCATATTTGATGTGCTATATCCCTCGTGATGATTTGTAATGATCATTTTTTATATTCAAACATGCATAACCAATCTGCTTCCCCGCGTCCTTCCCCGCGGGGTAGCTGGGTGATGCTGCGGAGTGATCTGTGCATCGGCCGTGATATCGAAGCACATGCTATTTAACTTTTCGACGTTTCGACAGTGTCTGACATGTGCTTCCACCTAGTCATGTATATAACTCCAAGCAAAACAGCCAAATCCTCAGAAATAAGCACAAAGCCTCGGCATTGGTGGTGTCTGTGGTGGTGTTGCCGTTCCGCGCGGGGAAGTGGAATATGGCACATAAAATACGAAATTTTGCTTGGGGTTTGGAGAATAGACCGAGTTGAAGACCGATCTCGACTTGACCTGATCGAATGAGAACTCGAACACGGTTGATAGAAAAAAAGATAAAGAACCAAAACAAGACGGCGTGTGGGAAAGAACAGAGGCCCCCAGAATGCGGAATGAATATAAAGTTTAAGCAATCGGAAAATGAGAGAAAAGAATAGTACGACCAGTGTAGGTCCTTCTGTTGTATTGTTCTAATTCAAAGATACCTTTCTAGCTAGCTCGTTACACACAAGACGGCAATACGGAAGACGTTGCCGTGTAACAGTTGGCGGGAAGTTGAGAGCTACACACGTCTGGCGGGATGAACGTAAATAGCTTACTGGCAAAGTACGAAGACAATACGGGGTAAGCTCAGCTATGCAAAGCTAACAAGCTCTCAAGGCCGCAAGCCGCAGAAGGGTGTGGGCTAGCTCGGAGCTCTTTCAATTGTATGGCGATCATGGCTGGCTGTAGTATAAGTGCGTTTTCACTAAGATGTACTTTTATTAACGTGATGATGATCTGTTATGGGTAGCCGCTTCTAGAAATCGTTGCGAGGCTGGGCGTTGTTGGTAATGTCGTGTGATGGATAGAGTAGCCGGCGGCTCAATAGAACGGATGCGAAGGGTAAAGAGCTGGCCAACTTATGACCAATAAAAAGTAGGGAATGAGATCGAGCAAAGTAAGGAAGAAAGAGAATATATTCTATGTCAGCAAAGGTATGGGTTATGTACCTAAAAAGCAAGCACGATGGGGAAAAAATGAATCAAAAGTATATGGAAAAAATGAAAAGAAAAGGTAGGCAAAACCAACGGTAGATGCGGGTATATAATGAAAGGTGGACATGAAGAAGAGAGGAAGAGACAATAAACCAGAAATTTAACAGTACCCAAAATGAAACCCACAATTACAGGCGCGCACACTACTTCTCCCGTGCCATGCCGCTCTGCTGGCTAAGAAACTGGCGTGCCGGCTCGTCCCCCCCCTGGCCGGCCGCCTCCATCCAGTGCATTGCCACACACATGAGACCGGGGTCGTTGCGCACATCGTAGATGCCCGTGCCCGCCGCTGCATTACCCATGCCACTCTCCCCAGATGACATGCCTCCAGGGCCGCTGGAAATATTACCGCCATCACCGAGCCCACTGCCCTCCTTGGAGCCGCCGCCATAATTTTCCATAATTGCCTTCTTGAAGATATCGTGCGGCCGTGTCAACGGAAGGGTCGTGCGCTCGACAAGTTCTGGGTTTGACAAATAGAAGATGGCCAACTCACGCTGTGACGATGGGTCGCCTTCCTTGGCCGTAATCGTCAGCATGCGTGCCGCGTCGGCCAGTGAGTATGTCGAGAGGTACGGTGACGACGACGCCAGCGACGCCGGTGCCGTCTTAGTGTAGACGCCCACAATCTCGTCCACCACCTCGATCATTGTGGTGCACACCTCGCTTTTGAGCTGCAGTGCTGCCAGGCCAGCTGCCCAAAACGACTTGCCACGCTCAGACCTGTCTAGTATAGTGCTCGGCACAAACGATGCAATAAATTGCAAGTCGCGGAAAAGACTCTTGGGCCGGATGTTGGCATCACGGAAGAGCGACTGCAAGATGCATGCGACAGCATCCTTGGTGTTTGACGAGGCAGTCTCGCGGCTGTTGTTGTGACTGCCGCTGCCGTGTGCATTGGCAGCCATGCTTGATCTGCGGCCTTTGACGTTGTCGATTGTCTCCTCCAGTGGTCGCACGCGCGTACTAGTAGTGTTCGAGGTCCCATACGGAGACTCATCAGACTGGTTTGAAGGTGGCTTGGTGTTGCTACCGTCACTCGCATTTGCCGTGCTGGCGTGGCTGACCACCGGGCTGTTGTTTGTTGAGCGCGTCCACTGTGCCAGACGCCGTCTTGTACTCCGGGATGACAGCGATGCCGCTATTAGATTCTCCAACTCTAATAGCGCACTCATCTTTGCGTATGGGTTGGGGTGCACACAAACCATTTTCAGAAGACGCTGGTATGCCTTGGTGAAGGGGAAATCTTTGCCGGCAAGTGTTTTGCTGTTGCTATGCGAACCAGCCGCCAGCTTGGCACCAGCACCTAGAAGCGACGGTCTTTCTTGCCGTGAGCCTGTTGGTGTGCGGTCACTCGCCGACGCAGAATCGTTACCATGACTCTCACCCGAGTCGCTCCGTCGCTCGTAGTCCATCATCGTCTGCTTAAGAGATGACCGGTGACCGCTCTTGCGTCTGCGCTCTGCCTCGCGCTGTTTCTCAATTGCTTCACGTCGTTCAATGCACTCCTGGCCAAGATTTCCAAACCAAGCATCCGTTTCGGATCCGCGAGCAAACACCAGGTTTCCAAGGTCAGACAGCAAAAGACTTGTGAGTGTCTGCCGCAGCTCGCTGAGGAACTGTGCTTTGTCGTCAGAAAGGCGCCGCTGGTGAAAGACCGTGTCCACAGATGACGTCGATGTACCAGGACGCTGGCTGTTTGCTTGGGGTGCACTATGGCTCGAGTAGGCGGGCGTGTGGCGTGCATTGCTGAAAGATGACCGCTGGCGAATAGTCTGAAATGCGGAAAATGAACCTGACCCATTCATTGGCAAGTTGGTCGTGCTTGCAGACGGAGACTGTACATGAGAGAAGCCACCTGTACTTGTTGGTGTCAGCATGGGTGGTGCTTGCTGGAAGGGGGACCAGAAAGTCATTGATGTGTCGATGGCTGGTACGGCTGACATTGAAGTACCAGGCAAGTAATCCTGAGAATCCAACGTTTCCGAGAAGACGGTGCTGGTACCGCGCGAGAAACTTCCACGCCCAGAGTCAAACGACAGAACACTAGGGTTGTTGTTGTGTCCCGGCGTTAACCGTACATCACCGCCACGCATAGAGGACCTAGAAGCACCCAAGTCTCTCCCGCTGCGACCCGTGGATGCTGGGGACAATGGCAGTAGGGCTGGCGCCGATGACTCCAATATTTGCCAGTCACGCTCATAAAGCTGACTTGACCACAGGACAGGTGCTTCCACCAAATTCTCTCCAATCAGCTTGTCGATGCAGTCCGTAAGCTCAAAGGAAAACCGGTGAATGCGCTCCTCTCCCTGGCAAAAGTTGGCAATGCCACAATTTTGCAGCCAGCGCCGTGTCTTATCCGCCTGCTCGTCGGCCAGCTTGTTGGGTCCGCCGTGCTTCTCTGGTGCAGCCATCAGATCGATAATCTCGTTCTCGGTCTTGTAAAGGTACGACCGTTGCTGCTTATTCTGTTGTCGTGATTTTTGATATGCTTGCCATTTCCGGCTGGTGCCCATTGTCTTCAGTGCAACAGCAATTTTGCGAGTCATGTCGTACGGCGATGAGTTGCGCACATCCGTGACATACCACATCTTGTCGCGCAAAGCACGCAGTCGCCGTGACATGGTCTCGATGACGCCCTCTGTGCGTTCCTGGGATTGCTTAAGCCATATGAGCCAGGCCTCATACTCCTCGGCAGCTGCTGCAGACCGGCGTATTGAATCGCGAGGGCCGCGCGAGAAGATATTTAGTAGCGCAGCGAAACCATTGCGGCGAAGGGAGTCAGATGGGAGTGAATTGAGCTGCTGGATCGTCCTCCAGTACTGGTGGGCCGACAGGAAGTCCGATTGTGCTCGCGACTGCGAGGATGCTGCGGTGAGCATAGTAATCAGGATGGACTCTGTACTCTTGTCGGTACGATCTTGAGCGTGAGCCTTTCCTGTGTGTTGGTGTTCTTGATGTTTTGGGCTCGACGCCAATTGCTCGCTTTCGAAAGGGCTGGACTCCTGGTGTCGCAGGTACGGATTCCGGCTTTGAAGTGGCGATGGTGGTAGCCTCGGTGAAATGGCAGCCTCTGTTGTTACCATTTTGTTGTTTTTCACGCGATACTTTTTCTGTCTGTTTGCGCGGTTGCTGAAGGCGTGCATATTCCCATCCCCTCCGTCTTCTAGATTTTGCGGTATCTCAAAGTCTTGAACCAGTTTCAGAATGGAGTTGCGCAGGTGGTGGTAGTCGCTGTCCATGGCCGCCTTGCCAATATCGTCCGAGTGGGAGGCCTCATCATCATCGCTGTCTGAGGAAGAAGAGGCTGTATCGTCTTGCTCGTATTCTTCATCGTTATCGTCGTTGGAATCATAGTTCATGTGTGTTGATAGACTGTTTCCATCGGCGGAAATGAAAAGGACAGAC
Organism: Ophiostoma australiae; assembly: GCA_022392945.1. NCBI lineage: Eukaryota > Fungi > Ascomycota > Sordariomycetes > Ophiostomatales > Ophiostomataceae > Ophiostoma > Ophiostoma australiae. The sequence continues at coordinate 802,898 of JAKRGJ010000012.1, forward strand.
CACCGCTCACGGCATGGATGACAAGCACCTGTGACGCATTCCTGGCCAAGGCACTGGACCATATCCTGTATGGCTAGTCGTAGCTGGTAGCCATCATCCTCATAGTTATTACGGAGTCGCTTTTGATTGTCCGTGCCTGAGATGGATTGCGGTGGTGGAGATGATCGGTATGATGACGAGTTTCCGGTCTGCTGGCTTTCCAGTAGAGGTTCTACGGATGTAGTCGCATCACTGTTGGCTGACGAAACACTGGTGCTGATGACGGAATAAGCATCAGTGCTGCTGCGCGGTGTAGTAACGGGCATAGGCTGAGAGACGAGAGAGAAATTGGAAACGGACCCTGGGCCAGAACGAATACTTCCCGAATAGGCAGACCGCGGGCGGCGGTCGGGGAAAAGCGCGTTGACCATGGTGACGAGGTCAGCTGGGCTGACAACGAGATACGGGTGCACCTCGGCCGTCTCACGAAGAGATGTAATGGATCGAGCGGGAAGTAAACGAGCAGCTGGGCGGCTGGCTTTGGTGCCGAGGAACCTGTCCAGAATATTCTCAATATGCATCCGGATGCCTGTGGGGATCGATACCGGTTTGGGTGGGCGATTGGGGTGGCTGCTGAGGGATCCTGTGAGGTCGACTACAAATCTCTGGGCACGCAGAGCCACTTCCTTGAGGATCTTTTGGCGTCCGTACTCGGTAATGTGGTACTCTGCCATGAGTCCATGTGTTTCCGGGTGGATGATTACACTTAGCAGCCAGTTTCCAAAAAGCCATTTTGAAACAAGCCATTTGCGTGTACTATGGACGAGTGGCTGGCTGTCGAGCTTCTTGAGGATATTGTTGCCCATTTCGATAAGGCCCTCAGGAATACCAGTGAAATCTTCATCATCCATCACTTCAAATAGGTCGTTTATGGCGCGGTCGTAAAACTCCTCAGCGGCAATCTGGTCCTTCGCTGTCCACTCGTTGAGATTGAAGCGCGTGCCGTTTTGGTCCTCGGCGCGATCGAGCAAAAAAGCGCCATCCTCCAGGATTTTCATCAAAAACCACTCCATGTTTGACCTTCCTGACCAGCCACGCATGGAAGTCCAGGCACTCAACACGGCTGCTAATACGGGCTCGCCAGCAGCTCCCTTCTCACAGATCAACCGCGAACAAGCAGTGGCCCAAATCTCAGTCCGGCGGCGGTCCTCGGCAGTGTCCGGTCCGGCCGAGTTGGCAAAAGATGTGTGGATGAGGGCCGATAGCGGATCGTGTCTCTGGAATGAAAGCAGCTTCTGGACCGGTGTGGCATCTTTGATCGAGCTAGAGCCGCTTCCAAGTCCCATTCCGCCAACTCCGCCTCCGAGTATTCCGTTGATCGCGGACGAGCGTCCGGATGAGGATGATGTAGCACTTCGAGCAGCGGCAGATAGGCGGTTATGAAATGGCAAAACTGAATCAATGGGCTCCATTCCCTGGTAAAACGAGGCCAGACCACTCAGCTCACTCGTGCTCAGGCTACACAGCCGTGTTGCTAGATAGTCTGGGTCGGTCCTTAGCGATGTTAGGAACGAAACAAAAATATCGCGAGCCTCGGTGGAAATGTCGTTGAGAAAAGGGGAGGCCGATACAGTCCCGGGAGAGTATGAGTTTGGACCCGCGGAGTTTGATGCGGGAGATCGGCTGCCACTACCGCCGGCATCACCGCCACCAAGGCCAGTTGCCGTGTCCAGGCTGTCTGTGGAAATAGGCGATCTCAGGGAATCCAGTTCCGGCTCGAACATGGCATATTTGCGGAGTTCATCACAGCTTCTTCTCACATTATGAATTGACATATACAGATTAGCAAATCCCTCGCTGTCATCACTGCGGAAGCATTCGGAGAGGCTCCGGTGGGCCATCTCGCCACAGCGCACAAGGCGTGCATAGAGTGCAGTTGATATGAGATTGAGTTGGAGCCGAAGTCGTGTCTGTGACCGTTTCCTCTCCTGGTATTTAGACAGGCGAACAAGGTGGGCAAGCTCATCCAAGGACGTTCCTTCGGGCTCGGTAGCGTCAAAAATGGAGCGGGAGTTTAGGTATTGTGATACATCCTTGAGTAAGGGCTCCGGTGAAAACTGGCGATATTTGACTTGCGGGCCGTGCCCGGCATCCTTGCTGGCAGGACTTGTTGGTGGAATAGCCTCGGACGCAGGATATAAGAACCGCTTCTCATTTTTGTCTGTGGTGGCAGTTGCGGCACGAGGTGAGTCCAATGGCAATTTGGGAGGTATCATGGGAGGGTTGTCCTGGTGGACAAACAGCCTGGATGAAAGAGGGGAAGACGAGAAGTACGACGGAGCTGAAGTCGCAGCAGTTGTTGTTGTGACTGTTGTTGCTGGTGCTGTAGTAGTACTTGCTGTGGCATTCGTTTCGTCGTCTAGAGGATAGATGTCCACCAGTGGTGCGGATTTCAAAGATGAGAGAGACGCAGAAGCCATCATTCCCGCGGTTGTAGCAGTTGCGGTCACAGTCGCAGTGGTTGCTGCAGCTGCGGACGTTTTGCTAGAAACCATAAAATTTGGTAGGGGCAGTCCGGTAAGTGGGCCGGTAGAGGTGCGGCGGGTTGTACCGTCGCCACGGCGGGATTGTGAAATCATGGCTACATGACCGGCCGGGCTGGCCGGGCTGGCCGAGCTGGCCGAGCTGACCGTGTGGGTAGGGTGCATGGTGGAGCGGCGAACAGGCGGCGGTAAGGTTCGGCGGTGCTGCTGCTGCTGCTGCTGCTGCTGTTGCTGTTGCTGTTGCTGTCGTTGGCTGTGGATCGGGCGGACGTCGTCGTGATCGACATGATTCTGCTCGGGGCTAGCAATTTCCTGAGAGTGTAGCGACGGCGGCGGTAGGGATGTTGGGGACCCTGACACGCCATACGTGACGGCCGGCGTAGAGTCTACATTAGTTAGCAGTGGAGGCCTAGAGATATAATGGGGGAAGTTGAGCTTTGATGAGATGCGACCACTTGTGCCACTGGTAGCTGTGTTTGCCTTGGCATTTGGCGAATTCTCGACATTATAACGGCGTCCTCATTTTCTCTATATTTTTTCTGTGTGTCTTTTTTTCTCTCCTGCTCTTCATGCAGTAGCCAGACTCTTTGATCCTCCCCTCTTTTTGCCAACATACGAGAAGTGAGTGGTTTCACAGGTGACGATAGCGACCGTTGCATAGAGACCATAACGGCACGGGACGGCGGGGAGGAATGCGGCGCCGACAGGTATATTCACTGTCTAGGTCTTGGGAGCGCAGTGGTAGTGACTGATATGCAGAAAGTGGCAGATACTAGGCAGTATGGAACAGAAATTGAAAGGGCTTAAGGAGAAGCTTGCGACAGTCGATGCGGTGCGGAGCGGTCGTGAATTTGAATAGCGAGGTTGGGTTTGCGAGGTTGAGTTTGCGACAGCGGCTGTGTAAAGATCGGGCGCCGAAGTAAATGTGGGTGGGGATGGGTGACGAAGATGGAGACGTCCAGGCGTAGAGAGAGGAATAGGAGAGGGGGGTAGAGATGAAGGACCGCGAGATGGTGTGCAGGATATTGGTATCAGCAGCTAATTATTATGGGATGAATCAAAAGTTGGAGAGGAAGTAGGAACAGAAAGGCAGAGCTTCGACGCAGGAAAGAACGATGGGCAGACAATTTCAAAAACAGCAAGCAGCACATTTGCGCCTTCTCTCCGACAGACGACAAGAGGGGAAAGGCGGCTACAGTGCAGCTGCAGATGCAGAATGATATGATATATGCCAGCATATCATATTGCATAAAATAATACATAAATTAGGTAAAGAAACGGTCCATTTACATATTAAATATTTATATTGATACAGTAATAAGAAAACACATATGTCTTACATCAGCCACTTTAAGCTTGCGATGTGTTGTACGCAAGCTGGCAATGCACAGCTTGAGCCAGAGTCAAGCGGGAGCGATTTATAACAATTCGGAGCTCAGAATAAAGAATGCGTGAAGAATAAGTTTTAATAGCTATCAAATAGAAATATGCAGATGCAATCCACTTGTTTGCTGGCACTGCTGGCTGCTGGCCCGTGGGGTACAACGAGGCGTTGCAACAGGAGTTGCAGCGGCGGATCCTCCCTGTGCCGTCGCAGGTCGCAGGCCGCAGGTCGCAGGTCGCAGGTCGCAGGTCGCAGGTCGCAGGTGCTGCCATGGAGGCGAGCACACAAGACAAGATGTGAGAGACGAGACGAGAGACAAGCCAACGGGGCTGCTGAGCTGTCACATGGAAAGTATTCCAGTCGATGGCATTTATTAGTGCAGAGTCGAAAAAGTGAAGGAGCGAGCGGTAGAAAAAGATGGACGGCAAGTAGCATGGGAAAAGGGGAAGGCGCTCAGGAACGCCCCTGCCGATTTGTTGGGCTCTAGATAATACCCCCAATGGAAATATCACTTAATAGGACTTGCCGTTGAATTACCTATGAGCCAGTCGTCGCTTCCTCGTTGGGCCGTACTCAGTACAGCTACACATTGTTATCGATGTCGAGCTCAGCGCCTTCCGCCGTACCACGTCGCACGGCCAAGTCACAACGCGCTTACCGCTGCGCTGGTCGCAGTTGTCCGCTGTCACAATCTCTGTGCGTGCGTGTCTCTAATATGGTCCAATATGGTCCAAACCGGTCCAACGTGATTTGCTATTATTTTCTTAATCAAAGAGTTAAAGTACACTCGAAATCAATCGAGCTGGCAGCGCAGTGTCGGTCTGGTCTTGTATGTTGGCATGTCTCGGTTTTGGGCGTTCCTTCCTCACCGTTTCGATATTCACGTGTGTCTTCCTGATACATAATTCATGCATATCCGTTCCTTCTTTTTCTGGAAAAGAAATGCGTATCCTATCTCTTACAAATGAAACCTTTAATGAAGGATGTATGCATCATCCTTCCCATCAAAGTCTCTCATTTTTCAGCTACCTTCTGCCTGCTTTGCTCTCTCACGGCATACCAATTAATGTACACCACTCATATCAACCACCCGTTTAACTTGCCCCCCGCCCCCGCCCTTCCCACGCTCGGCTGCACCTTTGCACTCTTTCCTTCCATCCCCTTGCTGCAGTCAGCCAATCACCGAGCTCCACGCCGACGTGCATATTGATTAAATGGCTTTTATTTCATATAAAGTTTTATGGATTAATTCTCACCTGCCAGCACATTGACCGGGTCCGTGGCCAGTGGCCAGTAAAATTGTCTGTGCCGCAGGCCGCCTCTTCCTGGATATCTTCAGAGTTTCCTTTTTGTATCTTTGTCTCTGGTTTGCTCGCCCAGCCAAGTCCTGTGGTTCCTCACTCTATCTGCCTGTCTATCGGCCTGTCTACGTGGTGTGCAAGTGAGACAGTGCTCTTTTAATTAACTGGCCTTGCGTCTCAGCCTTCAGCATCCTGAGCGTGGCAACATTGTCAAGCAGCTGAAATATGAGACTTCCGCCTGCTTCTGAAGAAGCAGCCAGCCCATTGAGTCGTGCCGAATCAACGCGACTGTCTGGCTGATTAACGACTCGGATAGTGCAGTGAATCTATTGGTTTCTGGTGGGCTCTGGCAAGGATGTCTTGGTGGCAAGGGAGTACCCGCCATGTCGTGATACAAGCCGTCAACAGGCCGAAGGATGAGGCTGCGATGTAATTAGATTTGCATTTTGAAATGTGCTTGTCACCTCTATGGTCACGCGCAGCTTATCACATGTCTGTGCCAATTTCTTATTGCGACCGTTTACGGCAAATAAAGCCGCATTTGTATCGACATTCTTTTTTCAAACTATTTTATTTTCCGCAGTCTTTTTTTTCAACAAATGCTTTTTGAATGGTAGGTCACTGTCTCTTATTGTATTGCCTTAGATTTTATTTTTCTAGATTGATAGTATATTGTTGAAACCCCATATTTTTTGACAATTTTCTAAGGCATCTTCACGCTGTCTGATGAAACCTAATAAATAAAATCAAAATCACCACGTCGTAAAATAGACCGTCTTGTGATCCAGTAGATGTAGGCGGTGGAGGGGTGCGGCGCGGCACGAGACCCTCCTTCTCTGATATGCATCTATCTCGCCTCTGCTCGCAGTACTGCCAACTTCCAATAGTGCCTCGATATTCGTCGGTAGCGTGCGTGTCTGGCCCTGCCGTCATGCTGACGACACATTATTTCTTGCAATAACTGTTGTGATTGGTGAAGCGTGGTAAGATGCGACAGCTCGAAAGAAATCCGGCTGAGCCGTCAAAGATAACATCTAGCAGCAGTAACTCGGATTAGCTTTAATGATAATGACAGATTAGATGCGTGACTGATAACCTCAGCTGGATCAATATGGTTTATTATTTATTTAGACACGCAAACGAAAGCAACGCGTCAGGGAATACATTAATAAAAAAACAAAGCTCATTGACAACCTAAATTACGGCGCCGTAGCTTTTTTGAATGATACATGGTATTTAGGCTGTGCTATAGCTTAGTCTGTCGATATTTTGCCTGCCAGTATTCTTCTTTCTTTTACCATACTCCTCATTTCTCGTGGAAATGGCACGGATATGCATTCGGGCATGACCATACATGTACATACCAGCGACCGCCTGTCTTAAATATCACTATGGATGCAATCCGGCAATAATGTATGATGATAGGAACTCGCCGCCGCCGTTTAATGGCAGCCAGCTGGACAATGTATTTCTTGCAAATATTATACACCTGGGCCGGATATGCCCAAAGAAAAGCTGTTAAAATACAATGCAGAAACAAAACAAGATACCACCGTTCCTAGGTTCCCAACGTCATAATGAAACAAGGCTCCATGGAGCCGTACCGAACATTAAAATAATCAAACGCTTAGAAAAAATAGACAGACAACATCAATACCAGGCCATGCACCGTGTGCGCTCCCGTTGAGTAATTTTTAGCCACTCCTCATTCGAGAAACTCCTTTTTTTCTCATTTTGATAAAGCAGAGTGCGTTTAGTCGCACTTGCCAAATCGCACGTCAAACCCCTTCAGCACGCTCATTATACTTGCTGCCTCAACCTCCATCGGGTGCCGTGTGGCCGGCTTGGTTGAGTCATGCCGTGGCGCTGCCCGCAGCTTGGGCAGCCATGTGCCAATTTCATCCGTCGCCTCGTCGAAATGGCGATGGCTTGCGAGTGTTTTGTAAGCGTCCGCACACGAGAGACTCAAATTCTGCTTGAGCGAGGGCAGCGACACGTTGTTGCTGCTACTTCCCGGCTTGATGCTGCTGAGCGTGTTGGCTGCATTAGCCACGCTTGATGCTGGGCTGAGTGTAATCGCAGCAGTTGAAGATGCACTGGCGCTGTTGGTGCCGGCATTGTTTATGTTCTTAGTCTTGTTCTTGTCTTTGCAACACCCACCGCCGGCGCCTCCACCGCCGCAACATCCGCCGCCTCCACTGGGTGTGCCGCTACCCTGGCGCTCAAAATTAGCCGCAAGCGACCGACAGAATAGGCCCGATACTGGGTCTAACAAACACTGAGCGCATGTACCTGGGCCACCAGGACCACACTTGGACCGCGGCGCCGCAGACGAGGCCGAGTCGGAGGATGTGTCCGGCTTTTGAATATGGTTTTCTTGCTGCTGTTGTTGCTGCTGCTGCCGTCTCAGTGCTGCCATGCTCGAAAGCTTGATGGCTCCCGTGGCAGTCACCTCGAGCGGCATCGGGGCGTCGTTCTCTGACGGTGGAGGTGTCTTCTGCTGGGCTACAACTGCGCCTGTCGAGATTGCAAGGCTGCCAGTCATCGTCACGCCTGGCATGCTGTCTGCACAGACACAGTATGTGCCGTCAGAGCAGAAACCACACCGCTCCTTGAGGGGAATCTCGTAGCGAGTCGTAGGCTGCTGCACAACTGGTGCCGGCTGGTGCCGCGCAGGCACAGAAGGCAGTGGCGTGCGTGTCGTCGCCGACGACTTGGGCCGTGAGAACATGTGTGTAAAGTCGATCTCAGTGCCCATGTCGATGTCATGGGTGTTGTGGCTGTTGTGGCGTGCCTTCTTCTCCTCCGGTGCCATCGGCGGTGGTGATGATGCCGAGTGTGGCCGCTTCAGATCCACTGTATTGCTATTGGAGTTAAAGATGTTGGCAGCACCGCCAAGAGCGTTGATGCTCTCCTCGAGGCAGGCACACTTTGTGCCTAGCGTGCACTTGCCACAGTCGAGGGCGGACGTAGCTGCCATGACTTCGTCGGCACAGGCGCACGAGCCATTGACATTACAGTTACCACAGCTGAGGTCCTCGTCCGGAGGAGAAATTATCTGGGAGATGGAAAACGGTTGGGCGGAAATGCGGCGTCCAGATGCTGATAATATTGAGCTAGAAGCGCTGCCTCTGGCGTTGTGTTCGTGCTGGAGCAGCTTCTGTGGTGCGGGAGATAGAATGTGGCCCTGTGATTGTTGGCGCTGTTGCTGGTGGTTCTGGATCGAGCTGCGATGCAGGTTGTTGCTGCGCATCGACGATGTGCTGTCCTGGCGTTCCTTGGTAGACCAGGCCTGGTTGGCGGCCTTTTCCTTTTCCAGCAGGCTTTCGAGGAACTGGCAACGGCTGCGCAGAACTTGAACGTCGGTCTCCAGTCCTTGAATCTTTTCTTGGTAGTCGCGTTCCGTGCGGTCGTTTTCAAGCTTCTGGTCTTCAAGTTGGTCTTCCAGCTCCCCGACACGGGCGGCCCGTCGTTCACGGAACGCGCGTTGGGCGGCACGATTCTGGGCCTTGCGCTTGGTAGGAGGGGTGTCTGTTGCCGGTTTGCGACCGGGCTTGGGGCGGGGAGGGATGACCCATTCCTTGCTGGTGATTGACATGGGCGGCTTTCCCATGATAGATGCTGCTGGGCTCGGCGCACCGGCAGGCGACTGGGGCATAGGCGACACGACAGAGGTCATGGACATGACGTTACCACCGGGTGACGCAGCAGCCATGCCGCCGGCCATTTGGAGAGGGCGCACTCCGGCATTGGCAGCCACGGGCTTGATTGCCAACTGAGGCTTGGCGACGACCGGAACAACGGATGCGGAAGATGCGGAAGAGGGGCCGGTACTCGGCTTTGGCGAATCGTGGGACGACATGGGAGAGGCTGGCGACATGGGAGTGCTGCTCTTGGTAGTGTAGGCGGAGGCAGAGGCGAGAGGAACGGGAGAAAAAGCAGCGGTTGTTGCCGGCATCGGGGATTGAATGGTGTGCGACGAGGTCCACGTAGCCCCCATGACAGCGAGCATCTCACAAGCGAGAGATCGCTGAAGCTAGTCCCTCATGCACAAGAGGGTGAACAACGGGAGTGTTTGTCGTCGCCTATTTTGTGTGCTGTTGTTGGGGCGCTTTGGGTATTGAGTGATTTGTTGTTGCAAAAATCTGAAAAGTGAAGCCGAGGTTGGATCACGATGTGTTCGGCCGAGTGTGGCTACCTGTGGCGGGCGTAGATAAGAAAGTGGTGTAGTTGGAGATTAAAAGCACGAGGCACGATAATAATTCGAGGAAGAGTGATTTTGGCGGCGAAGGCCGGATGGGTGCTATTATTAAGTATTTTTTTCGCCTCGAGTTTTCTTTCTCTTAGACCGAGTGGCCGGCTTCGCCCTTGGCTGGCGCTTTAGGGTGCAGTTGCCGAATTGGTGCGTTGATTTTAGGTGGGTTTGTCTAGCACGAGGGTGGCTCCTAGTGAATCCAAGGTGGTTCCTACAGGGAATAGCGATCGGGGAGGGGGGGTGGTCGATAGAGGAGCTCTTCTCTCTGTATGTACTGGCCCCACCAAGCCAGAATAGTGGGATTCCGCAACTTTTGTTGCGTGCGTTTCAATCTTCGTGATACTGCAGTATGCTTCTTGTGGTGTATTCCTGTCGAGTTGCGGCTCAAGTGGCGGGGATTCAAGGATGGTAGGAAGAGACAAAAAAAACAACGAATCCGATACTTTTGGGACAAGAGGAGGAAATACGGGTTGGGGAGATAATGATGATAGGCTGATCCCCCGAGAGTCCGGGTTTGGCAAGAGGTGAAAGAGAGACACACTACAAAGGAAAGAGCAGGGTGTGTTCTCTAGTATTGAGGGAAAGTGCGATCGAGATGGCAGCCGAAGGGAAGACGGAAAATATCTTCGACTCCTCAAATTAGAAGGAACGAACGGGCATAATACGCTTGTAAGGTAATAAATGGAGAGGTATTTACGAGTACGGGGAGCTCATTTATCGCAGTTACGGGTGGCGGACTGAAGCGGACACCGCACGCGCAGACGACCCCACCGTGAAGAATGTGGGCGTTCCTTCCTAGTTGAGAAAGGACACAGTACTTTGACAATCAGATAAAGATCTCGAGTCATGAAGGGAGAAGGCTCTGCAGCAGCAGTTTCTACAGAGTTGAGCCACATTTACAATGACAGAGGCATACGGAGTACACAGAAAAGGAGGTATATTATTACGAAAGTCACAAAATCAAGCAAAAGAGCAAGTCGAAGAATATATGGTTCTTTCCCATGGGTCAAGCCAAGAAACACGAAAACGGGGTCATGACGAAGCAAAATACCAGAAAATCTACATAGTACTATGGCAAGATAAGTTTGAAAAAGAAGACGCAGAAAAAAATAGGAAGAAAGGAAGATTCACAACAGAAGACAGACTAGAATAGTGAAACATTTAGAAAAAGAAGAAGAAAACAGCAGACAGGAAATATAATGGAGTGGCAAGAAGAGAAACGCCAGAAATAGAAGAAGGCAAGAGCAACAAGCGCTGATCTGCTACTGCCTCTTCGAGCAGACATCTTTTGCTCTTACCTTTCCTGTTTCCTTCTCGTGCATTACCCACGAGACGGCAGGAACGAGTCAGAGTACCTCAGTACCTCCTTACCACCGGGCCCATCAAATATACTGGGCCTTGTGGATCTCACTCACCGCAGAGCGTTATGATTTGTCGCTCGGTTGAAGATGCGCAGCTGGAAAATTGGGCTAATAAAGTAAAACACCATAGTTAATACCATAAATACTACTATGAATGAGACACAGCAGATTTTGTGGTGCCCCACTGATGCGATTGATAAGATAATTGTACCTAGGGTCTTGGCTCCCCGTTGTGTATTGGGTAATAATGTGCTGACGGCACTCGGCCAACTTTGCGAAATCGCACCATTCTGACCCTTCGGAACGTGTCTATTCCTTGTTGTCCTATTTCACTGTTTTCATTTCTTTCCACTTCTATTTGCTCGCCCGCCCCTGTCACCAGCTCCGTGATTGGCCTCCAAGAGCCACTCGATCGAGCATGGATTTCGTCTGACCAAAGCAAGTGTCAGCGGAATTGCCAATGCAATGAGGAGATCTCGGGGAGGCAACTAACATGGGAGTTGAATCCCAAAAGGACTTTGGTCGCAAGTCTCGAGCGGGGAGTAGTACTCCGTCGCCAGTCATAGCGCCGAAGAGATTTCAAGATGCAAATGAGAACATCAACACAGCAAGCGTGAATGCCAAGAGTGGTTCATTTGCGTCTTGCATGTCTTACAGTTATGGCTATGAACAGCCGCGAGACAGAAGTGATAGAGCCGGGTACGATGTAGAATATGGCGCCTGCAGTCTCAACAACATCACCAGGTCGCGATGCCGGTATCGGCCTATACGGCTTGTGCACTGAGAAGATGCGATTGCGTTTCCTATATACCACTGGCCGTGAAGTCAGGAACATTATCATGTTTAATGGCTTTGGCATATTAGATGTTCAGGGCGAGGGCGACTTCGGAGCAGTTTTACGTCTCCGCTGAGATGGGGCTAATAAGCCCTGCGACTGTTTGTCGGTCTGACTACATCCAAGCTACTTCATCCTTTAGGTGTGCCACTCAACTGTGTCTTCTTCTGCCATGATGTTTCCGGACAATACAGGCATTACCTTACTCCGTACTCTATATTCATATCCATGGCATTGACAGCGGTCAGGTGGGTGTATGTCCCCTGAAATATAACATTCAAAGTATTCACTACACCTAGTCAACCCCAACAGAAACTCCGACCCCAGATTCGTAATACGTCGGACGCTCGGTTCTTTTTGTAGCATTTGAAAGGCGTTCTTTACCGGGCTATTTGTCATATGCATCACAGCACGCTCATAAACTCAATGCGTTAGTTAGTAGCAGCCCATATCACGACAATATCATGGGTGACTCACGTTTTGACTACTTGAAAATCTGAGTAAGTACATCTTTACTCTGAATTTCCCATGCATCGAGCTTACTTCCCCAGCGCCTAATAGACATGCACCAGCCAGGAAGACTATCCGGAGAATCAGAAAAGTGGGAGCGCAGCTCACGAGCCATGCTGATTTTTATCAGATCAAGAAGAGGAGAAGCTAGACAGGACTAGGCAGGACTTGACGGGGCTAGAGAACAAACAAATTAAAACAGAGGAAAAAGCGAGACGCAAGAAAATTTTGCCATGCAAGATTATCAATCTGCTCGAGTACGGAGTACGATGTACAAAGTATTACGGAGTAAAGTGAACAGAGAATACACCTGGCAGAGCTCCTGCGCCGTACTACGTACAAGCTTGCAGGCATATCGCCTCGTTCAGGACAAGGGTGCATTACATTCTCTATACTATACAAAGTACATACATACTATGCACATCAGAGGCAAATGGAAAGTAGAATAACAACACTAGGTAGAAGGCGGGTTTTGGCGGCGAAAGCTCAAAGGCTACAGGCGGAAGAAGTCATAGCCACAGAAAAAGAGGAGCGCAAAAAATGGGCAGGAGGACTGAGAGCCGATGGACAGCCGAGATTGAGAATCACGTCACATTGCCGGCCAAGAGTAGACATAGCAGACAAAGAGAAGAGAGACGAGGAGACTTCCTGCCCTTTGCCTATTCGAGGCTGGGAATACTCACCAAGATGGGCGTGAGTCTAGAGATTTTGATTTTCGCAGCTGATGTTCAAGAGGCCAAGATTTCAACAAAGACCAACAAAAAAAAAAAGAAGGAGGGGGGGAAAGTGGTGAAAAGGGGATATCCGCGAGAGGCAAAACAGACATAAAGAACACGAACGAGGTACATATCGGCGTCCCCTTGTCGGCGCAGTCAGCCAGTCGGTGGTGCGACAATTGGGGCATGATCTGATTTGGATGACCCTTGTTTGTGCTGAGTCCTGCCGTGCACTCGGACGGCTGCTTATCTCTTGGGATGAGAAGATCTGTGACGAATAGGCATCTTGAAGTTATTGTTGTTTGTCTTCATGGTTACACTATACATGCCTGTTTTGTGGCTGGTACGCACTGGTTCTTTGGCGAAATCGGCAGTCATAGGGAAATATCTTTATGGCGTCCAGGGCCAAATACTTGATTTTTTACGAGCTGGATAGGCGGGAGAACCCGTAAACCGCAACAAAGCGTTAATTGAGCTGCGGTAACGGCAACTGATTCAGACTCAAATGAGTCCGTATTACTGTGATAGAGGGCATCACTTGTAATTTCGAGATGCAACTAAAGAACAAGAAACATGTGTTGAAGCGTTTCCTTATTTTACTTTTAAAATATAAGACTAAACATTCTAACATTAAACCCCCTTTCTTGGGCAGGGACATAATATGGTGCCAAAGAACTACCCAAAAATAACAGAATTTTCCCAAACATTACCCGAACTGTCAACACATTGCTAAGTTTAAGCATAGTAAATGTCGTCTTTCGACATGATAAAGGTGTTATCAGATCAAGCCAAGTTATCTGATCATTGATATCAGATCGTTGCACCGAGACCCATATAAACATGTGACTACTCAGCTGACCGTGCTCCGTCTGGCTGACGCAGTCAACAGCTCACCAATTACGTTAGCTCGAGCATTGTGACGTGAGCTTCAGGACAGCATTGAACCCCACGACCCAAGCATTGAACTGCGCAAGGAAAATAGCTCTAGCCACCACAGAAATGGCACTGCAACCGGGAGGCCTCGGTATCAATTTGTCGGCAGCAAGCCGGCCACCAGCATCGCCCTACTCAGCACCCCCCCGTTCCCCCTACTCCGACTTCCACCTCCCATCCGAGTCCGAGAGCGGCGGCGATGACAACTACCATGGCAACGGCGACGACGGTAACTTTGGTCCTGAGGACCTGCCATTCCCCACAGCACTGTCACGCAAAGACTTTCTAGCGCCAACATTTGATGCTACAGCATACCTCTCGTCGCTGTTCCCATCAGAAGAAGGCGGTGTCAGCATATCGGCACAGCGCCATCAGACACTCGAGGACCTGCGGACAGAGCTGCGTGAGCGCAGTAGTGCTATCAGCTCAGAGCTTCTGGAGCTGGTCAATTCCAACTACACAAGCTTCTTGGGTCTGGGTGACGAGCTCAAGGGCGGCGACGAAAAGGTTGAGGATGTGCGCGTCGCCCTATTTGGATTTCGGCGGTCGGTGGAGGACGTGCAGTCGCGAGTTAAGGAGAGGCGGGTTGCTATGGATGAGTCTTGTCAAGAGCTGGGCGAGGTACGGTCGTCGGTAAACACAGGACGACGGCTTCTAGAGCTAGACGAGCGTGTCTCACAACTAGAAGACCGCCTTGCGATCAGCGACCGGAGCGAAAGCGGCGAAGCTGACCACCAAGCACCAGGCGACCCCATGGACGAGGCATGGGATCTGGAGAGCGACGAGGAAGAGGAAGACGACGAGAACGGCGAGGCCGAAAACGGTGACGATGCAGATGCAGATGAGTTTGTGGCCGGTGGCCCAAGGAAACTGGCGACATTAGCACGAGACCTCGTACTAGCAAACAAGCTAGCAGACGCCGCAGGGCATCACGTACCTCTTGTAAAAAAGACATACGATCGCCTGGCTAAGTGCGAGAGCACACTTCTGCTCGACTTGAGCGCGGCGGTGAATGAGGCGCGCAAAATAAGCAACAAGAAGCCACCATCAGGAAGGGCACAGGCACGGTTGCTGAAACTGCTGGCCATTTACCGGATGCTCGACCGAGAAGATGAGGTAATCCGTGTGCTTAAAGAGAAGTAGACTGTCGGTGTCTGCGTGCCATAGATGCATCTACTTTGTACAAAATCAAAAGTTATCGCCGTCTTGAGCGTACTGTCTTCTTCTGAACCATTCAGAATCCGAATCAGAAGAACTTGTATTATTCATGAACCCCGATATGCCTATAATGAACAACAAATGCTATTTGTGGTGATATACAATATACAGAAGAATCCAAAAACGCCGGGGTCACCCGGGCTTGGATATCATACAATGGCCCCTGGCTGACTTTTGTTCCAGTCTCTACTTTCATTTTCGTTACGTTCCATTACATGACAGACGTGAGGTGCGCTGGCGTAATCTTCTCATCTGTCGGGGCAAAGGTGCCGCTCAGACTGAAACCAGGAGCGTTGGTCGAGCTCAGAACAACCTCGTCGATCTGCTTTGGCGTCGTGCGCTCGACGCCGCGAATGTCCTGTTTGACCTTGGCCATGAACGACTTGATGTTGTCGCTGATCATCTCAGGGGTGAAGTGAAGCTGGCCAATCGCCATGCGCACAACGCCACCACGCTCACGGTAGTTGTCCGTACCTGCCATCTCGCGCATCTGCTCGCGGATGTCGTTGGTGATTGTCTTGGTCTTGACGCTCGGCATCAGGCCATGGGGACCCAGTATCGGGCCCAGACCGGCCTTACTCAGCGCGGCAACAGAGTCGGCGTGGCACAGAAGACGGTTGAAGTTGATCTCGCCAGCCTTGATGGCGGCGAACAGTGACTCCTCGCCGACAGCGACAGCACCGTCGGCACGGGCCTCGGATGCAACAGTGCTGCCCTCCTTGCAAATAACAGCGATGCGGAAGTCGGAGTTGCAAGGGAATGGTAGGCGAATGCGGTCGCGAAGAACAGCGCCGTCCTTGTTTGTGCGAAGCTTGACGGCAATATCGTAGGTAATGCCCAGTGGTGGCCGACCGACCTCAACGGCGCGGATGTATCTGAGTTGAAATTGTTAGTTGCATCCATTTGAGTCTCCAACACGATGGACCGGCACAGGAATACACACCTCATTGCGTCGCATAGTGAAAATTGATCGAGGCCGCTCTTGTCATAGACTCGGAATGCCTTGTGCTTGGTCTTCTTCTTCTCCTTCTTGGTCGATGCCGTCCGGGTCTGGCCAAACGCCGGCACGAGGAACCGGGGGACTGTGGTCGTAAGTTGTGGCCGCGCCACTGCTGTTAATGTAGAATTTGCCAATGAGGCAAAGAATTGGCGTTGTGAAGCCATTGTGTGTGTGGTTGTGTGGGTTGTTGAGGAAGTATTGCGAACCGCCCTGCAAATATCCTACAAACTCTAGAAAAGACGGGTCGATTGTCGTGAAGCTTCAAAATTTCGATGCAGCAGCTTGTTAGCGTGCCTTGATTTTCAGGCTACAAGAAGGGATTGGGCGCTTGATGCGGTGGCTCCTTCCTTCAATCTGCTTTTGGCATGTCTTATCTTATCGAGAAAAGTTGTTAGCCACCCCCCACCATCAACCACAGCACTACAGCACCTGCCGCTGGTGACTCCTGCCCGAATAGGCGACCCAGGCAACCCCGCGATACCTGTCAGGCCACTAGCTGAGCGCTGAAAATATTTACATAGTCACACATTTCCACGTTTAGCACCTTAGCTTCAGTTTTGCCCTGCAGACGTGTATCTGTTGATACCACAACAAACCACCAACAAAGTTCAAAATGAAGTCTGACGAACTTCAGGCGCTTCCCACCAAGCTTGGCGGTGACTTCCGCTCGGCTGAGCCTACTCTAGCCGCCCTCGACAGCCATCTCGTGCTCCGGACCTACCTCGACGGTTACCACCTCGGCCCGACCGACGAGAAGATCTGGGTTGCCATTTCTGAGAACCGTGCCGTCGTGTCGTTTGTGCGCCGCGGCACTCTGATCAACCTCAAGCGTTGGTTCATTTTTGTCGAGGATGTCCACCCCGAGATCCAGGCTGCTACCAAGGCCCGCCTTGCGTCCGAGAAGGCCAAGGTTGCCGCCGCCAGCAAGGCCGGTGGCAGCTACAACCTGTCTCTCAAGGATGCCGACAAGGGCGTCGTGACTCGTTTCCTGCCCGAGCCTTCTGGCTACCTGCACATCGGACACGCCAAGGCTGCGCTGCTCAGCGACTACTTTGCCCGCGCTTACAACGGCACGCTTAAGCTGCGTCTGGACGACACCAACCCGTCCAAGGAGAAGGAGGAGTTCCAGGACTCTATTATTGAGGATCTGCGCCTCATGGGCATCAAGCCCGACACCCTGTCGTACACCTCTGACTACTTTGACTACCTTTACTCTATGGCTCTGCGCCTGATTAAGGAGGGCCACGCCTACGCCGACGACACCGACCAGGAGACGATGCGCAAGGAGCGCATGGATGGCATTGCCTCCAAGAACCGCGAGCGGTCCATTGAGGAGACTCTGCGCATCTTCGAGGAGATGAAGATTGCCTCGCCCGAGGGTGTCAAGAACTGCATCCGCGCCAAGATCTCGGCCGACGACCCGAACAAGACCATGCGTGACCCTGTCATCTACCGTGTCAACATTGAGGCCACTCATCACCGCACTGGCGACAAGTGGAAGATGTACCCCACGTACGACTTTGCCTGCCCTGTCATTGACAGCCACGAGGGCATCACGCACGCTATGCGCTCCACCGAGTACACTGACCGCAACGCTCAGTATCAGTGGTTCCTCGACACCCTCAAGCTGCGCCAGGTTCATATGTTCGACTTTGCCCGCATGAACTTTATCCGCACGTTCTTGTCCAAGCGCAAGCTGGCCAAGCTCGTCGATGCCGGCCGTGTCTGGGGCTGGGACGACCCGCGCATGCCTACTGTCCGTGGTGTCCGTCGCCGCGGCATGACCATCCCGGCTCTCCGCGATTTCATCCTGAAGCGTGAGCCAACTGTTTTATCTCCAACTTGTGTTAACTAGCAGCCACTAACAATATCAATACAGAGGGCCCCAGCCGTACCGTTACCACCATGGAGTGGGGCGCATTCTGGGCCGGCAACAAGAAGGAGATTGACCCTGTCGCTCCCCGCCACACTGTCATCACTGCCAAGGACGCTGTCAAGGTCACCGTTACTGGCGCTGATGTGCCCGCCGAGCCCACCTCGGTCGAGAAGCCTCTGCACCCCAAGAACAAGGACATTGGCACCAAGAAGGTCATCTTCTCCTCCGAGATCTACCTGGACCAGGCCGATGTCAAGCTGATGAAGGTCGGCGAGGAGATTACCCTTATGTCCTGGGGCAATGCCTTTGTCCGCTCCATTGAGGGTAGTGCTGACACTACCATCACTTCTGCCACTTTTGAGCTGAACCTGGCTGGTGACGTCAAGAAGACCGAAAAGAAGGTTACCTGGCTCGCTAGCAAGGGCCAGACCCCCATCAAAGGTGAGGCATGGGACTTTGACTATCTCTTGACCAAGAACACTCTGGGTGAGGATGACAACCTCGAGGACTTCCTGACTCCTGTTACTTCAACAGAGGAGGACGTTCTGGGTGGCGAGAACATGAAGGATCTGAAGAAGGACGACATCATTCAGCTGGAGCGTCGTGGCTTCTACCGCGTTGACAAGGGTCTTGGCGACTGGAAGGAGGGCGAGGCCGGCGAGAAGGGCCCCCGTGTCGTCATGTTCCTGATCCCTAGCGGCAAGTCCAACTAGATTGCCATTTACTAGACGAATAAATAAAGTATAAGTTAAATGATATTTAGTGAAACTGCAGCTTGTTAAATACATATCGTTGATTGTACAACTCAACACCATCAGCCTTCGTAGTTACTAGGTCCGTCGGGATAATGTGGTGGTCGTTGAAAGGGACAAGGGTCGTAGAACCGCTATTACAACAATGACACGTCAACTCATGGCAGTATTAGTGCCCATGTCGAGAAAGACACGGTAATATATACAGTCTTTCACAACATATGTAGTATATGAAACAAGCGAAGTTCATTTGAGACGTCAAATCACGCCCCGCGATGCTCGACGTCATGTATCAACCCGTTGCTTATAACCGTTGGTCCTAAACAATCATTCTCATGACTGTAACCAAGCGAACTTGGTATGCCAGTGTTTCAAAACAAGGTGCTCCGAGGTGAGCAGAGAGGAATAACATATAACAATCAACTTTTATGACGTTGAAGAGCACTAAGAAGATTGGCTTATTAAATCTACTAAGCGAGTCCTGCCTGGGTGAAAGGTATTGTTGTGAAGAAAGTATATTGTACTCATATTTTTGTTAGATTGTATCAAGACTGATGTGATCTATAAGAAGCCTAGGCTGTATCAATCTAGATGTAGAGCTCGTTATTCGCATCTGTCGCAAATTATGACTATACCATATGTTCCCGCCATGCGCTCATCAGTGTCAGTAGTCAGTCTTCTCTATGTGCTACCGGCATCCCTCAACGTAGGCGGTGCATCGTCAATATAAGATCTAGTCAAAACATAGTTAAAAGCCTCGTAATCCAGCATAATTAGACGAGGGCAATGTAGGATAGGCGAAGGTAGATTATTTAGACAAAATACTACATTGAATACAGCAGTATACCGCAACTTATAATATACAAACGACAATTTAAGAATATAAATTTCGTGCACTAATTGAACGCGAGCATACAATTACTGCTTCCTAGACTTGATAAAGACCCAGGCACGAGACCACATAGATCCCTTCTCGACGTAGTCGGCCTCATCACCCTTTAGCTCGTCAAGGCCGGTGACAAGATCAATCTCGGTAGCTGGAATGCACCAAGCATCCTTGCGGCCCGCGGTAAAGCGGTGGCCAAGGTAGAGGAGAAAGAAGATGGGAATACCCACGTAGCTGGACATGAACGATGACACCGACCATGAACCAGGCAAAAACACTTCAAAGCCGTTGATCAGGCACAGGGCAGGAAACAGGGCGATACAAATGTAGGATGACCAAGGCTGTAGCGACGAAATGTAGGTCAGGTCACTCCTGTCGCGGCCTTGGAGGCTAAAGGCTTTATTGAAGCGGAGAGAAGTCTATACGTTCGTATTAGTGACATAAAAAGACGACGGAGGAGAAGTATAATACATACGATAGCGCAGACAGTCCATGAGATGAATGCAGCGGTGTTGACAAGGTTGACAAGCCACGAGAAGACAGTGCCCGACTTTGAGCTGACGTTTAGGTATGCCAAAAGAGAAAATAGAGACGTGGTGAGCACAGCCACATATGGGACACCGTGCTTGTTGCACTTGGCCATGATCTTGGGAGCATCGCCGTTGAGGGCCATGGAGTAGAGGGAGCGGCTAGACTGGAAGACAAAGGAGTTGCCAGCCGACCAAGCAGATGTCAGAATGGCGGCGTTGATGACACTGTCGAGGCCGGTGATACCTGCGCGACGGATACCGAGGACAAAGGGAGACGAGCCCGCACCAGATGCGCCGCTGAGAAGGTTTTCGTCGTTGGAGGGGCATATGATACCGATGGCGAGAACGGAGCCGATGTAGAAGACGACAATGCGGAAGATGAAGGTCTTGGCGGCTCTCGGAAGGTTGCGGCGAGGGTGCTGCAGCTCGCCGGAGCAAAAGCTCAGCATTTCAGGCGCAAATGAAAACTACCTGTCAGTTTCTTACAGACAGCACACGAGAAGTATAAGGCCGGGTACTTACAGGTAAAAGGGCAGAGATGAGTGTAGTAAAGAAGCTCACAACATAACCAGCCTGGCCGTCAAGGATGCGCGTATTGAAGGCGCCGACTTCTTTCCAATAGTGAAATGCCAGCATCGGCTTGCCCGGGCCACCCCACCAGAAAAGAATAAAGGATAGCATGAGCAAGCCAATAATGGTGATAATCTTGAGCGATGCAAAGTAGAACTCAGACTCGCCGTAAACAGAAATCGGCAAAAGGTTGAGAGCGACCACGACCACGATCATGATGGTGATAAACACAGCCGGGCTGACGGGAGGGTTCCAGAAATCAATGACGAGTGTGGCAGCGGTGATTTCGTATGGAATAAAGATGCCAAACGCATACCAGTAGTACCATCCCATTGCCCAGCCGAGCGAAGGCGAAACGTAGCGACGAGCAAAGTAAGCCGGGGTAGCACCGCGGACGGGCAGGTAGGAGGCCACCACCATGATAGAGCCGACAATCAGATAGACAAGCACAGACATGATGATGTAGGTGATGAGCAGGAAGCCGGGGCCGCCCTTGGCGAGTGTCGAGCCGCTTCCGACAAAGAGGCCAGTGCCGATTGTACCGCCAATGGCAATGAGCTGGGCATGGCGAGACTTGAGGCCGCGCTTCGTTGTTGGCAGCGAGGACGAGATCTCGCCAGCATCGTGAGATTCGGCATCAGTGATGACAGGGCCCTTTTCAGGAGCCGACTGACTGTGAATATCTGCCATTGTGTGTACTGTACAGCTAAAGGATGCACATGAAACGTAACAAGAAGACAGGTAAGAGACAGGAAAAAACAAAACACCACGCGGCGACGATCTGTGCGGGAGCGCGCGTTGTAATATATTAACTACTGGGTCGCCAGACAAACCTGGCAACGCGTATGATAGCACTGCTGCCGACTATCCTTTTCGGACAAACCTGTCGTGATCACATATCCGTATGCCATGCTTGGTCCACGCTTGTCGGAAAGACCCAAGTGGCCCTGGACAGGTCAAATTCTTGGAGTCTACCGGCCCCATGTCTGGTTCTCAGACTGAGGCAGATAAAGCTGGGCAGATAAGACAATGGATCCCAAAGAACACTACTTATTGATTGAATAATACCACCCAGAAGCACATTCGGCGTATGATGCCTATCATCGCTCCATCCGTTGTTCGTATCGAGCTGCGATTTGATACCAATGCATATTCGGACACGGAGATCCGCTGTTGGAGCTCTTGAAAGTTCCTACTTCGGTTAATACACTTGGAAACCAGTCTATACGGAGTATTAGGCCCACCCCCCTAGTGGTCGCGAGTCAAAACGATTTGCAATTTGTATTTGTATGGTATCATCTTGATATCCCCATTCGCTCGAGTGGTCGGTAAGAACGAAAGTTCCATGCATAGTAATTACTTCCCCAGTAGCTTACATGACTTACGGGGATAACAACGTCTTTGTGCGCCGTCGGGATATTTTTATGATTGTTATTATTATTCTACCTCGACGCCACGTGGAGTTGCCGGCGGCCGGTATGAATCAGTCTTTCATGTCACTGTGTCTCTTTATCTATTCGCATATATTCAATTCATTATAGTTCACAGCGATGAGAGAGTCATACACCCATGATACGAGCTATGCCAGAAGAAACTCGGGCGACTTGAGATCGACCCAACCAAGGTTTGGCTCGGACTGCTTCCAGCCTAGACGGTCCTGAACTAACTTCGAATACGTCTTGACGTCCTCGATCGGATAGCTGAGGAAAGGGATTTCCTGTGTTGTTAGCAATATATCCAGTCAGACGATTAGTACGAAAATAAGCTTCCACGACATACTTCCTGGCGGTGGACTCCGCTGCACATAAACATGATGTGGACTGTCCGGCATCCGGTTGTCTGCGAGTACTTGCCGGCGCCGTGGTATAGACTTCCGAGCATCAAAAAGGCCTCGCCACGCTTGAGCTCGGCATCAATGACACCGGCGTTACCCGTCGGACCAAAATCTGGCTTGTCGTCGCCCCAGAGGTGAGAGCCGGGCACGATGCGCGTTGCGCCGTTGGCCTTGTAAGTGTCGCAGGTGGGCACGAATAGGCCTAGCAGCATGTCGCGACCTTGCGAGTATTCGGTCGCAGCGGTGTGCCGTGCGTGATGGTTCTTGTCGTCACGGTGTAACTGCTGGGGCTGGGACCCAGGCTGCGACGACATGGTGATGGAGATGGACAGGAGAGGGTCTGACTTTTGGATAGTGGACTCGCCACCCATCCAGATCTGTGTCTTCAATCCGATAAAGTAGTCTGCGATGCCCTATTCTGTTAGGTATAGTATTCAAAGTCATTGTTACAAACATAAACGTACTTGGTAGAGAGGATCGGAAAAGAACTTTTCACGAACGGTCTTGCTACGGCCAACAAGACGAGTGCATGTTGCCGTGCCGCCATTGAGGGCGCCTACAGTGCTCTTGTCGACACCGGCAACAGATGCATCGAGATAGGGCTGGACCTCACGGACAGACTCCTCAAGGGACTGCAGGTCTGCGAAGTCCTGGATGATGACACAGCCATCTTTGGAGACGGCATCGATAAATGCCTGAAGGCCTGCTTTTCTGTTGATCTTTTGAACCATATTGGTTGTTTTCGAGGTTGCTTTTGAGTTTCTGGGCTCTGTTACCAGATCAAATTAGAAGAACAATAACAAAATACGACTCTTGTTGTTTCGCGATATGATGATCCTTTGCCTACTTGTCAAATGCGCAATGAACTAAAAAATTTCTAGAACACTCGTATATTCTTCGGAACATGCACAGTGGAGCGTACCCAAGAAAACACAAATATCTCGAGTTCACTACGCTCTTCACATACGCGGCACACCCCGACGGCAATGATACCAAACTCGGATGATAGCTTGCTAGATGTCGAATGTGTATTGTAACTAATAAGACTAATAAGACTAATAATCCCCGTCGTAGCGTTAACGCTGGTGACCTGTAGTCTGTCAGATCCGAAAAGAGTAGGAGACAGCGAGCCGTGAGCTAAGTGGGCTCTGCGATAAGGAAGACGAAGAAAGAAAAGTAGACACGGCTCCATAGAAGGATTCGGCCGCATCGACCTATTAACTTTGTCGGTTGTACGCTAGAACAGACATTAGAATAAAATATAGAAGGGACCAGCCAGCTGTGTATCACGCCGGAAAGGCACACCGATCAATTAGGAGTTGTCTCTGAAGGAGCTGTTACTCTGCTGCCAGATCGACGCAGCCACTACCACAGGGTAGTAGCCACTCGGCATGGAGGACCACCTGTAACCGTGAATTTAGGTTGAAGATGCTTTTTTTATGTAATAAATACACACTGAAGCTGCAGGGCCCATATATAGGTCTTATCATACCGGGTCAAAACATCGTCATCAAGGATCTGAGAGGCAGGCTAGAGAAATACCTTGTGAACCCGAAACGAAGACAGCGGACAATATAAGACATACATCGCAGCACAAAGTCAAAGAGGCAAAAGAGGGCAACGTCAACGCAAACAAACAAAAGTGAAAAAAATCTCAAAATGCCTGCACAGCCACCACCCCCTGCGTACGACCCGATCCCGATCGACAAGGCCCTGTACGAAGGCATCGCCAAGACCGGCGAGGCGGAAGACCAGCGCACAAAGACTGAGTCGTTTGTGATCCCGATCCGCAGCGGCCGCGCCTGGAAGGTCAAGGCCGGCCAGGTCTGCCGTATCTCGACACCCGAGGGCGCACAAGTGGGTGACCTGAACGTCTGGAACGCCAACAACCCGCGGGAGCGCTTTTGGGCCGCCCGCACTCGTCAGCTGCAACAGAGCCACATCAGAGTCCACGACCGTCTCTGGAGCAACCTGCCCTACTTGCGGCCCATGATCACAGTTACAGCTGTACGTCTAACACTATTCGATGCTTTTTTTGTATACGGTCAAACAAATACTGACGAACAGGACTCTCTTGCAAGCTACGGCGTTGACGAAGTCGGTGGCCGCGTGCACGACTTGCTCGGCACCCGCTGCGACCCGTACGTCGACCAGCTGATTAGTGGCACCGAGTTTGATCTGCACTGTCATTCCAACCTTGTGCGCGCCGTCATGCCGCACGGCCTCAACGAGTCGGATGTTCACGATGTGCTCAACGTCTTCCAGGTGACTGGTTTTGACAAGGAGGGCCGGTACTTCATGGAGCCCTGCCCGGCCAAGTCTGGCGACTACTGGGAGTTCTTTGCTGAAATTGATGTGCTGTGTGCGCTGTCGGCATGCCCGGGCGGCGATCTGTCAGCATGGGGCTGGGGCGAATCGGGCGAGGCTTCGGATACTGACATGCTGGCGTGCTGCCGGCCACTTGGCGTCGACGTCTACGATATCATCGACAAAGATGCGGTGCTTTCAAGCTGGAAGGCACCCGAGGTTGCGGCCTACAAGGGATTCCACGGCCTCAAGGACCCGACCGTCTAGCAAGTAGGAAGTCGTCAATTTAAATAAAAGCTTTTATCCATCTATCAAATTTATTTATTATCTACATGCGCTGTCTCTTTCCAGAAGGCTCATCAACATCCATGGACCTGCTGTTGCGCTTGCTCTTCGTGCTGCTCGCCGGCTTCTTCTGCTCATTTAGCGCTTCCTTGGCGAGCTCGATTGCATCTGCCAACAGCCGCTTCTCGCCAATACGGACGCGTAGTGCGGCGTATAGTCGCTGCTCCAACGGGGAAAGGCTGGCAGCCGAGGCTGACATTGCCTCCAGCTGTTTTTGGTCCTTGTCGGCGGATGTCTTGTACTGTGCTAGACGGGCCTTGAGCGCCGCTAAAGTACCAGCAGCAGCAATCTCCTTATCGGGCCGGGGCGTCTCGTCCTTAACCCTCGCCTTGCCGTACTTTCCGTACTTGCCTGCTTTGCTATTGGGCACAGGCGGCTCGTCCTTCTTCTCCTTCTCCTTCTTCTTCTGCAGGCGCTTTGAAGCCATCTTTACAAATGCGCGAGCCTGCTTCTTGAGAGAAATCGGAAGTTCGGCGAGAACACGGCCCGACGCAGGCGCACTCAGCTGGCCAGTCGTTTCGTCCTCCTCAAAGTCGCGGTCTAGCATGATGGGGTCCTCCATGTCATTGTCCTCGTCCTCGTCATCGGCGAGAATCTTGGAAATTTTGTCACCGTCAGCAGACGTCAGGCCAGGCAGTTCGGCAATCAGCTTTTGCTGCACAAGCTCCCACGGTAAGTCGACAGCGTCAAAGAAGGCGTGCTTCTCAGTGGTGTAGCCATAGCGGCGCAGCAGCTCGCCGTTGGACAGGGGTCCGTAGTAGTTGAGAATCTCTTCGCCGGCCTTGATGGGGCGGATAGATGTGGCCGTCAGAGCATCGACACCGTGGTTGATATGTGCGTTGGGTTCAGCGTCGGCGTTCAGCATGTCTGCCATCGGGACCATGCCCAGTGGCTGTTGGCCGTCACGGTCTTCGACCCAGCCGTCGGCCTCTTCATCGCCGTGACTGCAGTCTGGGCCGTGCTCGTGCTCATGGTTGTGGCTGCTCTCGTGCTCAATACCGTCCATCATATCCACATCTTCGCTATCCCCTTTCGGCTTCTCATCCTCGTCGTCGTCATCCTCGTCCTTCTCGAGACTGAAGGAGTAGGCCATGATGGTGCTTCCCATGCGGTGAGCGAGCTGAACAAGTTCGCTGTCGCCTAAAGGCTGGGTTGAACTGAAGAAAACGCTGGCATGTGCACGGATGACAGGCACAACCTTGGTAGTGATCATCTCATCTGCCTCTTTCCGCCCAACACGCCCGACGACAGGACTTGCCTGAAGCTCCTTGAGCTCGGTATCGGCCCAGAACATGGGCGTATCGAAGGAAGTCGGGAGTACATCAAAGTAGGCCTTCCAAGGGGACTTATCACCTCTTAGATACTCGTAGATCATGATGAGAATGAGTGATGTCCATGGGTCCTGGCCGTCTGCTGCATCTTCGTCATTCTCGTCGCCCTCTTCCTCCTTCTCATCACCAGTCTTCAGGCCGGGGATGAGATTGATCAAATCCGATGTGGTTGAGCACAGGATAGCCTTTCTTGGGATAGTGAACAGCACCGTCTCCGGCGCAATGTCCTTCTTGGCGATGATGCCGCGGCCGGCGCCCCGAGCCCGCAGGTCGACAATCTCGATGTCTTCATGGAACGTGGTACCAGGCCATGCCTTGAACCAGTCCAGAAATGTAAGAGCTGGTTGTAAGTAAGACATTTTGCGGGATTGAGCAGATTTGCGATACTTTGGAGGGTGTAAGATGTAGTTGTGTTGACTTTGTATGTTGTTTACTTTGGCCTTGCTGTTGCTAGTTGAAGATTTCTTCGGGCCCAGGCCCACAGTGTCGGTAGACGCTAGCGGCCCGCAATTTAGTAAAGCCAATACTGTGTTATTCGCACTATACACTGTGTGATATAGTCGCTGTCCCCATCAGAACGACTTGTGACTTCGTTGCCTTGTCGTCTTGTCTTACCATCTTTTGTTTTGAACTATCAGGCTATGTGGCATTCTACGAAGTTCATATAATGATATGTCAAGTAGAGAGACACACAGGGTCAAGATACTAAGTAAGTATACAGCACCAAGACAAGGTCGTCACGGTTCGGAGAGTCACGACTTGGCCAGCCTCAAGGCGTCAACTGCCAGTCATGAAGTGGCTAACCGGCTGTGTAATATTATGATATGATTGACAAAATGACGAGCCATCCTCAGCTCACCTCTTTTAAATCCTTCATTTGAGATGCTGTGACGATGTAGAGTTGGCGTGTGATGATGCACGCGTGATACATCATCCAAAAGGTATTTAAGCGTCAAGAAGGCCGCATATAACGGTTCATGTTGTTATTCGGACCACCGAACGCCAAACAACTGCCAGGAATCCCGAGTTACGTAAAAGATTGCCGCTGTTGTCAGATATCATGGCCCGCCACCGCCACCGTCACTACCACTTCCACTCTGTGGTCCGCTACCGCATTGCGCCTTGCGTTCAGCCTTGCGTTCCGGTGAGAAACGATGATATTGGAATCACGGTACGAAAACAGCTGACCTTTTAGATCTTTCAACCTAGCTACTATACTCCTCATGTTGTCCAGTGCCCCACGTACTATCATCCAGTGGTGAGTGTTTCGCGACCAAGTCATAATTTTGAAAGACTAAAATTGACAGGCTTTTCCAGAATATAACCAATCACTTTACGGCTCTAGCTCCAGCTCCGGCTCCGGCTCCGGCTCCGGCTCCGGCTCCAGTTCTAGCTATAGCTCCAGCTCCAGCCACGGCTCCTGCTTCGGATCCGGGTCAATAGCCAGACCGTCATCACTTTCAGGTCCAGCGAGTTTTGGCTTCTACCCTTTCTATTAATACTCCCAAAACAGCGGCGGCGGAATGAGCAATCGCGGCAGGACACCGGGCGGCTGGCAGGCGTCACGGATTATGTCGGTGGGAATCAACATGGCGAGGAATGGTCGGGATGACGCGCCACGGCGGAAATAATGAGTCGAAACTAAGACGGTAGTAGAAAAGGAGAGAGTAGTATGGTGAGGGTATCGGAAGATAAGTAGAAGTCGTGACTACTCAACTTTAGAGTAGCAGCGAAGGAGGATTGTGAGGCCGCCGTCACTTTCTCTCGAATTGGACTGTACTTTTTTTAATTTCCCCAATTGATTATGTTGTAACTGACTGTCGTTTTATTTTAACATTTACCAGACGGTTTTGCTTCTGACTTATTCGATCCATAGTTCAGACATCTCCAAATAGATCGGGTGGCGAGAACGCGATGTCATGTGATAACAAAAGAAAAGAAAGCTTTAAGACGAAACAAAAAACTGCCTAGTGACACCCATCTCGCCGTCTGAAGAAATATAATTCAAGCCCAGACCCTGCATTCTTCTTGTTGCCATCATATATTTCAACGGATTATAAAATATGGCGCGAATCACACGCTCGACTTTCAAGAGGAACAGGTCGCCGACAATCAAGCGGGAGAACAGAGATGAACTACCCGCGACACCTCCACGGCGGGTAAAGCGGACTATAAAACTAGAAGAAAACACGACGGAGACACCTTCGACTCTGAAGAAAATAAAGCTGGAAGAGCTATCATCACATACGCCGCAACTGAAGTCGCCAAACCTCCAGGCAAAGAAACTCAAGGCCTACGCCGAGTTCGCCAACAAATCGCCATTCCCCGACTTTAAGCACCCAACTCTCGAAGAATGTAAGCGCGCTCACCAGGTTCTCGAATCGCTACATGGTGCGCGAAAGCGACCAGTGGCTGTCGTGGCACCGACTGGGCGTGCCGGCTGTGGCGATTCACCGTCGGTGCTTGATGCTCTGGTGCGCACAATCTTGTCGCAAAATACGTCCGACACGAACAGCACACGCGCAAAGAAGAGCATGGACAAGACGTATGGCCGCAGCGACAAGTGGGAGGCAATTGTCGCGGGCGGCCAGGCGCAGCTGCAGGAGGCAATCAAATGCGGTGGGCTCAGTGTCGTCAAGAGCAAAGTCATCGTGAGTATTCTGGGCGAAGTCTACGCGCGGTATGGGAAATATTCGTTGGACCACTTGCATGGGGCAACTAGCGAGGATGCAATGCGCGAGATGCTCAGCTTTCACGGCGTCGGGCCCAAGACGGCGAGCTGCGTATTGCTGTTTTGCCTACAGCGAGAGAGCTTCGCCGTCGACACGCACGTCCATCGCATCACGGGTCTGCTGGGATGGCGACCGGCCAAGGCAACGAGGGATGAGACGCATCAGCATTTGGATGTGATGGTTCCCGACGAAGACAAGTATGGCCTTCACATCTTGCTGGTGTCGCATGGAAAGAAGTGTGATGAGTGCAAAGCTGGTGGGAGAAGCACGGGCAGATGTAAGCTGAGGGCTCTCGGCAAGGAACCGGCAGCTGATGATTTGGACGAGCTAAAGGTGGAAGAGTTGTAAAACATGCGCTGTATTTTTAGAGTATTAGCGATCAATTTAGCGGGCACACTATTATGTATATTCTCAGGGATAGGCAGCGCCACGTGGTCAGAGCAGCTTCAGCACAACAAACACAATACAACGACGATAGACTTCAATGACGACACTCTTGTTTTGTTGCCACCCTTTGACAGGGCATTTTACGCCTGTCTTTCGCATTGCTGCCGGCCTGAAGCAGCGCGGATGGCGCGTTGCATTTCTGAGTTCCGAGTTCTTTCGCGCGCGCATCGAGGCGGCGGGACTCCAGTTCCTACCACTTCTTGGCGATGCGGCTCTTGATGATGCGTCGCTCTTTGATCGGGGCTCGCTCAAAGCGGGTGTGAGTGCCGAAGATGCAGCGCAGCTCCCACAATCGGTGACAGACTCGCGGCACCAGGCTCTATTCGCTCTACCTAGCGAGTGGGAGAGCCTAAAGACGGCCGTTACCACCCTGGCCGGCCAGCGCGACGAGAATATCTTGGTTGTCAGCGAGGCCTTCTTCTACGGCTCAATGCCGCTCAAATACGGTGCTGAGTTTAGCTGCAGCAAGCTTCTGTCGCTGTCCGTGTGCATTTCTATTACTGCTCCGGCCATTCGCAGTGTTGATCTGCCACCCTTTGGGCATCCCGCGGCATTTGCGACGTCTGACAAAGAGCGGTCTGCCCTTTTAGAGATCTGGGACGATTGGCTGGCTCGGTGTGCACCTCTGACAAGTATAATGTCGGCGAAGATGCTCGCGTCGGGTGTATCCCAGATCACGATCGACGACGCAGTAAAGAATATGAACTTTATGGGCGGTGCCAATTATGTTTGCCATGACGCGATTGCACAGGTTGGCGTGCCTGAATTTGAGTTTCCTCGCACCGACTTCCCCAGCGGATTTTCTGTGGTCGGTATCGTCCCGCCAGTGATTCCGTCTGCGCCGCCTCTCTTTGGCTGGTGGGACAATGTGGTAGCGAATCACACCTCACCCAACAAGAAAAAGATTGTTGTCGTCGCGCAGGGGACCGTTGAGACAGAACCACGTGAACTGATACTGCCAACACTGCAAATACTCGGCGGGCACGACGACGTGATTGCGATTGCAATTCTGGGTGTTCGAGGCGCGTCACTGGAGGCAGATCTGTCCGCAAACAGTCTCGTAGCAGACTATTTGTCGTATGATGCGATTCTTCCCTTCGCCGATCTATGGGTGCACAACGGCGGATACGGCGCGACGACGCACGGAATCGCACACGGCGTGCCTATGGTGATTGCGGGCGACACGCAAGACAAACCAGAGAATGGGAAACGTGTACAGGCGTGTGGTTTGGGCATTGACCTGCGGACGGCACACCCGGCTGTCGACGATCTTCGAGATGCGATACTCAAGGTGTTGCGAGAGCCAAGTTATTCGGCGGTAGCCAAGAAATTGCAGTCGACGCATGAGAGCATGGACTGTGTCGGAAATGTTGAAGCATTGATTCTGGCGCAGGTGAGCTGTCAATAAGGGCTGACAATATGGCCATATACAATGACAGTAGATCTCAAACACATCTTGGTATTGTGTCAGATTGTCGATCATCTTGTGTCCAGATTCAGCCTGATTATGCCTTCCTCAATTACCAGTAATATGCTGTTGCATCGACATGTCGGGGAATACATGTCGATCATGTAATTGACCTGTTTCGCAAAATTTCTATATCAGAGTGTTTTCAATAGAGTAGATTCCTTGGAGATGGAAAAACATATAACAACACCACCACGTCGGAGATTTAGTTTCTTCGAGAACAAGGGCAAGCAAACATCATGGAGAAACGACCAGAATCATCACAGAGTAAATACTCCACATCGACAGAAAATGACTCTGCCGTCACTCCAACCAAAGAACCAACTGTTCTCGGCAGCTCGGAGCTGTTCAATGAAAATGGCCTCCGGTATATTCCTATGCCGACACCTGACCCCAAGGATCCCCTGAACATGCCGAACTGGCAGAAATGGACAGCTATTGTTGTGCTCTGCATTTTTGGCTCACTCGGCCTGGCTGCCGAAGTGGTCATCGGCGGACTTATTCCCGTCTTTCTGTTGGAATATTCAGGCGTCGACCCTGTCTCCGTTTTGTCGGATCCTGCGACATCAGATCGCGTCGGCAGCGGTGACCCGTTGTCAATCCTACCGGCCGGTGTGGCACCAAAAGTAACTCTTGTTCAAGTCGCGCTGCTGGCAACGGTACCCCAAATTGCCAACGGAATTGCCGGTTATTTTCTCATCCCACTCTCAGTCGCAATTGGGCGGCGGCCGGTGCTGATCGTGACGGCCATCGCTGCTTGGGCTGGTGGTTTCTGGGCCGGTGCAAGCACATCGCTGAGCAGCCATATCGCGGCTCGCGTCGTCCATGGCCTAGGTGCTGGATCTGTCGAGGCCCTCTTGCCGCTCATTGTTCAAGACATGGTTTTTATTCATCAGCGTGCGCGTGCGACCGCGGCCGTTATTGCAAGCCAGGGTGTATTTATCGTCATACTGGGTATCCTGGGTCCGTATTTTTCAGCACATTATACCTGGCGCTGGATATACTGGATCACTTCAATCTTGGGGGTCATAGTCTGGGTACTCATTATGATATACGTACCCGAGACCAAGTGGATGCGATCAAAGGAAGAGCTCAGTGGGCGGGCGGTCTACCCGCTCGAACCCGGCGAGAACCGCCCGCGGATGAACATCCAGATCTACGGACCGCGAACGAAATGGACCAACTACGGCGTCTTCCAGAACGGCATTCACTGGAGGGAAGGCCTCGTTGGAACCCTCGAGCCACTTCGTGTCTCGTTCTATCCGTCCGTCTTGTTTATGGTTGTAATGAACACTGTTTTTTTCACAATCAGCTCGGCGACTGCACAGACCATCACCTTTGCTCTTCTCGCTTCTGGGATACCCTTTGAGTGGACAGGTATCTCGAGTTTGCCCTCAATCATCGGAACAGTCATGATTTATTTCCTGGGCGGCACTGTTGCCGACAAGATGGCTCTCAAGATCACGAAACTCAATGGTGGCCAGCGTGAGCCCGAACACATGCTTCCCAACATGGCCATCTCCTTTGTCATGGGTGTCAGTGGGTGTTTCATCTTTGGCCTGGCAGCCGAAAACAAACTCTCCCCTGCATTGCTACTACTCGGCAACTTTTTGCTGCTGTTTGGGAGCCTCACGCTGTTGACAACGTCCAATGTATTTATCATTGAGAGCTACCCGCAAAAAGCCAACTCTGTCATCGTGTCTGCATCGTCGCTAAAGATCATTGCAGCTTTCTTCCTATCGACACAGGCAACGACGTGGCTTGCCGAGCTCGGCTCGCTGAAGCTCTTCGCGGTTTTTGCTGAGTTGCTTATAGTGGTGAGCCTAGGCATTCCCGTCCTATACTTTTTCGGAAAACGAATGCGAATGTGGACAAGTGGTGGTGTGTAGATGGATTCCATCAGTGCACAGTTTATTATTTATTGCGTATATTTACCCTATTATTTATTGCGTATATTTACCCCCGGTGTATATATTGTAATTCAAATTTCATGTTGAGGTTGTATCTGGGCAATTTTGAAGCATATTTCCATGTTCGTTAAATTCAGGCTGACTCTATAATTCTCTTTGCACTGCACCCCTTGCTTTGGCCTCTCTCCACAGCCTTTCGGCCAACTCTTCTTTCATTCGACCTCCGGCTGTCTTTGTCCTATTGCACACGAAACCCGACCAAAGCCCTCTTATGCATGACTGACATTACGAACAAAGGCACAGCGTAAGTCAGCCAGAAATTATTTCAAAGAGAAGCCAGCTCAATCCAAGGCACAGCTGCAGCAGGTGAACAGCTCTGTATCTTCATTGTTTACTTTGTTTGTCGCCAGCATCCCGCCGACCCCAACCCTCTGCATCCTACATAGTACACCAAGGCACCAATATCGCCGTGAAACATGATGGCAGACCGAAGGGGCATAACAGTAGTGAACAGTCACGATGTATAAAGAATTTTTCATTGAATGATGTACGGTTTGCGTTCCGAGCGATATATGACAGTTGTCAGTCCACACGACATCCTATTTCCTTCCCAAATTAGACCAATTCGGTAATCCTCGGCCTCTTTAGAGTTAAGCTTAATTGTTATGCCTGTATGTACATATATATAGATGTCCTGCTGCCATGAAAGCCAACTTCAAGTTTTTTCGTAGATCACATCTTCACGATCATACACTTTGGCCTCGCTTCCATCTCTCACCTCATCAACACATCACTGCTACGGCAATCTTGTTGTATCCTAGCATTCGCATTTCAATTTGTCATTTCCCACCACCGGCCAGAACAATGTTCAAAATGCTCATCACTGTCCTTGCTTTTCTGGCAGACGTCACTGGCGTCATAGCCTCGCCAATTACGGTCAACTCCACCTCGTCCCTCGCCGGCCGTGATCCTCTTCTACAGGGCGGCTTCCTCGATCACTGCAACTTGGTTGTGGTAATCCAGTTTGGTTCCGACTATGGCCACCTTCATGCTGACTGTATTCTCGACCCGGCCATTGAAGGCTCGGAGATCTACAGCTCGCTCGATCTAAGTCTGTGCATGGGCAACTACAACAACCACCTTGGTTGGGGCTATCTCGGCGGTGCCATGTCTTCGTGCACCAACTGCGCCAGCCGCATGTGGGACACACAGTACATTGACTGCGACTGCGGCAGCCTTAACCTCAATGATGGAGTCTACATGGCTGACAACGGTGCTCTGGCATGCTACGACCAGGTCGCCGAGCCTCACATCGTGCCGACATGATTTCGGAGCCTGGTTAGGCACTCGAGCAGTTCTGGATTATAGCTATAATGCTTTCGATATACTCTGTTGTCTGCTGCTGTAAGAATAAAAAATAAAAAATAAAAATACAAAACTTTCTCTTCGTCTTTCTTCTTTTGAACTGCAAGGCCTTCAGGTTCTTTATATTATATCCCAGATTAAATCCAATTTTTTTTCGGTGTTGCTCTTTTTTTTATATTTAATTTATCTGATCTCTTTGTAAAAAGTATGATCTTCTGAACTACATAACTGCTGAAAATATAACAGGCTCTCGTAAATGACGGCCCATGCAATGATATATATTGGAAAGATCAATAGAGTGGCAAGGGCCGCTGGTGGCCAGGAAGACTGTGGTGCGATATTCCCGACAACAACCATATTTTGTGTCATACAGTTTTACCTCACCCGAATCTGCGATTAATTTAACAGTTCGTTTTGAATGAAAGAATAAATAAATTGAATATAACCGAATAGACTGCCACCAACTCCAGAATGCTCGTGACAATAAACCATACCTTGCCGGTAGTAAGTAGCAAGCAGTAAGCAGAACGCAGTGAAACAGTAAACGGAAAAAGGGTAAACAAATCAGACTACATCAATCATCAAATTTGAGTTTACTTCCTCCGCCCACCACGACCGGCACCGGCACCAGCACCACCCATACCGCCCATACCACCCATACCACCCATACCGCCCATACCACCCATGCCCATCTGCTGCATCATAGCCTGCATGTCCATGCCATCGGGCATACCCATGCCGCCACCTCCACCGCCACCGCCGAGCATCTTCATCAGGTTGCCCATGTCAGGCATCATACCGCCCAGACCACCGGCACCACCACCGGCACCTCCTGCGCCGCCGAGACTCTGCATACGCCGCTGCATGGCAGCCATCTGCTGCTGTTTGTTGGCCCCGCCCATCTGTTGCTGTGCGCGCTGCATGTTCTTCATGTTGCCGCCCATCTTCTTGGCCATGCCGGCCATCATGCGCTGCTGTGTGAGCAGCTCCTCGACCTCGCGAACGTATGTGCCTGAGCCCCGAGCCACGCGCGTGAGCCGTGTCGGCTGCTCCAGGAACATTTTGCCATCCGAGTCGAGCTCCTTTTCGGTCATGCTGTCGCAAATGTAAACCATGCGCTTGAGCTTGGCACTGCCCTCTTCGTCGTCCATGCCGGACATGAGTCCGCTCATGCCGGGGATCATGCCGGCCATTTTGGACAGGGGGCCCATCTTCATAATGTTTTGCAGTTGGTCGCGCATATCGCGGACGGTAAAAATGCCCTCGGTGATGTGCTTGAGGGTATCCTTTTGGTCGAGCTTGAGGGACTGTACGTGCTCGACGAGGCCAGCCATGTCGCCCATGCCCAGCAGCTTCTGGACAAACTGCTGCGGTGCAAACTTTTCCAGGTCGAGCATGTGCTCGCCCGTGCCGAGAAAGACAATGGGCGTATGTGTTGCGGCGACGGCGGAAATGGCACCACCACCGCGCGCGTGGCCGTCTGTTTTTGTGATGATGATGGCACCGAAGTCGGCAGCCTCTTTGAACGCCTTGGCCTGGGCCTCAGCCTGCTGACCAATGGTGGCATCGAGCACCATGATGGTCTCATCGGGCTTCACGGCCGTCTGGATGTCCATCATCTCCTGGAACAGCGCCGACTCTTGCCGATGGCGACCTGAGGTATCGACAATGATAATCTCAAACTTTTCCTTCTTAAACTTCTCGACACCATCGCGCGCGACGACAGCCGGGTCGGTCTCGGTGAGCGAGCCATAGTATGGGATCTTGGCCTTGGTGGCGTTCTGGCGCAGCTGGTCAAAGGCACCGGCACGGAAGGTATCGGCACACACAAGACAGGCGCGGAAACCACGGCTCTGGTAGTGGCGGGCCAGCTTGGTACACGAGGTGGTCTTGCCCGCACCCTGCAGACCGACAAACATGATGACGTTGGATTTGTTCTTCTTTGGCTTGAACGGCTCGGAGTGGGGGTCGACGAGGCGCACGAGCTCGTCAAAGACGGATTTCTGGATAAGGCGTTTCTTGTTGACGGCGGGCGGCAGCTCCTTGAAGTTGACGGTGGCCTTGATGGACTTGCGCATCTGCGCGACAAGCTTGACGTTGACGTCGGCCTCGATCAGGGCATTGCCAATCTCCTTGAGCATCGAGTCAAACGCCTTCTCGTCGATGTTGGGCGCGCGCGTGAGGTCCGTCACGGCCGCATTGATGCGGCGGCCGAGATCTTGAAGAACCATTGTGGGTGGCGGAGTGTAGCGTGTAGCGTGTAGCGTGTAGCGTGTGTAGCGTGCAAGAGGTTTTAGCTTGTCGGGGTAGAGTTGGCGTGGTTGAAGTGTCGTCTATCGCCGTCTGTCACCTGTCATATATCGTCGTCGTCGTCGGCGTCTTCTAGAAGCTATTGCCAATATTAGGGGCCAGTTTTCCGCCACTGCCCGCTGTGGGATCGTGGGGTGGCGGTGTGGGGCGGCAGAACAGAGCACGTTGAGCTCCGTCTTAGTGTCTTCTTAGTGACAGCAGTTGATCTTTTGTATTTGATCTGAATTTAGCGTAAACGCAGAAATATGAGCACGTGACTGTGAGCTTGAAAAAAAGTTTCGGTGGTTCCACCCCAGCACGACAACATCGACGACTCGAGATCACGGCCTATTACTGTCGATACCGATACTGACGATACCGACTGCACAACCACAGCACAACATGTCTTTATTACGACGCACACTCTTGCAGGCGGCACGCCGGCCAGCACCGACAGCATGCATTTCGCAGAGCGCTCAGAGCGTCTCGCGGCCCCAATCTCAGTTCCAGTCGACATATTCCGACTCACAAATACAAGACGCTATTGCCGAGCAGGCCGCCTCGGCTGACGCATCGTCTACGTCTACTGCCACTGTCGACACCCCCGCCGATCCCCAGAACCGCCCCCGCTGGTCGTACACGCCCGAGCGCATGAAGGCCCCCTTCGCCCTGTACCAGCCCAAAGACCCGCGCCGCTCCGTATGGGTCGTCAACGAGGACCCGGCACGGCTCGACAAGATGTACGACCGGCTGCTGGGACGCGATCTGACACGCGCTCTTCCGGAGGAGCTCAAGTGGCTGGCAGTGACGCACAAGAGCTTCGATAACGGCCGGCGTGGCTTCAACACGCGGCTGGCGTACTTTGGCCGCATGATTGTGGTGATGGAGACGAGCAAGATGATCATGGTGACGCCGAATCAAGCCGACTCCACACCACAAGACCACTACGGCCGGGCGCCATTCTCGCACCCGGCGCTGGAGATGGTCGACCGGCTGGATGCGCGTCAGCCGTCGGAAATAGCCGACCCCAAGCGGATGGCGGTGCTGGCCAAGAATGTGGGACTGCCGTCGGTGATGCGGTGGAAGCCGAGATTGCCAGAGAACCTGGCGGGCAGCGGAATTGACACTGTGTCGGCCACAACACTGTACGCCATTGTGGGCGCCGTGTCTCTGCAGTTCGGCGGCGCAGTTGCGGGCCAGGTGGTGCGCGAGCGGATGCTGCAGAAGCTTGTGCAGCTGTAACTGTGAGGGAAGAAAATGAATGTTGTCAATATTTAAATGCCAAAATGTACGAGTAGATAACAATACACATCTAGAACCATAAACGTGTTACTCATACATAAAAACCAATACTTGTGAGAGTGATGCAATCATTATCATTATCATATGTACAGACCAGCCATAAAGATGAGCCAAAGCCAAAGAAAAACCATGGAAACCCGAAAGGAACAATCAAAGAAATACAACGAGAACCAAACCAAAGAACTAAATGACCGAAACCAACTGAAGAGAGCCAACAAAAAAACCGAAACTCGAGTAATAAACACAGAACTGGCCACCAATGCAATACCGACCAAAACTAAAACTAATGATTACAGAACACAAGAAAAAGACAATACAATCACACACAAGTTACCAATACCGGAAAAACGACTCCATGGGCGGCGTGGGTGGCGCAGTGCCAAACGTGGCACTCCATGCAGTGTTCATCTTTTGCGTGTGGCTCTCGCTGGACACTGCCTCGTCCTGCATGGTTGCGCCCTCGCCAAAGACGAGCTCTCTCACCTGTAATGGCCGCCGCCCGACTGTGATCCATTCGTCTTCGTCGGCGTCTCGGTTCTCGTTCTGAACGCTAGAGCGCACCCGCAGCTCGGCGGCTTGCTTGGCGAGGAAGCGGCGGTACTGGTAGGTGCCGCGGCAATCGACGAGCGAGCACTGCCCGTCTTTCCACGCGGCCGGCGGTCCTCTCTGCTTGTACAGGAAAAGCGTGAGCTGTTCAATGTCGTGGAAGATGGTGCGGCCGTAGATGAGCAGGAGCGAGGCCTCGCTGATGGAGGACGCACAAATGGCCAGCTTGATCTTGGCAAAGCTGCGGCGGTCGGCGCATCTCAGAATATTCAGCAGGTGCACCGTCTGGGACACGTCAAAGTCGCCGAGCATGGCAAGGGTGTCTGCGTGCGGGGCAATGAAGAGGCGGCGGTGCGAGTCGAGGCGGACACCGCCGGCGAGGTCGCACGGGGTGTTGACGGCCAGACGAATCGAGGCCGAGTAGTGGCGCAGCGCTGCGGTGCGGGCCTCGTAGGAGACGGACAGGGCGGCCGGGTTGGCAGACCAGGACTGATAGTAGGGGGTGTGCATGTCGGCATAGTGCGACTTGCGGCGATGGACCTCGACGACGCGGGGCACAAAAGATAGGCGCCATATTTTGAGACGGAGCTCCGTGGGCAGATGCGTGAAGCGATGGAAAGTAGTGGCGGCTGGGCAGTCAGGAGGTGCCAAGGACAGAGCCGGTGACGGCGGCGATATAGATAGAGAAGGGCATGGCGGGCTAGAGCAAGAGGCGGATAGACGAGGAAGGGAAGGACGAGTGATTGAAAGAGGAAGGTGCAGAGAGGCAGGGCCGCGGCACGACTCAAACGAGCTGAACGGCTCAAAAGAGAGCGAAGGTGCAGGTGAGGGGGGCGGGGAGTAGCTTAGCCTCGGTGTGGGCGGCGGCGTATCTATATCTAGATGCATCTTTGATGTCTTGAGGGTAGAGTTGGTAGGAGGGCCGAGGAGGGTTTTGTCCATCTTGTGGTGGTGGTTGTGCTTGCTGTTGGGTGTGGCGAACAGGTCATAGCTACAGCCAGCACCGGCATCGCGGAGAAGAAGGGCGCCCATGGGTGCAGAGAGTGAGCGAGAGAGGCAAAGAGGGTGAGAGCGAGAGTGAGAGAGTGAGAGAGTGAGAGAGTGAGAGAGTGAGAGAGTGAGAGAGTGAATGAGTGAGAGAACGATGTGATGAGATGGGATGAACGGGTGGTGATGACTGGATGGACGAGATGCAGGCAGCCTGAGCAAGAGCACACCAAGACCAACGAGACCGGTGAGACCAGTATGCCAGTGCCAGTAGACCAGACCAGCAAGACCAATGAGAGTATGCGGCCACACACCAATAAGAGATGCAGGGACGGTTATGAAATACAGTTGAAGAAGAAATAAGGATAAGAATAAGGATTAGTGCAATGCAGATGCAGATGTAAAGAAGAAGGGGGCAAGACCAATCATGGGACAGTGTGGTTGACAGGCGACAAGGATGCGTCAACGGTGATCAGCGTGTGAAATAGAATAAGAAAAGAAATAAGAAACAGAAAGAAGAAGAAGAAGTAAAGCTGCAAGATGATTGGGGTTTCGAGGCGACAGAGAAGATGAAAAGGGAAAGAAAACGGCAGATCAGAGTGAGGATCTGGAGTCTAGAAGAGGATGATCGATCTGGATATAACTAGACAGACGAGATCTCTGGAAATGATATGATCATGGATATGGATAAGGGTATGGAGATGGGTATGGCAATGCAGTCATAATAATAGTAATAGCATGTCGGCAATACCAATAATGCATGCCTGGTGTCTCGTGTGCGTGTCTGTGTTTCGTGTCGTCCTGTTGTATGTCGTATCGAGCATAAGGGTCTTTATTAGGGTTTCCTCTCTCTCACTCTCTCTCTCTCTACATAGTATGCATGTATAACTTATGTCTGTCTTTCTGTGCCTGTTTATCTACATCTCTCCCTGCCCTCTCTCTGTCCCGTCTGCATGTCTCTCATCTTCCTCTGCCGGCTGGCTTCCGCTGTGCCGTGCCCTTTCTGTCATAATTACTATTTGTCTTTATGGTTCTTCATCATTGTCTTCATTGCCATATGTATCACTGTCTCATTCTTTTGCCTTTTCATCTTCTTAATTCACTATGCCCAATCCCCCCCCCCCCCCTCTCAAGCCAGTCTCTACCACTCAGTCGTTTCTGCTTCTACTTGCCCGCTACTGCTCTGCTCGTTGCATCGAGTGGACTGCAAATCAAGGAATCTCTTCTCGTCCCCTTCCTCTTTGGTCATTTCGCCTCTCCTCCCATTTCCCTTCTCCTTATTCACTGGCATTGTCCCGGTCTCTGCTCTGTCTTGGCCTGTCGCCGTGTCTTCTTCTACCTCTACCGTGCCTCTACAGCGTTGCAGTTGCAAACCCTAATTCCATCCATTCCATGGTATTTGGTATTTAGGACCAATTTAGTACTAATTTCGACTTATTCCACTCTCTTATTCCTTTCTTGCTGCTGTTATTCCTCTCTTATTCCAGGATACTCTTAGCGACTTCAGTGTAGTGATGTCATCTGCAGGGCGTGCTGGGGCCACGTCGCAGGGCGTGTGGGTGCTCTCGTTCATAGCTCTTTCCCTTTTGATTTTCCCAGATCAACCTCATCACACTAGACCTCTTTTCTCTTCCCGCATTAGCATTGATATATTAATCAATTAATTATTTGTATTAATTAATTAGTTAACGAATATATTAATTAATCTGTATCCTCGTTTGTTTTGTTTGCCTTTCTTTCTCCCCTTCTTCCATCATATATTCCCCTATTTTCCCTATTCCCTGTCCTTTTTTTTCTGTTTCTTGCCGCCGTTTTCTTCCATTTTTCTTCTTTGTTTGTTCTCCGTGGCCCCTTCTCCTTCTTATACAACACCATTGTTCCAATAATAGCCCTCGTATATCCTCCACCATGACGAGTCCCTTCTTGCCTTTCTTGCCTCAGAGCAACATTCTTCTACACTGTAGCAATCTGGCATTCTACATATTAGCATTACGTCCCAGCAGCGAAATGCCCT
Source organism: Ophiostoma australiae (assembly GCA_022392945.1). Taxonomy (NCBI): domain Eukaryota; kingdom Fungi; phylum Ascomycota; class Sordariomycetes; order Ophiostomatales; family Ophiostomataceae; genus Ophiostoma; species Ophiostoma australiae. The sequence continues at coordinate 844,424 of JAKRGJ010000012.1, forward strand.
TTCCTTGCTATTCTCAAACTTCGCCAACGCCTGTTTGCCCATACCTGTAATCTGCCGCCTGCGACTCTGTTACTGCTTTCTACTACAGTACCTACTATGCACATACCACTCTGCCACTGACCAAGTATTTGGCCAAGTATTTGGCCAAGTATTTGCTGATTCTGCAACTCTGCCTCTACCAATCTACAACTCTAGTGCATACTTGCTGCATACTTGCTGCATACCTATGTACTACACCTACACCTGCATCTGCATACTCACCGCTCACCTCACACCTGCTTACACCCTATAGACGCCTAGACACCTGGACACCTCAACACCTGCTGTAATTCACCCGCCTGTTACCCAAACACACGTCTCTTGGTACAGTGTGTATTCTCCATACTACCCTTCTAAAATAGTCTGAAATAGTCTGCTCCATACTGCTACCTCTCCCACGTTCGCACCAACCGGAACACCCCCAGCTCGACCCGCCGTCCTCGACCAATGTCGCCAATCTCTCCTCGCATGTTATCCATGCCACCTGACCCTGTTTTGACTTTTCTGGCCGTTTCTCTACTTCTGTCTCTGCTTATTGCACCCCGACGTATTTCACTGTCTGTTCCTGATCTCTCCTTGTTCGCCCCGTCCACTTCGTCATCCATCGCATCCATCGTATCCATCTCGTGGACAATCAGAGTCGTAATCCCAACGGTCTCCCTTTTTGCTTCTTCACTCTTGCCCACCCACCTGTTGCCGACAATGGTATACTCGGTAGACCGCACCCAGCCCGACATCTGCCTATATCGGCTCCGCTCAAGGTAGGATCCAGAAACAGGCGTCTCGGGACTGCCACTGCCACCCTCAGTCTCATTTTTGCTGTCGCTATCCTCCCACTCAACGAATTCCGAAACAAGGAGTCGGCCTGCCTTGGCTTTCTCCGGGTCCTTCAAGTCCTGCGACTTTGAGTCCTTGACAAACTGCCCAAAAACTGCATGGAACGTCGCCAGTCGTCCGATCGGACCGCCGCCAGGCAGCCGCGCGTGGCCCATGGGTATCTGCCGGAACGATTCGCTGCTGCCAAACGATAGATCCGGCAGGTCGTAAATCACCAGAAAGGGACTCTCGTTATTGAGAGAGAGGGGGCTGTCCACTCGCGCGTATCGCCGTGCTGACGGCAGCTGGCCGGCGTCCATGACATCGCCAATGTGCACCTCTTCATACCACTCCACAAACGCATCGTAGCTAAAACTGGCCTCGTGGTCGCTGTTGACGCCAGAGTTGATCCACAGAATGCCCGCGCCCGAGAGACTCATTGTAGGCGCTGTATTGTTGGTAGATCATATGTCAATCTATTGAGCAAAAGATAATAGAGAAGGAAGACTGAGGTGTGTTGATGGTGCTGCCCTCAGTATATCCCATCAACAGACTATGATTCCGCTTTATATCAATACATACGGACATCCCCAACACCCGCAGCCTATCACACAAAGCGCTGGTATGGCTCATCGCACATCACATCTCAAGTGCAAAATGTATTTGGATTCAGATTCCAGAAACAGAAATACAGATCGTACTGGACTATTGGATTATTGGCGCTATACGGCCCAGATATTCTCGGCGCTCAGCTGCCCGGAGACGGAATGGCCCAGCACCTTCTACTTCAGGATTGAGAGCCAGTATCCTGCCCTGGCGAGCGGTGATTGCAAGAGAATCCCAAGTCTCGGTGCTTGCTGGTTTTACTGAGCACAGCATATGAACAGACGGACCATACAGCTTCTGGGTACTGTGAGAGCTGCAAAACGCTCTTTCCTTTTTTTCAAGGATGCAGGGAAAGCGCTACCGCGTGCCTCAGCCCGTGGTCGAGTTGAAGAAAAGAAAGGAAACAATATCGTAGATGAATATGAGAGAAAGTACCTAATAATAGGAAGAGGGCTGATGACGGAAATGGTAAGAGCAGCTGGCCGAGACTCTGTGAGAATCAAGATGAAGATGCTAACCAACCCTTTATAAGAAAGAGCGGGCGACACACTATAGTCTGCTGCCTATGTAAAGGAGAGCTCCTTCTCAAGGCAGGTATCGATACGGCCGTATGTGCCTTTGTTGATATCAACAACCCAGGTCAACGTCCTCGCCGAGAATGAGCAACCGTACACGATGCGTCTTTTCAGATCACACTTCGGTTCTTTCCCTGGAATCTTCTTCTTACTACGGAAATTGAGTGTCGTCCCTGCCGCGCCAGCAGTATTTCCAATGGACACAATTTGACAGCCTCGCCTCGGACTACTTATATTTCACTTATTCCTCTTGATATTCCTCTTGATATTCTTTTATAAATAAATAAAAAATACTTTATAATAATTATTATCTAACTATTTAAGTATCTACTTTTCCTTCGGTGGGGGCGGCGGTAAGGACTGCAAGTGCGGAGGCAGCCATGGTGACAGCGTCGGCGGTAGCGAGGGCTGTCGCCTGGGCTTCGTCGTTGGTGGCAAGGGAGCCGGGAAGTCTCGCGAGCCGAGGGATACGGGAACGGCGCGGGAGCCGGCGGGGTCCGACATCGCCACGTGGACCGGGGTGCCATGATCTCCGCTTGGGCCAGGAGGACCGGGATCACCGCGTTCTCCTCGTGGGCCAGGGCGGCCGGTGTTATTTCTATTTTATTTTATTCTATTATCATCATGACAGTTGCCACGGCTGGGCTTGCCTAAATCCCTATAGCAGCCACAATTGATATACGCTGATCTATGTTCCTGGTGTTGGAAAGAACTTGTTAGCGACCGGAAAAAAATATGGACAACTGCTTCGTAGTTTTCAAGATGATTCACATATTAACCATTTTGTCGGGTGGAAGTGAAGTGGAAGAAAAATAATAAAATTTGCGGCCAAGGAAGAAAAAAGACAGGAACGAGAGAACAGAAAGGAGGGAATGAAAGGGTATTTATACCCGTCGAAACCAAGCTGGCTAATTTTTATGATTCCGCGAGGTGGAAAGAGTGATCAAAACATTGTAGAAGCTGCGGAAGGAGTGAGAAGGATAAACAAAACTAAAAGAGGAAACGAACAAGGAGAAAGCACAAGTCGATGAAGATGATGTTGGCTGCTGGCTGCACTATAACAGAGAAATATGATTGGCTATAATAGTGGGACACCAACACTTACAACATGAAGAATTACCATGGACAAGTACATCCATACCTCCTGTCGTTGTTCAAGTACAAAGCTTAACAAGTCATGAGCTCAAATTTACATCGATTCTAGATAAAATGTATCAGTCTGAAGACAATAAAACCCTATTGCTAGATCCAACAGACACTCGTTTATAAGCAGGTTAAGATCTATTTCACATGTAAGTCACGTGGTATATCATATGCACAGGAAAAGGCTGCACCCCAGGCAAACCCTTGCTCTAGCTAGATCCTAGTCCAGCTGAACCCATGCGAAAATCAAAAGTGCCGTCGCGAGAATATAAGACAGGTCGAATAGTTGCGGTTTCAAAATACTATTTTGTTTGACTTTCTCAATGTTTGACTTTCTCAATGTCAAGCGCAATGCTTATAGATATCAGCATTATCTGATAATCTTGGTCGACTTCCGCGTGTTGATAAGCAACAACTGCAGGCTCCAGTAGGGAAGGATCGAAACAAGCAACATTAACGACGCCCCACTTGTCTTGTCAAAGGCGGAGCTCAGCCATTAACGTTGTGATTGAGGACCTTCCAGATTGGGAAATCGCACGACGGGGGAACAATCCTTGTTTCCCTTGCTTCCTGTCGCCGGATAACGGACCGGGCAAGCTCGCCATCGATGAGTAAGCAGCGTAGATTGGATTGAGATATCGATAGCTTCATGTCGTCCCTCGTCCTTCTTCCGCTTTTGTGAATTGCTTTCTATTCTTGCCCGTTTCTTGAACAAACCCTACCCTGAACATCAATAAAATGAAGCTCCCTATTAGCTTGCTTACCCTGTCTACACCGGCACTGGCTGCCGTTCTCGGCAGTCCCTGGGATGTCCCGCAGCAGCAAGCCATTGGCAGCCGGCCTTCTGTGCACAGCGACGACGATATTGTCTCGGGTTCGGACTTTGTATGCGACCTGCCGCCACCCGTTGCTCCTGATGCCGATGGCCTCCCCTCTGCGCGTGACCTCTTTGACAGCCCCGAGGCGCTTGCACTTCAGATCAAGCGTCATTCAGCCCTTGTGAGCGTGCCCACCGTGAGCTACGATGTCATGGACGACGTCGGAAAAGACCCACGCTGGGACATCTTCTACGATTTCGAGGCTACTCTCAAGAAGCAGTTCCCCGCTGTGTTCCGCCGCGCCGAGCTGACACACGTCAACACGCACGGCCTTGTTTTCTTCGTCGAGGGCTCCAACAAGGACCTTAAGCCGCTGATGCTCACGGCTCACCAGGACGTCGTGCCCGTGCCCGACCCGTCTGCGTGGAAGTACCCGCCGTTTGCCGCCCACTACGACGGCAGCTGGCTGTGGGGCCGCGGTGCCGTCGACGACAAGAACAGTCTAACGGGCATCTTGTCGGTTGTCGACACGCTGCTCTCCAACACAACGTGGACCCCCCGCCGCAGCATCCTGGTCGCGCTTGGCTTTGACGAGGAGTCGTCAGGCAAGTACGGCGCCGGCTCGATTGCCACCTACCTTGTGGATAAGTACGGCCCCGACTCCATGATTCTGCTGCTCGACGAGGGCGGCTCGGGTATCGACTCGGTCAAGGGATCAGACGGCAAGGATATCGTGTACGCACTGCCGGCCGTGATGGAGAAGGGCCACGTCGACATTCTGTACGAGCTGCACGTGCGCGGTGGCCATTCGTCGATGCCCCTACCGCACACGGGCATTGGTATTGCTGCCGAGATCATCTCGACACTCGAGAACAACCCATACTCGCCCAAGCTGACCGGCGGCTCGCCGCTGCACGAGACGACCGTGTGTCGTGCACGCTACACTCCTGAGCTGGACCCGCAGTCGACCAAGCTCGTGCGTGAGGGCGATCTGGACGCTCTGGCCGCTCTTTTGTCGAGCTACTCGCCGGCTCTTGATTTCCAGCTGCGCACATCGCAAGCTGTTGACATTATCAATGCCGGTCTGAAGATTAACGCCATGCCCGAAAAGGTCGAGATTGGCGTCAACTACCGTGTTGCACCACACAACTCGCTGGCCGAGGTCAAGGAGCGGAGTGTCGAGCTGCTGCAGCCGATCCTGGACAAGTACCAGATCACACTCAAGGCCTTTGGCAAGGAGGCCGTGGTGCCCAATCCTCTGATCAAGAGCGATAACGAGATACGCGCCATGTACGCCGTGGACTACAACGCGACTCTGATCATCCAGTCGCGGCAAGAGACCGAGGTGGCTCGCGTGTCGCCGACGAGCGGTGGTGTGTGGGACCTATTTTCGGGCACGATCCAGCACTCACTCAAGGTGGAGGACGGCCAGGTTGTGCCTGTTGGCGGCATCATGAACGGCAACACGGACACGCGCCACTATACCAAGCTGACGCCGCGCATTTACCGGTGGGTTCCTGTGCGCCAGAACTGGGTGCAGCGCATGCACGCCATTGATGAGGGTCTGAACATGGAGGCTCACATGGAGACCGTCCGTTTCTACTACGACCTCATCCGCAACTTTGACCTGTCCGATCTGTAGAATTGTAGACAGTTTATCAAATGGATCTCACAGAGGTCTACTGGAGGCGAGTGGGATGCGGTAGGACGCACACAGAAGATGGAAATGCAATATAACATGACGTATATAGATGACGATATGAATGCAAAAGGATATTTATTTGAAATTTAGTATATGCTACAGAACACTATGTTATATTTTACTTCTTCAAGTATGCGTTAACACCGATAGAACGCAGCTTGTCAGCCTTGGCAGTAACCTGCGCCTCCATATCGCGCTGGTACGCCTCCATCTTCTCCAGCAGGTCGGGCATGAAAGCACCCAGAATGCGGATGGCCAGCAGGGCGGCGTTGGTCGAGTTGTTGATGGCAACAGTAGCGGTGGGCACACCGCGGGGCATCTGCACAATGCTCAGCAGCGAGTCTATGCCGTCCAGGTGTGTGGCTTTGACGGGAACACCGATGACGGGCAGTGGTGTATAGGCGGCTATCATGCCTGGCAGATGGGCGGCACCGCCGGCAGCGGCAATGATGACCTTGATGCCGCGAGCAGCAGCATCGGTGGCAACCTGGCCCATCTTGGCGGGTGTGCGGTGGGCCGAGGTGATGTCGACCTCCCAGGGCACGCCAAACTGGTCGAGGATATCGATGCCGGCCTTGAGGACGGGCAAGTCCGAGTCGGAGCCCATGGTAACGAGGACAAGGGGCGCAGAAGAAGAGGTCGCAGAGACGGAAGCGGCGATAGCGACAGGAACAACTGCAGCAGCGGCAGCAGCAGCAGCGGCGGCAGGGGCGGCAGGGGCGGCAGTGGGGCGCAGAGCCTTGGTGGCACCGGCGAGGCGCTCCTGGCGGATCTCCTGCGCGAGCTCGGTCAGCGGCTGGGCCAGGGCCTCGAGCTCCTTGATGGACAGGCGGGTGCCCGTCAGGGTAATGTGGCCAATCTTGCGGCTGGGCTTGGCAGCCTTGCCGTACATGTGCACGTATACACCGAGCTTGCTGGCAAACGTAGACTGGGCCAGGTCGATCAGCTTCTGGTGGGAGTCGGGACCGACACCGCCGAGGACGTTGATCATCATGGCCGAGTCGACGTGGGGCTCGAGCTTGTCGGGCAGCGGCAGGTCCAGGATGGCAGCCAGCTGGGCCTTGAACTGCGACATAAAGGGCATGGCCTCAATGGTCAGGTGGCCCGAGTTGTGCGGGCGCGGGGCGATCTCGTTGACGAGCACATCGCCCGTCTTGGTGACAAACAGCTCAACCGCAAAAACACCACGGCCCCAGAGCTGCTCGATGACGCTGCAGGCGACCTTTTGCGCCTTGGCCGACACCGAATCGAGCTCGGCGCCAGTCAGGCCGCGCGGCGGCATGTAGACGTACGAGCAGATGTTGTCCTCGTGGACGGTCTCGACGACGGGGTAGGGCAGGACCTTGGTGGTATTACCAGCGGCGTCTTCTTGGCGGATAACCATGACGGACAGCTCCATGTCAAAGGGCACCCACTTCTCAGCGTAGCACGCAACATGGCCAAACTCGGCCTCGGCCTGCACAAGCTCGTCATCGCTACCGGTAGCAATCTTGAGGTTGCCGCGGCCGTCGTACGAGTCTTTGCGAGCCTTGAGCATCCAGGGGAAGCCGAACTTGGCACCGGCCTCCTTGAGCGACTCGGTGAACTTGCCGGAGGCGGTGTTGATGGCCATCTGCTCAGCAACAGGGATGCCCTTGCTGGCGAGGTAGGCCTTTTGCTCGTACTTGTTCTGCACGAGGCGCAGGGTCTTCCATGACGGGTGCACAGCGACGGGTCGTGTAGCGTCGGACGCGATCTGCTCGAGGACCTCAGTGTCAATATGCTCAATCTCGACGGTCAGGACATCGCTGTTGGCAGCCAGGGCGCGGATCTTTTCGGCGTCCTTGAAGGAGCCGGCGACGTGGTGCTGGTTGCGGTTGATCTGTTTTGCGGGGGCGTCATCGGCGTCGAGGACGGCGATGGGGATGTTGAGGGGCGATGCGGCCTCGCACAGCATCTGTCCGAGCTGGCCACCGCCGAGCAGGCCAATTGTAGGTTGTGATGGCATTGTGGGGAGTTTGGGTATGTGGTGGTCGTACAACACTGCAGTCGTGACTGTACTTGTCGTCGTCGTCGCCGTCGTCGATATCGTCGAATTCGTCGAATCAGCGAGGGGTTAAAAAAATGTTTGCGCTAGCTTATGACGTACAGTGTAAGTGCCGCTGTCGGCGCGATAAGGAAGTGGGTCCATTCTTATCGCGTTTATTTCATTTTGTTACTTCTTCCACGTCGTTTTTGTTTTCTTTCGAATCAAGACCTCGTTTATAATTTAGTTTGATTTGAATCGCCCGTGATGATAAATTGTTTTTTCTACCGTCTTTACATAGTGGTTTAGTAATTATAACGCCACATAAGCGCACTTAACGAATTCCGGACGGTAGTTCTAGTTTTTATTTTCTGTTTTAATTCAACTTTCAGATCACACAAAGAATTATCGCGGCTTCAACCTTCAATATATACGAGCTGAACAGCAACATCTTCCACGTACGGCCATAGATACTGGAAAGCACGGGATCCCGTCCGCTCTCCCCTAGTTAAACCAGTAATCGGCGGATTAGTAGTTGGGTCGGTGACGACCAGCGAATACCCTCTGCTGTACGTTTATTTTTGCTGTTTTTTAATTGTATTGAATGTTATTTTTTTTGGTGTAATTAATGTATAAATGCAAACTATTAAGTTGATCTAGATGGTTTGACAGATGTTGCTAGAAATAACTATTTTCCGGTGATTATTTTCTTACTTTTTTTAGACAAAAGTAAAAATAAAGGTCGATAAGTGCACACATACTCTGTTATGACGAATTAATAACTCTGTTGAAATTCCATCTAATCTACACCGGCTTGGGCTTCTTCCGAACAAGGCCTGTACTGAGGACATTGACCTTTTCTGCCCCGTTGACTGGGGCTGGTGCTGCTGGCTCTGCAGCATCGCCCGTATTGATGGTCCGCTTCCTCTTGACCAGGCCACTTAGATCGTTTGTCCTACCATTTAGAGGGGTTGCTTCCGCGGCAATAGCAACATTGGCATCATAAACGGCCTCGCCCTCGACTGCCAGCCGCCAGTCACTGCCGACACCTGCTTCGCCGACCCAGCGGTGTGTGCTGGTGGTGCTCTTGGCCAGCGTTGTAAAGTCGAGCTGCAGAAGCAGTTCGTTGATGCGCTTGTAGTCGACAGGATCGACGAGCAGCCGGCCGCGGCCTTCGGCAGGCCAGTGGTAGTAGCGAGTTGTCGCCGGCCGTTTCGTGAGATAGTGGTGCTGCTGTGTTGTCTTGCCCCGGGGCGTGCGGGGGACAATGCGACCTCGCAGCTTTCTCGACTTTGACTTGCGGGTCTTTGTTTTCGTCTGCACGAGCGGACGCGGCTTGCTCTTCTTGAGTGTTTTCTTGTCGTCAACATCCCCGGTGTCATCGCCATCATCGTCATCATCGTCACCCTCACCTTCGCCCTCGACACTGCCTGGAGAAGGCAGAGACGAGGTCTCCCCTTCGTCAAAGACGACCCAAATAAAACCAGTCAGGCGGCCACTGGAACACTCTTGCCGGTACGCCATCATCTCCCAAAAGTGGTCCAGTGTCTTGACACTTGTCCACATACCGTTGCCAAAGCTGGGCCCTTTGTTCTTCTTTTTGTTTCCACCTAATTTGCCCGCCTTGCTGTTTGTGCTGTCTCCCTTGTGCACCTGGCCAGCCCGCTCTGCCTCGTCGTCCAGCTCGTCCATGTAGCGGGCCTTGGGGTCGTCAGGGTACTGCGGGATTAAGCATCGTGGAGGTATTCTCTTTTCTGCTTTTTCAGCATTTCCCTCTCTTGTTGCCTTCTCGCTTTCTCTGACGTAGTGTGATATCTTTTCGAGGGGATGGTCGAGCGTCCAGCGACTTTGTGCCAGGCCACCACCCTTGTCCTTGGGGATGAACGAGCGCATTTCATACTGGTCCAGGCCCGGCACGACAAGGTATCCTTTGTCATTGTCGCCAACAATGCCGTTCAGCACCCGGCACCACCACTTGACGAGCCCGCGGTCGTCTAGCACATGCTTGCCCTTGTTGTCGACACTGCCCGGGAACAGATACTGCGACTGGGCACGCGCAAACAGGCTGACGACAGGCTGGATTCCTGGACGGCGTCTCTGTTCCACAAGATATGAGACAAATGCCGATGATACAGAGCGGATTGGCGACGGGGTGCCGCGTGGCAGGTTGAGCAGGTGCAGGTAGCCGGACGAGTCGGCTTTGGAGACGAAAAACGTGCTGGCAAACGCGGTTGTGTAGATGAAGATTTCGAGGGCAAAGACAATCACCTCTTTTTCAGAACTCTTTTCAGAAGTGGCCTTTGAGGTGTCGATCGAAACAGCCAGAAAATGACTCTCGCAAAAGGTTCTGTCGGCCCTGCGTCCGGGCAGTGCGTGGAAGAGAGCCTCGCATCGGGTTGGCGGTGTCGAGATGTGGTAGACGCCGAAATCGTAGCCTTTGGGCAGGACATAAGCAAGTCTGGCGACCAGAAGATCGCTGCTTTGAGTTGGCGGTGGTGAGGACTCTGGCGGTGCCATGGTGTTGCACTTTATCTTGGAAATGGCGAGAGTGAGGCAAAAGTCAAGTGAAGACGGTGAGACGCGTTTCCCCAGATTTCAGCTTGAGCTTGAGCTTGACCGCGTAAAGTGGGTGGGGCTAATATCGGCTTCTCATTGGTGAGTCCCGTGTATACTGAAATGTCGACCGATTCATGTCAGTTCGAGTTATCTTCTTCTCTTCTTGCGTTTCCTTCTTTTGTATTCGTCGGTCTTTTATTTTTACAAACTGTGCATCTAGTTACAGACTACTTCTTTAATGCTGCGACATACTCGCGCACAAGTCCCTCGGCGTCGACATCCTGCAGTAGCCCCAGCTCCACCGGCTTCGAGTAGTCGAGGTTCCATGCCCAGCCGCGCAGAATCGTCTCGTACGCGGCACTCGGCTCGTCTACAACATACTGCAGCTTGTCCTCGCCGCCAATCTTGGCGAGCGCATCTAGAAGATCCTGCACGCTTGCAATAATGCCGGGGAAGTTGATGGCGCGCTGGTGCGGCGGAAGCTTGCCCGTCGGCCATGCAGAAATGCGCACCAGGTTCTCAATACACACACGTGGACTGCAAAGCGTCGCCTTGAACTGGCGGTCGCGGAGTGGCAGCTTGCACACAACACCGTTCATGGGTTCGCGGATGATTCCTGACAAGAAGGCACTAGCAGCCGGCGCCGGGGCGCCGGGGCGCACACTAATCGTGGGGAAGCGCACCGAGAAAGCGTCAATGAGACCGCGGCGGTTCATGTCATTGACGAGGATCTCCATCTGATACTTGCATGCGCCGTAGACGCCCACCGGCGTGGGTGTTGTGGCCTCAGTGACGACCTCGGGCAGCGGCTGGCCGTAGACGGCATTGGACGACGAGAAAATGACGCGGACACCGGGCTGCACTTCGGCCAGCTTGAAGAGTAGGCTGCGGACGGCATCGACGTTGACACGCTGTGCTAGAGCCGGGTTGGCCTCAGAGGCACCGGACATGATACCGTGGAAGAGAAAGGCCGTCGTCAAAGGCTCGTCCTTGGTAGCGGTGGCGACGAGGCTGTCGACGGCCTCCTGCTTGGTTAGGTCTGCCTCAATCAAGACCGCATTCTCGGGGTGTGCAGAGCCAGCAGGAACAGACGGCTTTAGCAGGTCAGTCAGAATGACTTTGTTGGCCGAGTCTTCCAGCAGACGTTTTGCTAAAGCAGGGCCGACGAGGCCGGCAGCGCCCGTGATGAGGTAGGTAGGCATCGTGATGATCAAAGTTGTTTGCGTGCTTGAGAATGGCTAATGTAGTTGGAAACCACCAGAAATGAGCAGGGACGTGTGTACCTGTATCTACATCTATCTTTCGACTAGAGGTCAAGTGGCCGGTGCATCAATCCCCCGGGGCTTGGGAGCTGTTAATAGGCGGACTACGTTAGACAACTACTAATTAGCCAGGAACCACCAACACGGAAGATTAGGTAATTAGCATGTTTAGTCGATATTCTGCACTATCCCGATACGCCCTTTCACGAGATTCTCCGACTGGTAGCTCTTTCCTCGTCTCTCGTCTTCTGTCTCCCGTCTTCCCCTCAATCCGCAGGGTGGGGACGCCCGTCTTACTTTACCCCACACGCCATCACCACTTACACTAGCTCTAGGATATCACGGCGTTAAATCAGAGCAATAAATACCGGCCCAAAGTACTGCCGTCGTGATCAATTAGCTTTCGCATGGTCGAATATTCTAAAAACAAGTCTCGTTTAATGATACTTGCTCATCCATATTGAATTATGAATAAAGATGTACAGATCTCGATGCCTCAAAGTGATGCAGCATGACCGTCAATTACTGAACGGAAGGAGCATCACATTGCTTAGCACTTGCCAGTCTCGGGTCTCCCTATTATTAGTCACCGCCATGTTCAGTTCATTAGCTCATCAAGAAGGCAACAAAGTTGATCAGTGACATTGCAGTTAACTACAGTTCTGACATAAAACAAAGTGAACCCCTGTGACAGGCTGATTTACTGGATATAAACGAATAATCGCCTACCCACTCAACCCCGGGAAATCAAAGACAGGCTCGTCCGGTCGGCCACCCATGCTGCCGTTGGGTAACCCGCCCACAAAGGACGTGTGAAGATGATAAAGCTCGCTGCTGCTGGCGATCTCATCCCCGTGCTGGCCGATAACATCGCCCAGGTCTTGGCCGACATCGAAATAGCGACCGCGCAGCACACGCTTGGCGATACCGGTTGCGAGTGCCACAGACGTCATGCCGCTCAGGTGGCTTGAGTCGTTGTAATACTGCAATATATTTTTATAGGCACCTCCAACTGGGAGCGACCTGATGCTATCCTCGGAGTACTTGGTATCGACCATGGTCGAGCGCACGCCGCCCGGGTGCAGGGCATACATATGAATCCCGTCATAGCCCTCGGCGTCAAGCTCTTTCTGGATACACCCCGTGAGCTGGATCAGAGCTGCTTTGCTGGCGCAGTAGCTCGTGCTCCAGGGGATGGTGACTGTGCCTGCGCGCGAGGCAATGTTGATGATGCATCCCTGCTTTTGCTGGGTTTCGCCCCGCATGTGTGGCAGGACAGCCCGCATCAGACAGTACGGCCCGTTGAAGTTGACGGCCATCTCGTACAAAAAGTCGGCGGGTGGCTGAGTATGCATGGCGCACAGGTTGTTGGCGCCGGCATTGTTGACGAGCACATCAATGCGGCCGACTTGTTCAATAATGGAGGCGATCAGGTGCTGGCACTCTTGCGGATCAGCTACATTGCATTTGATGAAACATACATCTGCGGCGCCATACTGGCGACACTTGACTTCCAGGTCGGGCGGCGGAGGTGTTTTGTTGTAGACAAGAAAGAGTCGGCAGCCAGCGACAGCAAAGCTTTCGGCATGAGCCTGGCCGATGGAACCGGCTGCGCCCGTTACCACGACGACTTTGGAGTGCAGAGCATTGCGGTACTTGTTGGGATGGATAAAAGAGTAGACCTCATTGTGAAGGCGAACTGTTGATCTTTCTTCTTCTGTCATATTGTCCGTGTTGACCATGTTGTTTGAGTCGTGGGTACCAGTCTTTAATGCTCTTTGGAGATCAAACTGTCAAACTAGTTCACGTAGTCAACCATGCATCCGATGAGGGGATTCTGGCAGACTATCTATGTGATAAAGCCCCATAGGATGTAAGTCACATTGTATAAAATCACATTATTTTAAATATTTATCTAATGTTAATTGATATTGGTGCCAACGCATCACGTATACCCACTAAAGTACTAATGATCATAACAGCTATTAACAGCCGTTATTATCCGAGACAGTTGAGTGGCAGTAGAGTAAACCATGATTATTTCGCTTCAGCCGTTTATAGAGGCAATCTAGACAGTACCCTCGACTTCCTCGTTGTCGTCGTGGTACAGATCGGGGCACTTGGCACCCTTTTGCTGGAAAATCCAGCGCTTGATCCACCAGGGCAGAACAGTGCCAACCTGGTACTTTGCAAACACGCGGTTGGGCACGGCAAAGATGTAGTCGAGCTCCTCGAGCGACTTCTGCTTGGTCTCGGGAACGGCAACAAAGATCATGGCCAGCGCCACCAGGTTGAGCCCCGAGTAGAAGCCAAAAACACCAGCGGGCTTCATGGCAGCAAGCATGCGCGGCAGCGTAAGGGACAGGACCGATGCCCAGAAGTTATTGGTAGCGACGGCCCACGACATGCCAATCTCACGATGGGACAGCGGGAAGACCTCGGCCGAGTACATAAACGGCACGGGACCCTCACCGGGCGAGTAGAAGGCGGCGAACAGGTAGATGAATGTAGCAACGGCAGCGATGCGCGCATTCTTGTCCGTAATGAGGTAGCAGAGGCCAGCCGTGAGGAGGGTCCAGAACATGTTGGGGAACGTAAAGAGCAGCAGCGTGCGGCGACCATACGTGTCCATGGTAAAGACGGCCGGCCAGGCAAAGATAAAGTTGATCAAGCCAAAACCGAACGAAGCCCAGAGCGCAGTGTAAGCGGAAATACCACTCTGCTGGAAGATGGTGCTGCTGTAAAAAGAGATAATGTTGATACCGCACATTTGCTGGGCAATCATGACAACACCCGAGGCCCAGGTGGCACGGCGCACGCGGGGGATGGTAAAGAGCTCAATGAACCGCGTAAACATGCTGCCATGGACATCAAGACCGGCATCGCGCACGAGCTGCTCCTCCTGGATGAGCAGGGCATGGATGTAGTAGAGATCACGACCGGCCTGCAGCGGGGAGTTGCGCAGACGCAGCAGCGATTCCCAGGCCTTGACGTACTTGCCCTTCTTCATGTACCAACGAGGGGACTCGGGACAGAAGAAGGTGCCGAGAACAAGAGGCACGGCGGGGATGAATGCCGAGCCGAACTGCAGACGCCAGCCAATGTCGCCAACCTTACCGACAGCCAGGTTGGCGCAGGTGCCCAGGAAGATACCAAAGGCGGTCCATACCTGCCAGGACATGACGAGACCACCACGGATGTTGGTAGGTGCGTTCTCGGCGTTGAACACGGGCACAGTGACCTCCTTGAGGCCCATGCCGATACCGAGCAGCATACGCGACGCAGCCAGCTGGCCCCATGTCTGGGACAGAGCCATGCCAAAGGGTGCCAGCAGCGAGAAGACGGAACCAATCCAGATGGTGCCACGACGGCCAAAGTACTCGTTGAGCGGATCCGAGGCCCAGCCGGCAAACAGGCAAATGGTAATGTAGGGCATGGCATTGACAAAGCCGACAATCCAGCCGTTCTTGGCACAATCGCCGACATTGATATCAGGGCCACAGGCAGGGGAAGAGTCGGGCACGCCCAGGGCAATGGGGAAGCTCAGGTTGGCGCCGTTGGAGGCAGTCTGATCCCAGCCCTGGATGGCGGCGGCAATGGAGCCAAGCATGATAGTGTAGTACAGGGACCACGGGTGGCTCCAGCGGTGCGTGACTTCGCGGCGCAGGGCCTCCTTGTCGGCGTCGCTCAGGACATCCAAGGTCTCAAAGCCTGCCGGGTTCTGGGCGACGAGAGCGCCTCTTTGAAGGTGATCGAGGGCATCTGCGGGTAGGCCCATCTCCCGGTGGAAGCGCGTGACATCATCGAGCAGGGCCTGGCGCGCAAGGCCCTTGAGAGGGTTCCTGATTTCACCTTCAAAATTGTCTGCGAGCTTCTTGGCAATGCTGATGGAGTCCTTTTCCTTGTATTGGTTCTGGGGAGAGACGTCAATGTGCTCCGTGCCAGTGACGGCGTCATTCGAGGTGACCTTTTCAGCCATCTGGGTATGTATGTTAGTGTGTGTGATGAATTATATGAGGTGACGAAAAGGAAAACACAAAAGAAGAGAATAAAAAAGGAGAGCAGCAGCATAACAAGAAGAAAAACAGATAACAAATGGGATGAAAAACTCACCTTAATAGCTATGAGACTATTGTAACAGTATGTATAGTTTGCTGTGTGACGGTTGGTGACAACAGACAGGAGAACAAAAGAATCAAACGGACACTGTTGTAAATGGGATAATCATTTCTCTTTATATCTACGGGTCGGATGACATATAGCAATAAGCATAAGTATACAATGAGGGGGTCATGACAAGAGCACGGGATGAAAGGACTTGAGAGGACGAGGTGTGGGTAGCATCTTGGACTCCAAGCTCCAGCCTGGGACTGTAGGCCCAGACCGAGACCGCAGCTAAGACAGATGAGACAGATGAGACAAAATATACAAAAGATACAAATGAGACACATAATGGAAGCTTTGTGAGGTACTACATCTTTCCATTCCGTACCATGTCAAAGCCGGGGGGATGTCTAGGATAAGTAGTGTTGTACTCACATGTATCTTTACTCTGCATGCGGATGCAACAACAATCAACTGCGTGGTATCATGGTGTTTGAGAGTGAGAAAGCATGGTGGGCCCGTCCTTGTCTCTTTTCTGCTCGTGCACATGGCCCAGGTGATCGGCACAGAGAGACAAAAAAGGGATTGACGCCCAAGACTGACAGATTGGGAGGGAGAGGGATGTGCAAAGAGGAGAAGCAGCAAAGATGTTGCAGCAGGGTGTTTGGGAGAGGATGAGGACAGGGGAGGGAGTGTGGTTAATATCAGGGAGAAGGATCAAAAGGATCAATATAATCCCTTCTTGAGATTCAGATATTTTCTGTGTGCGTGACCTCTCTGTAATATCTCACGCAAAAGTACGGACGTTGGCTCAGCTGGAGTGAGGAGAAAGTTTAACTCGGAGAGGATATAGGACAAAGAGACGGTTTAGTAGCTGTTCGGAATGCTCTATTCTAAGTTCTGAGACATATTCTAGACAACTCTGTACATTTTCAGTGCTGGCTGCATCTGGCATTTTGTCGACGGATGTGATGTGGTGATGCTTCCTCTTTCATCTGTCTCTCTTGTTTTCATTTTTATTCTCATCGTTTTAGGTCTCCTCTGCCACAGACGTCATCCAGCAAAAAACTGCAATGCTACCGCACCCTTTTAGACTAGCATAGAATACCACCCTCTTAGTGTCTTTGGTCTTGTAATCCGAAATACAAGTATTTCTTTGTATCTTCAGAGGTCTTACTCCTTCTTCAAAAACGGCCACATGATCATTCACTCCACGGATGGGGTCCGTAGTCTAGTGTCTGGAGTCTAGAGCCCAAAAGTCTGGAGTACTCCATACTCCATTTTTGCTCCGGTGGCTTCGGCTTTGGCTGTTGGAACGTTTGTTATTCCTTTTGGGTTTCTACTCGAATTCTTCATTCTTCTTAGGTTCTCTAATTACTATTTGCCTAGTTGCTTTTTTTTACTGTTTATCTCACCCTTGATATGTTATGTGACTACTACTATGCATGTACGTATTCAACCAGGTACGACTTTGCCTCACTCTCTTTACACCAGAGTTTGTCTGGTTTATGCAGGTCACGATTTCCGCCCGTCAGCTTGTCTTGCTCGCTGTATTTCTCGCTGCTTTGACATGTATATACTGTAACTCTCTGTAAAATATCTACATAGTAAAAGGTTCTAGCAAATTCTGCCGTCACAGAATCCTTCCAATAACTACTATGGTGTAGAATCGTGAAGAACGGTTCTCGGCACTCGGGCTACAAATGGCGATGTTATTACATGGGTCTCGATCTTTTCTCCCTGAACCCCTGCCCTGTAGATCCATACAGAACCTACCCCCCATGGGCAGCCACGGTCTATGGCTGACGGTCCATGGTTCTGCATTTTCCACCCCAGCTACATACATAGTAGTAGCTAATAAACAAAGGAGAAAAGACCAGACCTCCTCCAGATTGTGTAGGTCTTCACCCGAACTAACTTTCCGGGGTGTGGAGAAATGCGGGCAAGAAGGGGTGGACGAGAAATGGAAACGGTCTTGCTTCGGCGGTACATTTTGGTTGATTTTGTCTGTTATTTCTTCCTGATTACTTTCACAGACTCCTATTAGTTTAGAAGTGTATTGTTGCTCCCACCATCGCTCTGCAACTATATTTGTGCTGAAGTCATCTGATGTCTTTTGATTTCAAGACTCGATTACAGCTGCCGTAGTCGACAGTATGAATTGACACTGGATTATACCAAAGAGTACTATGGTAGATGATCGTAATACGAATCGTAAGACGATATCCACCAGCTTAACTTTCGAGACCAACTGACTGCAAAGTAATTCTACGATCACCACCCCGATGCCGTAGTAGCTGCAGCAGTAGCACAAATTCATAATAGTAGTCTAGAAAATAGTGTCAAAGAGAGCAAACGCCGGCGGGCTTGACCCCTTCGGACGCCCTAAGAGCGCACAGGGGTGTTTTTTGCGCCATGGAAGAATAAACAACCAGTCTCGTTAACACATGAGTATGTGAGGGTAGCTGTCGCGGTGGATAGCCGGTGCAAAGTGGTGCGCCTGGTAGTGACTCAAGGATGTCGGGCTCAGAAACCAGTTCTCAGATATTATTATATGTCAGGATCTGACTGCATGGTGCGCATTAAGACGCCCTCGGTTCGAGGTCGGGTGACCGGAGTTGTCGAGGAGCAGCGAGAGAGAAAATATGTGCAAAATGAAAGGATGCAGGAGAGGCTGGCGAGAGCGTATGTATATTGTTTCTGATGTCTCATAAAACCGAAAAACGACACAAATAGGTGATCCTTCACCGTCTGACTGTAACCTTCCATAGACCCCGCACTGCCTGGCAAAGATATAACATCACCCGTCAGATGGTGGTGAGCCTGTGGGCATCTTAATTTCTTTGCTGTAATTTATGTACATTCAAAGACTCGCAGCGATGTTTATTATGGCCATGTTGAGAGTGTTACTAGAGTCAAACATGTACAAACCGCAGCTCAAGTAAGCTTTGAAATCTCTTATCTTTCTTGTGTATGGTCTTGTATGTCTCGTCTTGACTTGACAGAAGCTTGTCAGTCGGTGGCTTGCTCGAGTCTTGTTGGGTTCTGCTACAGCAAATCTCTTTCTCTGCCGCGACTTGTCGAGTCTCGTCGAGTCAAGCCGTCTTGTCACGCAGTCTTGTGAGCTTGAAAACGGCCTGAAAGTCTTGTCTTCCACCAGCCGCCTTGTTTTCTAGGCTGGGC
Source organism: Ophiostoma australiae (assembly GCA_022392945.1). NCBI lineage: Eukaryota > Fungi > Ascomycota > Sordariomycetes > Ophiostomatales > Ophiostomataceae > Ophiostoma > Ophiostoma australiae. The sequence goes on from JAKRGJ010000012.1 coordinate 863,233, forward strand.
ACTGGGCTGGTCTTAGCCTGGTGGTCAGCAAAAGTCACTGCGCAATTTATGCCAAAAGTACATGCACATGTATATCTATGTACCAACGGCCTTTACTCCGAACTGTAGTCACGATGAACTAAAACACGCGAGTAGAAAAAGTGAACAGGACCCAGCAATTAGAATGAGGGGAAGTCGGGGGAGCTCCCGTGGCAGATGCGGAGACGCAGGCGTAGAGTCCAAGTATGACAACATCGTGAGTTCATTTCTGTGTTTCAAACGGGCAGAATATGGTCCAGCCGAATGAATCCCCAATCTTCTCCAAATCATAAATACTGGTCGATCGAAGCCGACGTGGCCATTGGCACTAGAAGCATCGTGGAAGCACACAAGACTCGGGAAAGTAGGGTCTTGAAGAGAGAAAATAGCAGAAGAATAGAATAAAATTCAATGCGACGTAGAAATTACACATCAAACGCCGACTAGGTGACTCTATCCAGCCAACGTGCTCATTGGCCGGATACACTCACCGACACTCCAGGCTTTCAACTCCAGGTTTTCAACTCCTTCACAGGATCGTCCTCCGACCCCAGATCTTAGACGTACGGGGAGGCAATCCTACAAGAAACAAGGCCACAACTCGTGAGAATGTGCTCATATGGGCTGTTCATACGGCCAAGTGCTTGATTGAGACTGAGAGTGACAAAAGAAGTCACCGAGAAGATTGCTGAACGGCGTCAAGACGGCGTCAATATGACCACTTTAGGTTCTTGCATGGCTAGTCGCCAAGTCTGCATTCGTTCGTCGGTGAAACTATAACGCGATTGAAACTGGGTTTAAAAAAACAAATAACAATTTCCAAAATATATATATAGATGCCTAAGTATTTCCCATTTCGACTCCACTACGCTATATAACACACAAATTCCCGAAATATTGTCCACGTGAATGGTCGGGTGGCCTAATGGTAAGGCGTCACATTTCGGCTGTGAAGATTGGGGGTTCGAGCCCCTCCTCGATCGATTTTTGGGAAATAATCTTAGGGAATTTTTTTTTGTTTTCCTGTCCTTATCGCAACGATGGTCATACTTATTCTCGAGGGTTTTTTTTAACAAAAGAAAAGCAATAATAAGTCATGTTCTATTACTCGAAATATATCATTAAGTCGTGTCTCGTATAAGCGGTGTGAATCGTACCGTTTGTTTTCAAGGTTGATGATGACGCGCATGCCTAGCACCCAGCACAAAACACTCTGCTGCGAGCCTACTCCTGGCTGACGCTCGCCCGTCTGTATGCCTCCTCTTGTGCCTGCTGCCGCGACTCGTCCTGCTTTGCCGGCTTGTATCCGCCTCCGATCGGATCGCACATCATATAGCAGACTCCGACCATGAAGACAAGGATCGTGTAGATACCAACCAGGTTAACATCTTCAAACGTCCATTCGGACATGGTGGCAGATGGTGAACAGGGTAACGAAGACGAGGTGTAGAATTCAGTTGGGTGTTGTCGAGTCTAGAGAACAGAAGAGTAGAACAGTTCCGATGCGGTACAGTAGATTATCGCGAGAGTGTCGGGCCACAGCAACGGCGATAATAGAAGGCGGTTGATTCTATTGTATTGGATAGCCTGCTATCGAATAGGAAATGCCAGAGACTTCTGTCGAGTATGTCAGCGATGAAGAAGAAGAGCAAGGTTCCAACACGGCGAGACGTACGGTAAAGATGTTGAGTCGTGGCTCAATGAGGCGTAGGTGGCGCTCGTGTAGAATGGCCGGGATGCGCGGACTGGCAAAAGATGGGGTATCAGAGCGCAAAGGTGAGGGGGGACGAAGATTGTGAGTATAAATAGGAAGCCTGGGACACGAATGACAAGGAGGCAAAACGGTATGAAGAAGATGGTAATGCAGACAGAGACAAGGTAGAAAGACACCATAGGAAAGAGCTTGGCTAATGATGTTGCCAGCCTCCTGCTCCAGTGGGCCCTCAACAAAATATCTCTGTGGGGAAGCTAGTAGGTGTCAAGGTCAGTCGACGTCGGCACGACAGACAGGGCAACGCAGGGTCTTCCATACGCGGCAACAGACATCGCGATATGTGTAAACAATGTTAGATGATGTAATCAAGACTGAGAGCTGAATCGTTCAGCTCTACAATAGGAAAGAGCGGCGAGTTTATGCATTGACGAGACAGCACTCAAGAAGGAAGGAACTCGCTCAACCATGACGTCACGGCCGTGAGCAATCCCCAGTCGATGTTTGTTGGCACGATAATCAAAGCAATCAGATAAGATCAGAAATTCGTCGCTTTCACATCACGGTTGCCGGATTCTTTGGTGTCGACAATAAGTATGCTGCCAAACGCACAGTTTTATTCTCAGTGCAGACCCCGCAATAAAACGCCCAGCACGCGTATCGTATCTCACGATCGTGAACATGCATCCCGTCGACAGATTGCCTTCAGTACCACCGGGTCAATCTGATCGATTTATTTATGTACATACTCGTAAATGTATTTATGTACTCTAATGTACTGCCTTTACCCGGCCACTGATCTACGCACTGCTCACATCTACCATACACCACATCTGCCATCGCATCCAAAGTCGACACTACACCGACGATCGTGTGCCAACCTTGCTGCATCATTTTGTCCGACTTATCCCCACTGGCGTATATCTCATCACGGGCTATCTTGCTGTAGTAATATGATACAGAGTAGACTGCAGATAGATGTTGTATCAATGTCACGATGTAGATGTCGTGGCTTATGTAATTGGGCTTAAAGATCTAAGACCTAGCTTCCTCTCCATGTGTCCAGCAGGAGCTACCCCGCCGTTCCTGCCGCACCCGCACGCAATATCCGCACTCGCTGCCATGCAGGATTAGGTAAAAGTCGCGTTCTACACGCCCGGCGACGTCGACATTGACAGTTCACCACGCCATTCTGTCTTATTTTGACTTTGCGATAAAATACATTTGCAATCTTCACAGTCTCTTGGGACTTGCCTCAAAATGGTCCTCCGCGTCGGCTACGTGCCGGAACACTTTTCCACCCCCATCCACTTTGCCCAGAAACACTTTGGCCTCAATATCACCGCCGTGCCGTTTCCCTCGGGCACGGGGCACATGATCACCGCCCTGCGCGCCAACGAGATTGATGTCGGCATTGGCTTGACCGAGGGCTGGGTCGCCGGGCTTGGCAAAGAAACTGCCAACGAGGGCGGCTACAAGATCGTCGGCACCTATGTCGAGACGCCGCTGTGCTGGGCCGTCTCGACGGGCAGCGACAGGCCCGAAATTGCCGACATTGCGAGTCTAAAGGGCAGCAAGACAGGCGTGTCCCGCATTGGCTCGGGCAGCTTTGTCATGGGTATTGTGCTGGCTGACCAGCAAGGATGGCTCTCTGCAAATGCGGCACCCTACAAGGACACTGTGGTCCTCAACACGTTTGCCAACCTGCGCAAGGCCGTCAACGACGGCACGGCCGACTTTTTCATGTGGGAGCACTTTACGTCCAAAAAGTACTATGACAACGGCGAGATTAAGCGTGTCGGCGAGATCTACACGCCCTGGAGCTCATGGAAAATTGTGGCGTCGACGGCGACGCTTGCGAGTCAACAAGGACAAAACGAGCTGGACGAGCTGTACAGCAAACTTGACGAGGGCATTGCCTACTTTAACGACCACCACGATGAGGCCGTGGCCTACATCAGCACGGCACTCGACTACTCGGAAGAGGATGCACGTGCCTGGCTGGCAACCGTCCGGTTCCCCAAGCAGACGCGTGGAGTGTCCGAGGCAACCGTTGACAAGTGCATTGGCATTCTGCAAAAGGCAGGTGTCTTGGTCGACGGCCAGGGTGCCACTACAGCCGAGATGGTGGCGTAAATTTGAGAAGAGGCATAATAAATAGATGGCGAAAGAGCGAGTTGAAACGATATTTTGTAAACAACAAAAGTAAATACACTTCAATTATCCACAGATGAGGCAGTGATTGACGGCAAATAGTCGACACGGGCGTGCCCGCTCCAATGGAAGCTGGCAGAGGCGAGAAGCGCAATGGAAGCCAAGATGGCAAATTTGCAAATAGCCGGCACATGCAGGGAATAAACGTGTCGACGTGTCCCTTAATGTCCCCCAGGTGTCTACCCATGGCCTCGCTTCCCCGGAGTACGACTCCGTCTCTCCTCATTCATCGCATTTGTCAACTCTTCTTGTCTTGAATCGTCTGTTGTCATCCGGCTCGCATGCTGGCATCTTTGACATATCGACTTGTCTCCGCATTTTAGATTAACCTTATTGCTCCTCGACTTGAATTTAGCCGGAATCTGGGGAAACATCGCGACCTCGACACTTGGCTTGCTCGGTTTCTGGCTTTGAGGGGAAGTGTTATTAATCAATTTTATAATTGATTCTATAGTCAATCAATCTGCCAATCCCGTGTCAATCCCGCATCAATTGACAAGTATAAAAGCCACGATGCCTCTCTACATTTTTAGTACTTTATAGAGATCATCCTCGACATCTTCAATCATCTCACCTCTCCAACACCTCTCTACCATCTCAACCGCTCACCATGAAGGCTTCTCTGCTTCTTCTTCTCGCGCCGCTCGCTCTGGCTGCCCCGGCTACCGAGGGCTCTGCTCTCGAGTCGCGCCAGGCCGCCAAGTCTATCGACACCCTCATCAAGGCCAAGGGCAAGCTCTACTATGGTACCGCCACCGACCAGGGCCGCCTCACCACTGGCAAGAACGCCGCCATCATCGAGGGCAATTTCGGCCAGGTCACCCCCGAGAACTCGATGAAGTGGGAGAGCACTGAGAACACCCAGGGTGTTTTCACCCTGTCCCAGGCCGACTACCTCGTCGACTGGGCCACGAGCCACAACAAGACCATTCGCGGCCACACCTTTGTTTGGCACTCGCAGCTGGCCAGCTGGGTCACCGGCATTACCGACAAGGCCAAGCTGACAGCCGCCATTCAGAACCACATTACCACCATCATGACCCGCTACAAGGGCAAGATCCGGGGCTACGACGTTGTCAACGAGATGTTCAACGAGGACGGCTCGCTGCGCAGCTCCGTCTTCTCCAACGTGCTGGGCGAGGACTTTGTGCGCATCGCGTTCGAGGCTGCCCGCAAGGCCGACCCGGCTGCCAAGCTGTACATCAACGACTACAACCTCGACAGCCCAACGGCTGCCAAGGTGACCACCGGCATGGTCGCCCACGTCAAGAAGTGGCTTGCCGCAGGTATTCCCATTGACGGCATCGGCTCGCAGGGCCACATCACATCAGGCCAGGGCGCCAACCTGGCTGCTGCCATCAAGGCCCTCGCCGCCTCGGGTGTCAAGGAGGTCGCTGTCACTGAGCTGGATATCCAGGGCGACAACGCAGCCGACTATGCTACAGTCACCAAGGGCTGCCTCAACGAGGCCACCTGTGTCGGCATCACTGTCTGGGGTGTCCGTGATACCGACTCGTGGCGTCCGGCTGGCAACCCTCTGCTCTTCGACGCCAACTACGCCCCCAAGGCTGCCTACAACTCCATCGTCCAAGCCCTGTCGTAAATCATATAGTGGCTTTTTTCAGTGTATCATGTATATAGTAAATAAAAGTCTACACTGAATATTATTCTTGCTTCAATGGTGATATATTATTCTACCTCAACCTATCCATTCACTACAACCGGCTGTTGTCAAGATGCGTAAGTCCAAAATGGCGCCCGTCGCTCTCGTGGGGGTCGATCGAGTCGTAGTCAAATGTCTGGTTGCGGTTCATCGGAATGTGGTTATACCGGTAGTCAAAGACTGCGGCATACGTCATTCGGTACGAAGTAAGAGCCATGTATGTGCCAATAATGGCGCCCGCCACAATATCATACCAGTTGTGGAACGCATCGATCGTAAGGGCACCACCAATCAGTGTTGCAAATAGGATCGGGGCATTGAACATGCTGAGCTTCCACAACGGTGTGTGCTTGTTGGAGAAGATCTTGAACTTGCCATTCATGTACAGACTCAAAAAGACAAAGCCGGCAAAAGCTGCAGTCGTGTGGCCCGAGGGGAAGCTTGTAAGCGAGTCGTTGATCTGCCATTTGTCGCCCGTACACACATCGCGCGTGTAGTAAATCTTCTGGAATCCGGCAGCATTGTAGCGTGACTTGCCTGTTTTTGCCAGCGACAGGTCCGGCTTGCAGACATCCAGAAAATGAGGCCGAAGGCCGCCAATCAGCCATTTGACAATGACTTGGAAAATAACCGAGTTGGTGAGCGAGTACAAAACACCAAAGATGGCATTGTTGGCATCCCAGAATGAGCGAATGCGCACCTGAAGTGCTAAGATGCACAGAACAGGTACGGCTGGACCGAGGAAGATGGCCAGCCATGAAGGGACAATCTCTTTGCGAAGTGGCAAGGCAAAATCAGGATTTACGATATTGCCGTTGTTGTCGGTCACGGTGAAAGATCTTGAGGCAGGCGGCGGGGTCATGTAAAGGACAAGGGCCAGGCCGGTAGACGACAAGATCGTGGCAATGTCGGCCCACGAATACCAGAACCACTTGACGGCCATGTAGCCAAGCTTGCACAAACGAATGGCTATCATGTTGCCGAATATGCATGCAACACGGTGACAAACCTTGTGCTGGCAGCAGGTCTTGGTCTTGGGTTTGCAAAAGCCGAAGAAGCCGGGATTCTTGCCGCGTCCATCGGAGTCTTCTGGGGCACTATTGGTGTCACCATCTGCCGGCGGTGGCGGGGGAGAAGGCGAGCGCGATGTAGGTGGAGGTATGGTGGGAGGCAGGGGAGGCAACGGGGTCGAATGCGAGATTGCGGACGAAGAAAGCAGCGAGACAGCTGTCGTGGCCGGGCATTCCAGCGGCTCGTCCAAAGTAGCTACAGTGCGAGAGCGAGAGTTGCTCCTTATCGCACGCAAGAGCGAACGGCATGCCATTGTGAGAAATGATATGGCAGAGAAGAGGGAGTGAAAATATAGGATTAAGAATGATGGGTTGTAGGTTGTAGGGAATCGTCAAGGGCGGCGGTAAGTAGGTTCTTTGACAGAATATAAGAATGAGAGTGAGGCTAAGAAAACGTAGGAGAGAGAGGCAACGGCAAAACAGAGGATGTTGAGATGTAAACACTTGTTGGCTAGCTACCAGTTGCACCTTCTACCTATAGTTGCAGTATCAACAGTTCTTTCCCTTCTTAAACTCGCGTACTAAAGATGACAAAGCCGGCCATTTTCGGTAGGCAGCCCATCAACGCTCTGCAATACCCATTCCTCGGAGCCGACGCCTGTGGATGCAAAGAAAACACCCTGAGGATCAGTGTTGTGCTTGATCTGTAAAAGTCGATCGTAGTTGCTGCCAAAGAAGGCTTCTTGGAAATCAGGCTCCAGCCGATCGGACTCGCTCATATAGCTGCCGGACCCGGGCGTGACATCACGAAGAAGCTTCATTCCCCGGGGCCCAGTTGCAAAGTCATGCCGGAAGGCCAATTGTTGTTCCGGTGTGTAGTCCTCGTTCCATAATGCAAACACGATTGTGTGGCTCAGGGCATCGCGCCACGCCGGCAGCACGGCATTGCCTCCCCCGACAGGCGCGCCTTTTTCGGCGGCTGGTGACAGCTGGAAGCCATTGAACATGTGGCCTTGTTCTGCAAGTGACCGGTATGCTTTGGCAGTAGAGTTGAGATTGGTCGAGTTAAACGAGCTTTTCGAAATCAGGCGTGAGCCGTATGTCATGTTATATGGCATCACACCAGTAGAGGTCGATGCAAGCCGGCTATAAAAGGCTGGGTAGTATGATGGAAACTCGTGCCATGTCGCCGTCACACTGATGCCGAGGGCAGCCATGTTATTAAGCCAAGGCTCTATGTCATTCTTCAACTGCTCGAGAGTCTTGCCGACGCCAAAAAATGGCGTCACAGAGAACCGTGGACGGGCATCAGGCAGTGCCAACTGCGGCCGGGCCTCCTGTGGATAAATGAAGAACTGCGCCGACAAGCCCTTGTCCGTAAATTCGGCAAACCGACCAAAGTAAAGCGCGACTCCAGCCCAAAAGGTGTCGTTGGATATATTGGACTCGCGCACACCCCAGTCAAATGTGGCCACTGAAGTTACCGCATCCGGAAACGCCTTGACAACCATAGATGTCACCACACCAAAGGTGCTGCCTCCACCACCGCGCAGCGCCCAGAAGAGATCCATGTTATCTGTCGGCGAAGCGGTACGGAACCGCCCGTCTGCAGTCACGACATTAATTGACAGCACTTGGTCGGCGCCCATTCCATAGAGTGAGCTCAGTGGCGAGTGCCCACCTCCGAGTGAGTAGCCACCAAAGATGCCAACAGAGTCACAGATGCCAGTGACTACCATGTGGTTTTCCTCCGATGCAGCCTTGAGTATCTCTGCACCCTGAACTCCGGCACCCACTTTGAAGGCCGGGCCAGTATACATTCCATCCTCGGTCGTGTAGTTGGCTATAAACTGCACACCACGGAGATGGTGCGTCCATATTGACAGCGAGCCAGCGCCAAGAGATTTGCCCGACAGATCGTGGCCCGTATTCTTGATGGCAAGGCGGACGTTTCGGCTGCGTGCAAAATTTATAGCAGCCTGCACATCCGCCACCGTTGATGCATTCACCACATAGGCGGGATAGCCTCCTTGGGTACAGAGATTTGTCATATTCTTTCTCGAGCTCCATACCTCGGACGGAGGAATACACGTCAGGCCTTGGAACATGGGCGACACGACCTCAATTGGGTGGTCCATCCGTACCAACTCCGTCGCCCATCCTCGCGATATATTTGCACAGGCGGCGACATTGTAGTTGCCATAGTCGGAATTGTTATAGCAAACGGAAGCAGCCGGCACTGGCTTGAGAAGTGCGCCATTGACGTCCGTATCGAGCTCGCTCCAGGCTTCTTTGGAAGGCCAACCGGCACCGGGAAAGGCCTTGCAATTGGGTGGTGGAGATACAGAATCGAATTCCGCATGGCTGTGATCTATGTTTATGTCAAGCTGTGTCCGTTCAAATGCAAACAAGTCTACACCAAGACTTGGCGGCACAAGGGCCACGAAGAGCAGCAATTTGAAAACCATAATCGCTACTTTTGCCAATAGAAAAGAAAAATGCCTCTGTACAGTCCACATAGAGTCGTCGCGATAGTCGATGTTGATGTGGTCTTTGTTCAAACACTTTGCCATCCATCAATATAGCACGACTCTGCCGGGCCACGGCTAAATTCAACAGTAATTTGTTTCCTAATATATCATATTGATGCAATCTACCGTCTACTTTACCACTCTTTCCGTTTTCCCGTGTACTCAAAGAATGCAGAGTTGTCCTCGTCTTTGACGCTGTGCAGCACCTTGAGCATGCCAGAAATCGACTCTTCCTGCTCCAGCGGCGCCATGTCGCCGCCCATGCGGGTCTTCACCCAGCCCGGGTCCATGGCAATCACCACAGCCTTTGACGTCAGCGGCCGCTCGCGCACATCGTGGGCTTGGTGCACCGTCAGCATGTTCAGAGCCGCTTTGGAGATGCTGTAGCTGACACTCTTGCGCGGCGTCATGGCGCTGCTCTCGTTCACGCTGCCGAGGCTCGACGACATGTTGAGGATGCGCACGGTCGGTGCCAGCACCTTGTTGTCAATCAGAAACTCGACAAGCTTGGCAGGGCCCATAACGTTGATGGAGATCTGCTCGGCCAGCAGGCCCGGGTTAAGCGACAGGCTTGTCTGGTCGTCGGGAGTGCCGTTGATAGCAGCGCTGTTCAGCAAAAAGTCAATCTTTTGGTCGTCGGCAAGCACATTGCGGCGGATCTTTTGAGAAAAAATGTGAATGGACGGGACGCTGGAAGTGTCGCATTCGAGCACGACAATCTTCGCAGGCGATGCTGCAGCTACGGCCTCGAGATCGGCGCGGTCAGCATCCGGGCGCGTCGACGCAATAATGGTGTTGTCAGCTGAAGCGGCGATCTGGCGCACAAACTCCAGGCCGAGGCCACGATTGGTGCCAATCACACAGTAGGTGGGCATTGCGGAAGGTAGTATTTAGAGTGAGATGGGAGTGACGGTGAGACGGGTGAGACGAAGATGCAGTGAGACGGTTAGTAGTAGTGTCGTAGGGGTAAAGCTGGGATGGACTGATGTCACAGGCGATAAGAAGGGTGCTTAAGTTGGAGGGGCTCTGATAGGTCTGATAGCGGCTTAGGCCGGATTGTAACGGTTAAGGAAGGTAGTCAAGCTGGGGCGATTGGGAAGTAGCGATCAGCTTATTTGCTTCGGCAATGGATGGACAGGACTACTGTGGGTCCTGAAGAATGTACTGTAATGCAGGGCTTGGCGCAGCCCATGTTCACGGTACGCGGTGCGATAAACAATCATTTGCCTGCATCTCAGAGAAGGCAGCTATTTTGATCGATGTGTCATCTTGGATGTTTTTATTATTATTTTTAATAAGATCAAAAGGCAACATCGTATCTTCGGTCATGGTATCATAGCATCAAAGTGTAATATGTGTGTTGACTAAGCATTGTTTCAGGCAGAGAGTGACACGACTGTAGAAACCTCGACAATTTTCTAAGTCGTTAGTGATTGAACAAACAAAATAATCATAGAAGAGGCACTGCTAATGGGGGGTAGAAACATACCGGCTTGTTGCCAGGCGGGCCGCGGCCGCCCGGGCCGCCTGGACCGCCCTGACCTGCAGGTGGGCCGAACCCGGGCACAGCCTTGCGCGGCGGATCGAGTGACGCGTCGGCCTCGTACGACTTGGTAGAGTACTGCACACTGCCTTCAGTGCCGCTGCCGCCGTTCTTGACGTACTTGACGTAGTCTGGAGCACCGGGGAAGTCGGTGTTGTCGGCAATCACGACCGAGCCGACGCGCAGCACGCCCAGCTCCTCGCACAGCTGCAGGTCGGGCAAGTAGCGCTGCTCCCAGTGGTCGATAAAGACGACATCGACACTCTGGGGTGCAATCTTGCCGTCGGCTACGAGCTGCTTGAGCGAAACGTCACCGGGGCCGGTCAGAACAGTGATCTTGTCCTCGAGGCCGGCCAGCTTGACAAAGTCGCTTGCGACTTGTGAGATCTGCGGGTCGAGCTCGAATGTGTAGATGTGAATGTCTTTGTTTTCGGTGGAGGAGGAAAGCTCGTCAAAGACAGCCGCCCAGCGCAGTGCCGAGTAGCCGACGTAGGCACCGAACTCGACGAGGACGCGCGGCTTGGTCTCCATGGCAGCGAGCGCCTTGCGGGCCTCGGCCATCTTGGCCGGGCCAAACAGCATGGGCACACCGTTCTCGTTGGCGTATGTCTCAATGGCGCGCGACAGGGCCCAGGGGTCGGACTTGAAGGCTTCGAGGGTCTCGGCAGGCTGTGCGACGATATGTTCGTGCAGGGCAGCAGCACGCTCGCCAACGATCTTGGCCTAGATTCTGTGTCAGTTTGTGGCTTTATGTTGTACTAGACAAGGGGCGAGATTTGACCTACAAAATCAGGTCTCTTTTCGTTAGACATTGTGAATGGGAGGTGTTGCGTTATAGGTTGGAGATGGTGTATAAATCGGCGAGGCTGTAGTTGAGGCTGAAGCTGAAGTTGAAAGGCAATGGCGACACAGATGCAAATGCAAGCCAGGAATTTGAACATGATAAAATAGGCAAGAGGTCGACATCCACGTCAGGAAGGCGCGACCTTTAAATACGTGCTCGGTTATCGGCTCGCTCTGTCATCGGAGCTACCCAGCTGTGCCTACCTCGTTTAAAGTTGTCGTCAAGCCTCAGCCTCTATGATGCCATACCCACTCTCCCACCAAGTATCCATCATAGCTTACATAGTACAGATTCTGAGGACCCATGTGAGCTTGTTTCGGCGACTGCCCATCACTCGGATCTCACATAAAGTCTTACGCGGCTTTAGATCGACGCATAGCATCTGGTCGCGTTAGTGGCGGAGCCGATACGGCACGCTTGGTCCTTTATCGCCGAGCCATGCCGTCTCTTTGAGGCTATGTCCGACAGGGAAGGCACACCCTGACCAGTCGGCAGTGGTCTTTCCGGATCTGCAAGCGGGAATATCCTTTATATGATTATAAGCCCCCTCGCTATTGTGATGCATCCCCGACATAGTGTGTATAACATGTCGCATATTTCACCAAATATCATGAGTTTATCCCCGTTAATCACAACACGGCTCATCACAACACGGCTCACATAGGCTGATGCCATGGGAAATATACAGCTTAGGTTAAATCTTAAAGCATAATACTAACACTGCAGGTTTGCAAGTAACAAATTGGACAATTAAAACTAGATAAAAATGAAGCCAAAATGAACATGAAAATGAAAAAAGGCAAAAAAGGCAAAACAAAATGCAAATGGGTATGACCTCGACTTTCACTCTCGCTGACAAAACAACTCTAGGCAAAGCAGAAGTAGTGGTTTTTAATCCGACTACAGAATATACACCGGCTGCCGAAGGTTGTAGGTATCGCTCTTGCTGATCTGCACATCCCTTGTGTGGAAGTCGTGCAGCATCAGCCACAGCATCATCCGCAGCACGAGTGTGCACCAAATGTCGTGCATGTCCTGATCTGTGGTTGGTCTGGTGTCCGGCTTGGGGGTTGGCCGTCTCGGTGCATGGCCGGGCGCCTGGCCGGGCGTCTGTGGTGGGTGAGGCTCAACTGGCTTGGGTGTCTGCGGTTGGTCTGCCTCGTCTCGGCTGTCCTGGTCATATTGGTTGTCCTGCCCCAGAAGCTCTACCATCCTCATCATGTTTTCTGTCTGCGATCCGCCAGGTGGGCTGGTGTCGAGCGCGTGATCGCTGTCGCCACCCATTGTCCTCATGGAGGACTCTGTGCCCGTCCGTATTACAGGGTGGTGGGATGGGGTGTGAGTGTTGCTGCTGTAGTGGACGCCGAAATACGGCGCGGTTGTTGCTGATGCTGATTCTGATGCCGATGTTGCTGCCGGCAATTCTGATAGTGTCGATACAGTAGATCCCTCCCTTGGCATGGACCTCGATGGCAATTGTGCGTCAACGGTGGTGCCTTCAGGATGCCCAGGTGTGACGGGCGATTCGGCCAGCTCCGGAGGTATCTCTGAAGTATCCGATAAGTCTGACTGGCCAGACATGGACATGATCGAGGGCACCGCTGACAGCGTCGGTACCAGAGAGGCCCGGTGCGTGCTTACCGGGTACAAGCCCCGCCTGCTCTCGTTGGACTTGGACAGTGCGCGGCTAACTTTGGTTGCAGTTTCAGCCGCCAGCAGTTGCTGCTCCGCCTCGCTCTTCGCATGTGCCGAAGAGCCTTTTTTGTGTGCAGCCTGTCCATCACGGCTATGGCGATGCGGCAAGGCAATACGGTGCGCACGCGGTGATTCCTGGATCTCGGGGGTGGTCTCGTTTATCTCGGCGATATGTTTCCGCGCTGACTTGGCTTTTTCCGAGTTTCTAGAATCCACGGCATGAATGGCCGCCTGTCTCTTCTCGGCCAGCTCTCTCCTGAACTTCTCCTCGGCTATCTGGCGGGCCCTCTCGGATAGGGTAGTCGCCCGCCGCGGCAGGGCTTGGGCACGGAAGTCGTCATCACCCGGTGCATTTGACGTAGCGGTTGATCTGGGCGCTTCGGCATCTCTCGATGCCGCGTCCAGGTCCAGGTCCGGGTCTCGGTACTTTTGTAGTAGTCTGGGAATTTCTCTGTCTATCACACGCCGGCGAATAAACTTGAGATACACGTCCATCAACATAGCATCGCGCTTCTCCCAGGGTGCCGTGTCAAGAAGGCGCAGGGCCTTGTAGTCTGCAGTGTAGTATCTCTTGTCGCTCGGCGGTGGCGAGTAAGTATGTGTTGAGAAGTTGGTGCGCGGGGGCCCATCGTAGCCCGTGTGGCTTTTCTTGGTGTTTCTCTTTGCCTTGCCCGCCTGGGAGCCGCCTGCATCACCATTATCAGGGCTGGACTCTGAGCTCGACTCGTATTCGTCTTCATCATAGGGCCGCGAGTTGAGGTAACACATCAGCTCCTCTATGTGTAGTGCAAAAATGTACCTCGAGTGGCGTCTGTTTGCCAGCAGAAATATGTCGCAGCGAGTTATAGCATCGTGTAAGAATTCGATCATGGCTTGCTTCGACGGCCGTCCTATGGTTTCAGCAGGAGGTGGCGACGTTGGCGCCCGCATTTTATTAGCCTTCTTGTCCTCTGCGAGATCCAAATCAATCAGTAGCTTGTAGAAGTCGGTGCTGATAGATACGGCAAGCAGTACAACCGGCCGCATGAAGAATAGAATGGGCTGGAGAAACCACGCAATAAAGGTGAGTGTCTTGGATATCGTCGACATTGGTCCCGATGCAGGCAGATGCGTATTTGTGCTCTTTGCCATCAGTTGCTTGGCGGCCATGTGTCTCTCTGCCTTTTGCTTGTCTTTTTTTGCTTCTGCGGCGGCCAATTCTATGATGGTTAGGTCTTGCTTTGTGTCGCGTTCGTTGGTTGCCGCCATATAGGCCATGCGGGCATCTCGCATGATTTGGCGCATGCGAGGGCTGGCCTTGATAGGTCCCAGCACATCGCCGCCATCGTGCTTTCGAATCAGTGACTTCCTCAGCTTCCTCTCAAAAGCATCGATCATGTTGATGAGTGAAAACGCCGACATGTCCCATGTATACATGGATGGATTGGGCAGCATTGTAAAGGGTAACTGGCGGATCTGCAAAATCTCGCCAACCATGCCAATCATCTCAAAGGTCATCGGGAACAGATGTGAGTACCGCGTGTGCTCGTTGCCGAGCCGGAAGTAGTTGATAGTGTTTGTATTGCAGGAGAATGCCACGAGAGTGTGGGCGATCTCGGCCTTGGTGGCTAGTTGCAGGGTGCCATAGTCCTTGGGCTCGTCGGCAAAGATCTGGACATCGCGCCCAAGCTGGAAGAGAGTTGGGCAGAAGCCAAAGCACAGTTGCTTAGCCTTATCGTTGGGGATAATACGGCTATCTTGGAACTTGTTCCGGCCCGTCTTCTCGAACGTAAAGCCGATACCAAGATTCGGCACCACGGCGCCTGTGACGACAAATCCATTGCCCTGCGCACGATAGGCGTTGGTACTGCGGTCAAACTCCTTCCAGTGGATGCCTAGCATGGCCATCATCTCAATCATGTGACACAATGCCGTCGTGGCATAAGGTTTTTTCATGTCGCCAGGCATCGAGTCCCATGTGCGCCGCTTTTTTTGAATGGCAACGGTCAGTGTGTGGCCGTCCAGCAGCTTTACGCCCGCATCCTGCGGCGGTCTTCCCTCCTTGTTAACAGAGGACGCCCAGTTGTGGCTCTCAAGCTCCATGCTCTGTATGGCCATGAGCATCGTGACCCATGATGACAGCTCGTTGTCGGCAGTGTGGACAGTATCACGGCCTGAGAGCTTTTCCTCGGTGATGAATTCAAGCTCCTGGCTTGTCCAGGTGTGCGTTTCCTCGTTGTTTGTGCCATTTATATAAATGATATTTTGTATGTCGTGTTCACCAAGCGGGCCATAGGGGTTGTCGGGCGGGGCCACGAAGAGCACGGGCGCACAAAAGCGAACCTCGAAGCGAAACTCCTCCCAGCGGAACTTGCGCTCTGTGAACTGGGACCATTTGCCGATGACAACATTGCTGCACGATGCCAGGCCATTGGTAGAGCCATAATACTGCTGTAGTAGCTGGAAAGTCGAGACAATAAGGGCGACAAGAGAGACGGCAAGAGCTGCGCCGGCCAGGTAGTTTTGAAGGTTATTGCTGCCATCATCCGAGGCGGCGCTCGGGTCCGATGATGAGTTGGACGACATGCCGGCGAATGACGGCCTAGATAAGCCAGGCTGCTAGTACAATTGGGAGGTGAAATAGTGTACGGCGAGAAGAGAAAAGAGAAAAGCAGAAAAAGAAATCGAGCTGAAAGTAAATAGAGAGGCTGTGATGGGCGGATAAAAGAGGGGGCTGCAGGGTTCAGAGCTCTTGTCAACCGGCTGTGGCCAGACTCGCAACTATCAAGACCAGCACAACTCTTTATATTATCATTTTTCACATCTCTTTTGATTACTGCGATGAAAGAGCCGCGTCTCAGCCTTATCGAGGCTTGGCCCTTCTCAGCTTTCTGATTATTTGTCTAATATTGTGGCAAGCAAGTAAGAAAGCAGGCCCTGCCGTCAGATGGTGGAGTTGGTCGGTGGAGTTGGTGTCACTGCAAAACCTCCACACACCCCCATACTCTATGTAATACTCCGTAGAACCCTACATAGTAGGTTTTGGTAGGTGGTCGAGTCTTGCCGTTTTATTGGATACTTCAACAAGTTATGGGAACAAGCGAGTATCAAGTAAACGTTAAATAAAGGCGAAAGGCAAAATGCAAAAGGCAAAGGCAAAAAGGCAAAGGCAAATAGCAGGAAAAGCGTAGACTCAACGGCGACCGGATGACTGGTGATGAGATATGTCTCATTGTGGGTGGGCTGAAAGATGTGCCTTTATTGGGAAGCCTTGGCTTTGATGAAGATATTGATTAACCGTGTGCTGTGGCAATCCCAATAATGATGCTGACGGCGTGCATGAAGCACGCATGGTGGTACTTCGGGGCTGACTGGTGGCCATGTTGGCAGGGAAAATAAGAGATGGAACACGGAAGGGAAGAGCAAAGAAACGGAAAGCCCTGAGAAATGAATGCACAGCCTCATCTGCTGAAATATATGACAAAACGCAATCGCGGGAGTCATTCGATGACGTTTAGATTTGTACTTCGTCCACACTCTGGTTTGTGTGCTTGTTTTGATCGTTTTGATTATTTCAGGGGCTAACTGCCGATTTCCTAAATCTACTCCGTATCTTGTCAGAGCTACTGTACTTACTATGTACATTGATTTGTAGCCAGTTCTATCTCATTTGAGCTATCTAGAATCAGCCGCAGCGCCAACTTATTGCAATGTATGGCTGGAGAACGCGGTTGCTATCCTGAGACAAACACGCCATAAGCAAATAATGACGAGTAGAATCTTCGAGGATACAACGCGGGGGGTGAGAAGCCAGCCACTCGCGTATGAGGCTATGTTTGTGCTGATTCGCTAACGATAATCGCTATTTTCCACCTCAAATCAGAAACCATTACTTGCCCATTTAGCGAAAGCTTGATAGTGATAGGTGTGAGGAGATAGGATGGCAGCTTACTATGTATAGGCTTGTGAGCTGCGTACAAACTAGAGCTGTGACGCGACGGGCCCGGCCGGGAAGTGGGAAGGGTTGGGGGCTGAGTCTTTGCCTTGCACAGCCATAGCTCAGTAGTATGTAGCTATGTGTCAAAAACAGGTTCTTGACGACATCTGTGAATATAACAGAAAAGAGTCACGACGTAGAGTCACACGACGGCATAAATAGAATTCAGTCAAAGTATTAACGGTATAAAAAAAATCAAAGTGTCTTTTTTGACCGTACTTCAAGTGAATCGGTTTTGAGAGGATTTAATATGAGTTAGAATTGATATAAATCGAATTTGGATTAGATCTAATACTGCCTAGGATCCGCTCCAAGTATAACAACAGGATAAAATCAAATAGACGCTAATGCTAAGGCTAAAGATGACAAACTCATAATACAGGGTAAAGAGACTGAATAAAACAAATCGCAAGTGTTATGCGAAACAAACAAGACAAGTGAAAGTCTACTTTTCACCCTGCTCGGCCTTGCCATCATCGCGCTGGGGCTCGCTGGCATTGCCGCTGGGCAGCAGGTTCATGTAATCCTCGTCCCGATCGAGACCACGGAAAGTAAACCAAAAGGCAATGCCAGAAACAAATGCCAGCGCGGCAATGACGCTGTAGTTCCAGACGAGGTAGGGGTCCTGAGATAGGGCTACCAGGGCAAAGCCCAGCGCCGACGAGATGGCATTGTTGCACAGGGAAACTGCTTGGACCATCGACCGCATGTTGCTGGGGGCCTTGCTCTGGGCATACTCGAGGCACGTCACCGACGCCAGGATCTCGGCAAAGGCCGTGAGAGCGTATATGCCCGTCTGCGCCCATACGCTAATTTCCACGGGCGGGCAGCGCTGAGGGTGCGCGCTATCAACGCCGTCGCCGGGCAGATAGCCAGATGCGTATTTGCCGCATGCGCTCTTCTTATAGATAAAGTACTGCAGCACGGCGGCCCAGACCATGGCAGTGCTAGCAATCAGGTAGCCGGTCGTGATCTTCTTGATGGGGGTAAAGTTAAGGCGGAACTTGCGCATCAGGGGAAACGCAATCTCGTTGAGCAGCAGGATCATCAGGATCAGGGAGATGGGCTCGAGGTTGCCAATGACATCGTTGGGCACATTGTTGAGCCTCAGCGTGGCGGCTTGGGATGTTAGGTTGCTCGTCATTTGGTTGTAGCACAGCCAGAATATGGGCATGGACAGGAACACGGAGCACGCGTGCACGCCACGCCGCACCTCGTCCACCCATGCATCGTCAAACGTCATCCACTTTGGGCGCTCGTCGGCCTCGATCTGCGATGGTTTGACGGCCTGCCAGAACGTGCCGTCGTGCAGCTGGCGATATGTCTTGACGGGGTTCAGCGACCAGCGGCCGGCGTTGGCGCGCAAAAATAGCCGCACCGCCTTGCTAAGCACGGCGCCTTGTGGTGGTACGCGGCGGTAGCGGGTGCGACCCCAGAGCACGACAGCCGGGCACAAACACAGAAGTGCCGTTGGCAGCAAGAAGGACATCCAGAAGCCAATATACTTTTCGGCATAGACCATACCGATCTGGCCAAAGATGGCACCGAGATTGACTATTAGGTAAAAGTTGTGGAACACGCGCGAGTTGGTGACGGTCGGGTCAACAATGACCTTTTCGTCGGCCTTGCCTTGATCTTTTGAGGCGATTGTCTTGACGTGCATACGCTCAGCGCCCAGCTGCTCAACGACGAGCGGGTTGATGTTGGGCTTGAAGCCGCCCGTACCAGCACCCATAGTCATGAGACCGAACACAAGAGCAACGGTAGACGGCGCCTTGCTGCTGAGACCGAGAACGGCGGGGAGTGCGGCGACGATCATGATGCAGTGACCGATAATATCGACGAGCAGGGCAACGCTGATAGCGGCCCCAGTACGAGTCGGCAATATAAGCACCGGCGAGGGGCATTATGTACTGCCAGAACACGTTGAGTGTGGAAATGGCCGTGGCCGTGCGCTGGCCGTAGCCGAGAGCGCCACTCTGGCCATGGGGTGCGGCGCCAGTGACCGAGCTTTCGGGCATGGGCCACTAGATAAAGTTGGTGATGACGGCGACGGAGCCGTAGTAGGAGAAACGCTCACAAAATTCGAGGAAGCAGATGGTGTAGATTTTGAATGGAATCTTGGATGACACGCGGCGGAGGGTGTTCAGCTGTTCTGGCGAAGGTATCTTGCCGAGCAGTGTAACGCCGTCAGTAGCGTAGACGTTGAGCTCAGGGGTCAGGTCAATATCGGCGAGGCCGGCAGGGATATCCAGCCGCCCGTGAGGGGGTAACAATGGTGATGATGGATGCATATTGGCAGAGATATGATCCAGATAGCAGAGAGCACGACTGGAGGGGGTGTATCAAGTTGTATAAGAGGTTGGATTATAGTAAGGTGTATAGAAAAAGGAGAAAAGAGAAGAGAGAAGATAAAACAAAGAGCAAAGAGAAGGAAAGATGCATTTTATATAAGAAGAGAAGAAGACATCAGTAAAAACATAATAGACTCGGTAAGACTCAACAACAGACGGGGGCGAGTATGAGGGCACGCTTAGGCATGTAGTTTGCCAGCACGATACGCTTTTCACTGATGCAACAACATCTTCAAGAGGTAGTTGCTAAGACAAAAACTCGACAATCAAAGACACATTCAAAATGGTTCAAAGAGTTTGATGGCGACTTGTGGTCATGCTTCATCCACGATAAAGAACTGTCGTGGCGAAGATGAACTTTTGAGTACTTGGGCGATGTGTTGGTACCGTTGTTCACACTAGCCTCTACTTTAGAGAGCTCTTGCTTTGTATATGTACTCCTGCTCTGCTCTGCTGCTTTGATTTCGCTTGTATTCGATACATATATACTTATAAAATCGCATCGATGGTTGGCAGTGTCATCTTCACGCTGCCAGGTCGGTTGCTGCTACCACCGTGGATGATGTACAGCAGCGCAATAAGCTTCACAGCTGGGCGGCAAATATGAGGGAAAAGAAAGACCGTGTAAGTCTTGTTGTATGTGTGCTTGTCAACGTGGTTGTTAAAAGGCCGTGAGGACATTACTGAACTGATTATATAAGCGAAAGTCTATACAAGCCTGGCGCCGTCAACCTTTGTCCAAACAATGCTCAAGAATGGGAAAATGAAGAATGGATGAAAATAACAGGAATAGAAAGAATAATAGAGAGAATAGCTTAATCGTAGTATGTGTAAACAAGCAAACAGACAGCAAACACAAAGCAAGGGAAGGCAAATAAATCAAAAACCACAGACGACTATGCGACGTCCGGTAGCCGCACAGCTATATCACCCGACTGCGTTATGTAGCGCACCCATGGCAGCGATGGGTACTGCAGCTTGGGCTCTGTGATCTTGAGGTAGCGCACCTGGATGCCGCTTGTCGTGAAGTAGGGGATCTCAAACTTGACCTGGATCGGCCGCTTAGCACCCTTGCCTGGTGCACCCACACCGCCCATGCTGCCACCGAAACCGCCCGTCATGCCGCCGCCGTGCTCGTCGTCACCGCGCACGCTTGGTAGGCCGAGCTCGGCGCGCATGAGGAACTCCTTGTTGCCGCCAAATTGCTTGATCTTCCACACAATAGCGCTTTGCTCGGGCGCGTAGTGCACGGTACCAATGTTAGTGCGGAACCGCGGTGAGTCCGCATCATCAGGCACAGGCACAATGATCTCGACATTGTTGGCAGTACTACGGCGCTTGAACTGTGCCTTGGCCTTGAGCATGTACTCGATACGGCTGCCGCTGTGCGACTCGACGACGCACTCGACCCAGATCAGCGGCTTGACCTGCGTGTTGAGGCGGTACGACATAAGCTCGAACTCGCCATCAGGTGGGATAAAGCTGATTGTGCGGTCGTTCTCGAAGCGCGACAGCCGCACGCACTGGTGGAACTTGACATCCTCCATCTCAATTGCCTTGCCGCGTGTCGTGCGGCCCGTCGTCTCAAACATGACCTTGTCGTTGAGGCCCAGGCGCAGCTCGGGCATGCCCGACAGGTAGCACTTCATCTTGATCGCGCCCAGAATTTCACTGCGCAGCACATTGCCGTTGGCCGACACCAGCAGGTTGAGCGACTCGACGACGTCCAGAAACACCTCGTTCTTGCGGTAGCGGATACCCTCGGACCGCCACGACACGGCATTGGTAACGGCAATGGGCGGGCGTGCCTGGATCTCTAGCTTGTGTGATTCTTGGGTGATGTACTCTTGCAAAATCTTGGACTCGGTCGTCTGCGGGTAGCCAAAGTCCATCATCTCGTCGAGCAGCTCATAGATAATGACAAAGTTGTCGCGGATCGACTCTTCCTCCAGTGCCTTGAAGTACTCGGTGAAGACGTCGACAATCTTGTGCAGGAACAGCAGAATTTCGGCGGCGTTGGTGTTGCGCTTGGTCAAGGCCAACAGGTAGAGGTTGTTATGGCGAATGTACAGGTAGTTGATGCCCTCGTGCGAGAAGCACGGCGGCACGGCAGACGACTCTTCCTCGGCTTCGCTGAGCAGAATGGGGAACTTTTCAACAGCCGACATGGGAATGTCACCGCGGTAGTTTCTCGCCAAAAGGGTCTATAATTGTCAGTATAGCCGTTACAACAAGCTCGTCAACTGCGCGCGCTGCTCGTGCCGGTGTCGGTCAAGGCCATGATCACGCACCTTGCCCTTCAGGTCGAGAAAGAAGACTGCAGACGCCATGTTGTACGTGTGTGGTAGTAGAATGGTATAATTCCCAAGTCCGGATAGCGTAATATCGTGATAAGTCGAGCAGCGAGTGTATCGGCAGGTGCTTGGCGTCGGCCCGGCCAGCAGACACTGGTGGGGGGAAGAGGAGGAGGAGAGGACACGAGACGGTAAGCAGGCCGAGTTCGTGTTGGGGTGGTGGCGTCGTCACTTTAAGGAAAAGCGTGGTAGTCTTTGTAAGGCGTCAGAGTCGTGAAATAAGTTCGTAGGCGTGCTCGGCAGCGTTCGTCTAGAAGCCGTACGCGGGATGTCGTCAAAGGGCCACGATGCGGATGCGGTGACAGGCAGCTCCTGTAGGTGTCTCTTAGGTGTCTGGCAACTGAGCTCTGTGTATTATGTAATCTGGAGTCACCCCACTTCAGGGGCAAGCTCCTGGCTCCCCAGTGAGACTCTTTGAAAATGCAAAGGAAACGCCCAAATAGTGGGCCCGGTCGGAATATCTATTTGTCGGCGCAGCACTACAAAAGAATTTTCTGCGGCTTGTTTTCTTTTCTGTTTTCTCCCCTTCTCTTTAACGCTTCCTACAGACAGTGCAGCCCATACGTTGATTTGTCCCTCAAAAGACATTTCTGTTGCGCAACTTGACCATGCTTTTTGCTTGGATTTCTAACCGTCGCAGCCGTGGATGAGGCATGCGATTCAGAGACGCGGAGAGAAGAGTCGTATCGCAAGATATCGACTGTGGTTCCATAAGAGCTGCCTGAGCATTGACTTTTGTCAACCATTGCTATGGCGGCGTCAGAGGTGCTGCACATCTATATTTCTAAACGATGTGTTTTGGTGACGGCGGTGGTAGTCTTGTCGGGGGCGACAGAAGCCTGCGGCGAAGATCTTTGTGCTTATGTAAGCAGTATGCTCTTTATGTAATCAATGCAGTAGTCGTCTCTTCCAAGGGATCAATGATCTGCAATTGTCGGGAATACAGTTTGCAATTGATAACTGATTTGCACCTGACCGTTAGGCGCATTCCAATGAGTGGGCTCAATCACTGATCGGCCTGGCCATGTCTTGATTGCGGCCGGCTCGTTGGCTTCCGGTACTTATGTAAAGCTACGGCGTCAGCGGACATGCGGACGCTGAAAAACGCATCACGTGTAAGGGCGATCCCCCAGTTTGGATGCTTTCCTGTTTCGTCGCTATCTGGCTATACAGAGTGTCATGCACAATTATCAACACCCACGCAAGTGCAGCCAAGACTGGGTAATTATTCTTACATAGAGGCCAAAAAGTGAGACGAGACAAAATCTACACCTCACTTTTTGGCCTCTGTGTCTGTCCATCTTTCACATGTAAACTCAACAAGTCCCAACAAATAGTGGCACGAGTGCAGAGTGGCAACTGCTCTTGGGCTTTAGTGGACAGCGCCATAATATAGTGGCTCGCAGGTGACCGATGACTAGGTATTGTGGGCTATTGCAATGCCGGCAGGCTAGGCTATTTAGCAGGACAGGCCACCGAATATTAGCATTGCTTGCTGTCTCTCCACTCTTCACATGTTGCCGCCATTCCGTCGTTTGTTCCGTCCTGTAGCGTTTGTCATCATCATCGGTCGAAACTGCGCTTTCCGCTTTTGCAATTGTGTGCAGAGTACAGAAGACTGCGTTGGTGGCCCTTTCCTTTTATGTCAGTTGGCTTTGGGCTGGCTGCACTTTCCATCTGCAGCTCCACGCCGACTCGACACACCTGTAAGACGAGCTGAAAGACTCGTTTGATTGCAGTCAATATCTCACACCTAACATGTCAGCTCGGGCACTATGCAATGAAAAGTAAACAAGAAAACTCCATCAGTCCACATTGGGCGTTATTCGTATTGGAAGCGTCTGTTGGCATCGAAGTCTGATGTTAGTTAGCCCTTACCGTGCTAATAAAAGTCGGCATTTCCATTGATTGTCGTACTCTTGCTCTTGCTTGTATTATGCTTGTTTGCCTGCATGCAGGGTCGCTCTTTCCACAATGTGTAGCAGTCATACTCGTGCTTGCCGTGATGATCTCTAACCAGAAGAAAAAAAAAGAAGAAAAAGGTTAAAAGGCCTTACATAGTAATACTCGTCTAAGAAACTTTGTCGCTCCTTCTGCCGCCGCTGCATCGTTGTGTGCCTATTCTTGTTCCCTGCAAGTCTGCATCGCTCCTTCTGCCCCCACCCTGTCGCTCCCTTCACTTGTTTGTTCATTCTTTGCTTCTTTCCTTCTATCTTTGCTTTTTGTTGCATCGCTCCTTCCTTTCTGATAATACAGCATTTGCACGTGAAAAAGATCATCCCCACTCTCGACCAACTAGTGGCACTCGTAATGCCAGAAACAGCCAAATACCCAGCCCGCCAGCCAGCCTAAGAACTAAAATAAAAGCGGCAATGCACTGCGGGCTGCTCTACATACATACTGTAGTACTATGCAAGAAAGGACTCTAGTGAACTATCTTTTCTTAGCCCAGTCCGGAGAGCCGCTGAGTGAGACTACATAGTACGTAGTACGTATCATATCTGTCTATCTTTCCATCTCGCTACGCGATTACAGGGGCCCGACCCTGTCCAGGCGTTTTGCACGTGCAAGTCCCGCGCTGTTCTGGATTTGCGGGAAGGTACAACTAGCAATGCGAGTGGAAATATGGAGTAATTAATACATACAGCGTAGAGTAAGAGGAGCAATACTAGCACAAAGTATCTTATGATGAATAGGGAAAGAGAAGGAAAAACGGGGTATGCGCATACTCCGTAGTGCCCCCTCCCGGTCGCTCTTTCTCTCTTTGGTCGCTCGCTTTCCTTTTGGGGGATTATTGACTGTCACCCGTCGGTTTCGTTCCACGCACC
The DNA here is from genome assembly GCA_022392945.1 of Ophiostoma australiae. Lineage (NCBI taxonomy): Eukaryota > Fungi > Ascomycota > Sordariomycetes > Ophiostomatales > Ophiostomataceae > Ophiostoma > Ophiostoma australiae. The sequence goes on from JAKRGJ010000012.1 coordinate 887,974, forward strand.
TGCCCTCCTCTCCGTCAAGACTCCTCATTTCTCTTTCACCTGTCACTTTCCTGTTTTCCCATTCTCTCCAATTATCACATCCTCTCCATTCTCACCATCTTCACTATTCTGCATCACCATATCGAGACTCTCTAGTTTTATACATCACTACCCAGCATCACAGCAGCTATACCGATGGGTGCTCGGTGCGCCTAGTCTCGGCCATAATCCCCAACAAAAGGCGACAAAGTACACCCGAACAAAGGCAAAACGTCACGGTTTTCTGAAAAATCAATCAGAGCACCTCTGTCATCAAACGCCTCGGCTGCATCCAACGATATCGGCTCTGACTGGCAATATACATTGCACCATTGAATTCATTTGTTCGTCTCGTCCAAAAGCTTGACGGGTTTTATGTTTGTCTGATTCTCTCGTCTGGCGACACAACGACAACTTCAATCCTTATCGCATTTCATCAAATAGGCTTTTGCACGCCTTGGCGCCCAACATTGACGCTATCATTTCCACGACCACGACGACTACTCACGGGCCGAAATAGCCAATACCAACATCCCTTCCAACGTACAGTCCACTTCGGCCATTCATTATTGATCGGATTTCGGCTTCAACCAACAAGACACCTTCCGGCAACACATGCCGCCAGCAATGTCTTCTGACCCCCCTCATAGCGACGGTGGCGGCCGCGAGCCACCATCCTACAGCCTACCAACATCAGATGTCAAAGTCCTGCCGTATCGCGGAGGCGATACCCGTGATGGCATTGGAGGCTCTTTGGCACATACGTCTAGTAACAGCAACTTGCGAGACAGGCTCCCGCCGATCCAGACCCTAGCCGGCGACCTCGATACACGGCAGAGTCTACCCTCTATCTCTTCAGTCACAGGCTCTGTGTCCGGGTCAATGTCGGTCGCTTCTATGGACTCACCCACAACATCGATTGCTCCCTCTGACGCCTTTTCTACCACACCAACAGCAGCATCGGCGGCTCCTGTACACTGGCCTAGCGTCAACCCGCTTGCCGCATACTATACCCCTGATCATGCTGAGACCGCCGACTCGCCTCGGCAGATGGACCTGGACTCCAGCAGCACTACCACAAATACACGAGCTCCCAGTGTTAGCCTCGATGATCCTGACGTGCGTATGGCCGCTGAAGCTCTCGGTGACCTGCGCGCCGACTTTAACTCATCTTCTGCACGGCGGCAAGTGCAAAACCCAACGCCGTCGTCAGAGCCGCTGTTCTCCTTGCTCACAACATCGCATCCACTGCTCGCTAAGACGATCGAGGGCACGACTTCAGCTTACGTGAACGGCAAGAATTTCTCGCCACGCTTCAAGTCCGGTGCCGAGTATGTCGAGGGCTATCTGGCTCCTATTAGCAATACGATCGGCTCTGTAAGCCGTGTGACTGGTGTTGAGGGCGGAGTGCGGTGGTTTCTTGGGGGCGGCCGGCGTCGCACGCATCAAAACTCATCGGGCAATGACTCCAACGACTCTGGGCGGTTGAGCTTCTATAAGAGACGCAAGGTCGACCAACGGCGTGGTGGTAGCAACAGCACCAATCTCAGCAGCATGAGCAATGTAAACAGTACTGCTGGCGAGCAGACAATCAAGACAGACACTCGGCGGTCGTCGCCAGAGCTGACTGAGGAGCAGCGCCGCCTTTCCATGAGCACAGTCGAGACGCTGCCGGCATACGATGATGTCCGGTCACCTGCCTACACCGAGTCGAATGACGGCGTCCCCCACACAAACGAGAATGGAGAGATGGCATCGCCGACCGGCAAAAATGGTGCACCATGGCAGTCGCGGCTCATTATGTCGACGTCTGGTCTCAGCATTGCCATGAGCGATGAGAGCTTGCGCAGTCTCAAATACTGCCTCAAGTGGCTGAAGTGGGCCAACGACCATGTCGACAAGGTAGTCATCTCCCTCAAGACCGACCTTGACAAATACGACATTGCTGAGCGCGAGCGCGCTCTGGCCCATGCTGCCAACAACATCCCCGGCGCCGAGGAAGCCAACAATGCCGAGAACGAGACTGCACGCAAGGCCCTAGAAGAGCGCATCGCAACCTCGAGAGGCGACCTACTGGTGACGCTGCGTGGGGCTGTTGATACAGTATCCAAGTATGCCGGCGGCGCGCTGCCCGAGAACGCGCGCATTCTTGTGCGCAAGCACCTCACGAGTCTCCCCCAGCGGTTCCGACTGGCCAATCAGACCACTGCCCGGGAAGACGGCGACTTCAACTCGGGCACGTCGACGCCCGACAAGGATGTGCGCGATGGCGCACAGCGTGTACTGGTGCTTGCTAAGGAGGGCCTGGATATGATGTCGCAGGTCAGCGGTGTGCTGGACGGCACAATCGCCAGCGCCGAGGAATGGTGCGAGCGTCTGGGCAAGAAGCGGCCGCAGTCGCAGCAAGATAGCGAGCGGGAATTCCCTCGCCAGCACGAGCTGCCGCCGCCGCCACAGCAGTCCAACTCGCCGACACCCCAACCCACAACGCGTTTTGAGACCAACGGCGATGTTGTCATGGGCTAGCCCTACGGCTTACCTATGTCTCGTGTTGTTTTTGTTTTTAAATTTTGATTTCTTTTAATGTTTATCATGACCACCTGCCTACATCGACAATTACCACCGTCTATCATTATCATCGAAATATTTGATACTCAATTTTTCCGTCTTCGTTTGCTGTTTTCTTTTCCTTTGTATATTGGATATGGGTGTTGGACTACAAGGGCCTCCCACGGTTATTACCATTGGTTTAGGGTTGTCTTTTTGCTTGCCTTATTTTCTTTTGTCCTTCTTTCGTTTCTTCGCTAGGCGCATGTGTTGGCTGATCGACGACGATGTCCTATTTTTCTGCTTCTGCTTTTTGTTCCTTTGCCATACCCTATTGGATTCGTCACGTTTGCACCTATCGACTACTGTCCAGGCCCACGATTGATGGTGATGTCTTGTTTACTAGATAAAAATAAAGAATCATGCTGCATTATTGGTGTTTCAGTCGTTGCCGTTGTTGGTCTCAATAATCAACAGTCATGATCTGCTCAAAGAAGCCTCCATACCCGCCCTCCTCGTCATACAAGTAGATCTCCAGGATCCAGTGCCGCTGCTGTCCCTTTTTGTCGAGGCTGCGCACCGGCTGCGTGTTGCCGGTTGTGAGGTACAGATTGATCTTGTCGTTGGGAATACGCTCGTGCGGAAAGTTGCCCACGATGTGGCCGCAGAACAAGTCGTTGCCATAAGTCCACGCACGCCCGCTCTTGCGCGCCGCCTCGGCCGTCAGCTCCAGTGTCACCTTGTACATCTCGTTGCACGTCATGTCGGGTGACGTGTCGAACCGCTTCTTGATGGCAAACCACAGCGGCTCCAGGGCGTCGCGCAGGGCAGTCTTGCCGGCGTCGTTACCGAGCACAAACGTGCGCCCAAAATCGGCCTCGTACTTTTCAAATACGGGGCCCAGATCGACAAACAGGATATCGTCTTCGGCAATGGTGCGGTCCGGCAGGGTCTCCTTGAAGGGGGCCAGCGTGTGCGGCCCGCTGCGGACGACGCGCTTGTGCCAGTGGGTGCGGACGTTGTACTTTTCCTGACCGAGTTTGTAAATGGCGTCGGTCAGCTCCATCTCTGTGATGCCGGCGCGCACGAGATCACGCTCGATATCAATAAACATGGCGGCGGCCTTGTTCTGGGCCTCGATTAAGTTTGCCGTCCGTTCGGCATCGGAGGTGCCGGTGCTGGACTCGGGCTCTGCAGTGGCCTCTGCAGGAGCCTGGTTGAAGAGGTATTTTGAAAAGGGAAAAGAAAAGGAAACCATTGTGAAGCAAGATTGGGTTATTGCTTGAGTTACTGGATATCACAGAATGGAGAGGACTCGATCGCCATGGAGTGGGCCGCCATCTTATATCATATACAAGGCTCGTTATTGGGTCCGGCAAGAAAGCTGGATAAGCTGAATAGGCTGCGAAAGCTGCGAAAGCTGCGACGCTGTGAAAGCTGGGGAACAAGCCAAGCCTAGGTGGGATAATCAAACCGAAGCGAAAATGCGGGGAGCAAGACACCATTCGCTATCGCAAGTCGTATGTACTTGCCAACATAGGATATTTTCAGGCGTGTAAGTGCATGTCAATGGAGGGCGCGGTGCAATGCAATATTGAAGACTGTTACCAATACGGCTTTGTATAGCTCTCACGATTAGATACGAACGCCGGTGCGGGACTCCGGATGCCGAACAACGGCCAGTGATCTCGATGAGTCACTCTCACTCGTCATGGAACAATGAAAAGGCAGGTCGGTCTGCTCTGTGGTCTCGAGGACGGCACGCTCCTTCACCCGAGCCTTCTCCGAAGATCGACTACGGATCAGCTGTCAAGGGCGTTATCACAAAGGGACGCGTGTGCAGTGGTGGGGCACGGCCCTCGGGGTGGTGGGTTCTCCGGCACACTTTCCATTGAAACACTCATAGAAGCTCTGGAAGAGGCATGTGAGAAAAGCTCAAAGTGGCGGCGTGCCGTTCATCAACGACGAGCGAGTCTGATACGGGGTTCCGTGGTGCAGTTGGTTAGCGCATCGTACTAATACTTAGGTTCTTTCTAAGTAATGCGAAAGTCGAGAGTTCGAGCCTCTCCGGGACCATTGTTTCTTTTTTTTGCTGGTCGGATTGTGCAGGGGATTTTCTTCATTTTATTTACTCTTTTGCTCTTCCTTACTGTCGATCTGCGACTAATATTCATCCTTGCTCATCGATCAGCCGTTTAAACTCCAATGGCTGGCAGCTTCAATCTATCTTGACGGGGATGCCTTCTCATTCCCTCTCTTTTATTTTGTTGCAATTATTGTTTGCCTGTTTGCCTGTTTAGTTTCGGCAGTCTCCGGCTTATGTCTCTCCCTCCCCCGGCATCTCAGCATCTCCCGTCCTGTTCTCTTAAACCTTCCTTCTGAAAGGCCTTTCCCTGAAATGCATATGGCTTGCAACAGCTAGATGCAGCAGCTGCAGCATGCCATACCTGATTTCTCAGAATATATTAAGTTCTAATTAGGCATGAGGGTAGACCAAAGGGCCTCTCGCCCATTCACCGCCACAACGTAGGCTAATACTGCAAGGGTGAAAGATATGCAAAAGGTCTATAGTCAAAACAACACTGTAGCACGGCATTCATGTTGCACCGTTTCCACAGCTTGATGCATATCATAATCCCTTTGCATTATAGACAGCGTACTACACGGCACAAAGTCATGCAGCTATACGCACGCACTTTACGAGAGGCATTCGCAAGCACAGAGCACAACCGCCAGTGCACGGCGCTATCTGTATGCTCTATTCAAGTTTCTCGTCCCGATGTGTACCACGACAAGAGACGAGACAGATCTTGTAGTCTTTGTGTAAGGTCGAGCTGCCGTACACAACGTATTTGTGTCGGTCTGGTGCAGGCTTCTGCAGATTACTGCAGATTGCTGCTACATACTGTGCCGTAAGGTCTCGAGACTCAAAGAAACTCAACCACAGCTCTTCATCAGGGATAATTCTGGTAAGTGGGAGCTGTGCGTTGGTAGCATCAGTGTGCTGGCCCAGGCATCGCCTTTTGTCGTTTTATTCCGCCGCTGTCTGCATAGTCTACATCTTCTCTTGGTGGCGATGCTGGCCGCGTGCTCTCAGCCGGTACCCCTCCGAGCGGCAGTTCAAGGCTCTAGGCATGACGTTGGCTAGGGCATTGGAGAGTGACGGTTTGCATCTCGACTCATGCCCGATACGGGCCAGCAATCACAGCAATGGCCGTACCTGAGTGACTGCTTTTTTTTCAGGGCTGCCCATCCACAGTCCAGAAGCTACATACTCTGCTACACTAATCTTTGATGCCTTGATGTCGTACATGCTCTCGACACTGTTGACCAACGTCAACTTTTGGTCCCATGCCCTTTTCTTCATGTGTGCTACCTACATCCCTGTCTCGTAACTGCTGTAATTACTGCTATCACTATTCGCGAGAGTGGCACAGAAACAACGGCAGCCACAAGTCCTGTGCTAATATCCAATGTATCAAGAGATGGAGGCAGGTATCAGCAGCACCTGCACATTCGCAATCACGACACCAACAGCCAACGGTCGATGCACTTCGCCCCCGTTGTAATCAAAACATATGGAATATACCTATGCCAATGCAATGACGATGAAGACTATATACTGCACGGCTACTTTACGGGTAGCTTCCGCGGTGCTGTTGGAACTTATAGTCTCGTATTCAGTGCTTACATGGCAAAATATATACCTCCGAAATACACAGATATATAGTCATTTATATTGTAGGCGACGAGAGAGCGACACAAAAGCCCCGAATTCTCCTTGTCATATTTCACATTTCCGTCAAGCGTTTCTCTCCTCTTGTTATATGACTCTAGATTTATGGCAGTCACACCACAGGTATGGCCGGTCCAGGCCGCATACTGTATATTGATATTATATTGCGTTTGCATTCTCATGTATAGATTCCAAAAGTTTACAGAAAACTAAAATATTGTGTTTGCCTTTTTATGGTCACCTACATCAAATACAATCACTAATCAATAATATATCAATCACCAGTTCTACACGGCCAACACATACTCCAGAGATGTCATTGCCTCATCAGAGTAATTTGGCGAGGTATCTTCCGCGTAGTATAAGCCAACACCTCATGCACGAAGCCTTTGTGTGTTTCAAGAGTTTGATATCTTCCCTGAAAGCCGTGGGGGGACTGAACATAGGGGTGTAGCATGCTCTTGTTTTTTTGTTTTGTTTTCTTGCTTTTGTTTTTTTTATTAGTCAGTACACATCATCAGCCACTGTTACACAGCTAGTCGCCTGGTGTGGTCATCAGGACAGCCATCGGATAGAAAATGCGGAAACGAGGATGCTGAGACGACAGCCAGAAGACGGAGAGAAAATGATGGCACCTTGATACCCAGATTCTGTGCCATCTAGATCTAGCGGTGCTTCCACACTCTCACCGAGCCCTCACCGAGAACGGCAACCCCGCGGCTCGAAGAATTCACTGTGTGTAGTATGCCACGTGTTTTTGTGTTTTTGTGTTTATTGCAATTGTCTAAACTATGGTGGGCGTATCGTATTACGATGGTGGTGTTATGATCCTACAAGATGGAGTGACATGCTTCGATCCTACTCTGCCAACGTATGTATCAGTACACATACAGAAACAGATACAGAAACAGAAACAAAAACAGCTACTGATACAGATAAAGATACATGAGATGTGCAACCAGGGAAACCCAAGCAGCATCCTGCGGGTAGTCTTTAGCGAGGCATGCCGTCGACTGATAAGCTGGAAGACAATGGACTATAGACTATGGGCTACGGGCTATGGAATAAGCGATGGGCTATAGACGATAGACGACAGGCGATAGACGAGAACGGGGGACTGGAGAAGACCGAGGCGGGGGGTACATTATCTCAGTGTCCAAGCAGCACAGGCCCTCGTATACTGGTGAAATCTAAAGACGCACTTCTTGTGTACTGTGTTTTCTGGATATACCAGATACGCGTGGGGAATCTGTTATAGGGTGTACTGCAGATAGGAAAAGAGGGAGGAAGAGGGGGCGCTCTTGTAAAAGAGGTGAATCCTGTAACTTGTTTGTTTTCCATTTTATATTTTATGTTTTATGTTTTACATTTTGTAGTTTTTATTTATTGTCTATTCTTTAATGTTTGGTTGGTATAAAGCAGTGGTGATGGACGATAAAAAAAACAGTGAATATATATCTGTAAAATGTCTAGAAATCAGATGTCTCTACAAGGGAACATTGACGAGGCTTAGGGTGGCAGGATGATGGATCGCTAATAATGAGAGAAGCTTGTCGTTGAAAGCTTAACGCTGTCCATATCACAGCCTTGCTCTATTTTATTAGGTAAGCTACTATTAAACAACGCTTAGTCAAGCTACATGCATACGTATAATAGTGTAGAGTTCAGCATCTCGAGAACAAGTAGTTGTTGTTTTAAATGTTGTTATTTGTAATTTGCAGTTTGTGAATATAGACAATATACAACACAATCCCATTAAATATGCTGGCTTCGGACCGTGCACTCATCAACTCCTGATGTATCAACATGTGAGCACTGCTTGCGCTGTCCCGCTTCGTGTAATGTTGATAGAGGCACAGCCGACTATCATCTCATATTATTTCGGCTATGTTTTACAGAGTTGTTATAATATGCTATATTATATTCAGCCAAAGAGGCACGGATATCTGTCACTGCTGTAATTGTGACTGCTTCGAAAACATCGAAAATAAGGCGCATTCTCCGATGAAATATTGTCAACGTCTTTCTGTCTTCAAAATAGAGCCCAAAATGCTGAGAGAAAAAGACAGACAGCGACAGACTGGCAGCCAGACACGGCATAGAATGCCCCCCAAAAAGTGACAGGTAAGCAAAAACAGAGAGAAAAAGAGGAGTAGCGTCACCTTTGACCTTGACCGGTCGGTAGCTTAGCCCATTTCTTCCATTTCGTCGATGTTAAAGACAATATACAGTTAGCACATGAAATGCGGGAGACCCCGGGCAACGGGCCGAACATGGACTGCTGGATGAGCGGGAAAGGATGCAAGGAAAGGGAGGGGAAACGTGCACCGGCAAAATTGCACATGTATATACTACATATTATGTGAGGGTGCAAAACTGCGATGTGTACTCGGTGCTAGGTGTACTATTACGCTGATGTGGCGAAGTGATAAGGGTCATGTCGTCAAATTAATGAGGAATTAATGAGGTCAAAGCAGAATGAGATGTAGAACAAAATATAATAATATAGAAATAAAGAGAGAAAAGGCCATAAAGGCTTCTTGAAATACGTCACCGTCGGGTATCGTTCATCTTTATCTTCCCTCAAAACTGCATTTAAACTTAAGTACCGAAATACAAATCGAATGGCCACACAGCCAGATGGCCAAAAAGGAAATGATATACATGCACCAAGAAGAGTCATCTTGAGGTCGATACGACAAATGACGAGTGTATTGCTTCCTGCTTCGAGGCATCCCAGCTGGCGAGCTGGCGATATAATGGACAGCAATGTGCAGCAACGTCAGCGGGATGCAGCCATAATTTCAGCGTGCAGGCTCACAAGATAACACACTCGAGTATATCTGCATCTGTACCCGAAAACCAATAGACAAGGCGTATAAACACTCCGAGAAGACGGCGTTCAGAATACATACTATGTAAAAGAGCGGCTATACAAAAGGTGCAGAAAACGCCTCATAGATTGATGCCCAGCAGGAAAACGTATACAAGGCCACGGGCATCTTTTAGGCTTTGCACATGATGCGAATATAGTTATGAATGCTTATGATGTATCTGTGCTCTGCCGTGTCCCCTCCACCCTTACTTTGTAGACTCTCATTTGTCTGATATGCTTTTAACGCGCACCACGGATCTGAAAGCTGATACATACCACTGTGTATCTTCAGCTTTCAGTGTGCGCTGGCATGTTTGATAACAGAAGGGTATTGCAAGAATCATTGTGGCAGATAAATAGCCAGATGAGGAAATGTAAAAATAAAAGGAAACAAAGCAATTCAACTGGAAGACGACAGAAAGTATCAATATACCCCGGACATTCAAGACCCCGAGATTGCCCTCCCTACATATGACCTCACCGCTGGTCTCATACACCTAACGCTTTAGACGCCCTCCACAGGTTAACCCTCTCTCTCCATTACCAAAAGGATATGCAGCAGGCTGATTTACTACACATGTGACACGATGTAGTCAACTATATGTCTCACTTTAGTAAGTGAACGTAACGGCTAACAGAGACAAAGTTGACCGGGAATCGGGTATCACAACGCATTGCGTATTGCAACCCATCCCATCGATACCTTAAACCGCGTGTGTCCTTCCTACTGTGAGGGAGAGGGTCTATCCGCGCTCGCCCCCTCCTTTTCATTCCTCTATTTCTTTTTATGATGATCTGTAGCCATGCCTGACAGATGACAACCATGTGAACTTCTGCCACATAAGCCGTGTAGATTTCAATCACACTTGTGCGAGAAAAGGCATGATAAACACGTTAAAAAAGCGGGCGATGCCCAAGAAGATTGGGGCAAGGGAAGGGAAGAGCAAGGAGTAATGAAAAAGTAAATCCAAAAGCAAATCCAAAAGCAAATTCAGAGTTACTCAAATACAAAGCAAAGCGATCGGCATACTAGGAGGCCCGTCGCTCTATCATTGCAAGACGGCAGCTCCACTGTCTTACACCGGTCGCTAGCCTGCCACGACCGCATGTTCTGGCTCCCATTCGAATTCTGCTCCCGAGCACTCTTTTAGAATACTACAGTATGTACTTGTCCAGCGGCTCTTCCTAGTCTTAGTCTAGGCCGGATTCCTGATGGTAACCTCGAGTCGGTCAACGCATACTCGCCCACCATGCATCCAAGCCAAAACCGACCGACAGAAGAGAGCGGCATTTATATTCAGTGGCACGCCCGACGCAATGCCATGGCACATATTAGGCTTTATGGCTTGGGCCCTGAGCTTATTTTGGTTTTTGGTTGTCAGGACTAGGCATATGGTGGCGATGGAGCGGCCTGGCCAAGGTACAGTATGTACAGTATACATATGGTTTGTAGTATTGTATGCATACTATGCACTGTACAGTGACACTGGTGGCACACATGACGGCATGTACACGGCGTAGTCGTAAGTCGTAAGTGCAAAGGGTACGGTGAGCATGCACATGACAAAAGTGGCAGTGTACCACTTACAGAGTTATCAGGCCAGATGGCTAGAGACATGTTGGCAGCATATGGCTTGACGGATAAGCGCATTGTGTTGTCGAGACTGTATGTCTGTCTTCGGAAGGACTTGCCAAACACCACGTCGCCATGGCGGGTGGCAAAGTACACATCATCTTCAGCCGTCAAAATGACGGTGACGGTGACACGGTCGAGCGTAAACTAGAGGCGTGAGACGGAAGAGATGGACAGGGATGGGGAGTGAACAAGAGATGAAGAGGGTTGATAGACTGATAGAGACGGAAGCCGACTGGGCGAGCTGAGAAATATCGTATGTGCGGTGAGCTGCTGGTAAGGAATATATACATGTCTAGTGCAGATTGAAGACGTCAGGTGCCAACGGAACGGGAATGGGAGTGGCCGAGAGCGAAAGAAAACAGGGGACGGAGGCACGAGAAAGGGGGGAGGATCGGAGCGAGTAAGATTTTTTGGAACACACTGAAAATATACCTGAAATTGAAAGTGGTGATAAAATACAAAATAAAGAGTGATTATAGAAATCATAGACAAAGCAGAAAGCAGAAGCAGAAAGCAGAAGGAGAAGCAAATGCCCCCCCCCCAAAGAAGATAGCTGTGGCAGACAAGGGCAGAAGAAGAAGAGTATGTTACTCCGTAGACGTGCGTGCTGTATATTGTATGTATTTAGATAGGAGACAGGAAGGGAGCCAAGAATATTCTCAATTTTCGTCCTTCAGTGCCGGGACCCCTGCACAATATTATCCCGCTGGCTGTCGGCCAAGAAGATGGAAAAGGAAAGGAAAAGGGCAGGCGACATGAAATAGGAATAGGAAAAACAGACTATCAGTGCTTCCATCAATGTTTCGGGAGAGCGAGGCAAGGGCCGGGAGGAAGCTATTAGACTAGACCAACCGACGACGGCAAGCTGCCGGGAGACCTAGCCTCCTAGCTTCACCACTTTCACCACAGCGAGCGTCCCACAATGCTCCACTTGGTGCGTGTCTGGGACTTTTGTCTCTGATGCTGGGACTTGCTGGGACTTTAGCTGCGTGCTGGGTGGCCACTTTGCCTGGGACCAGATCGTTGCCCTTTTGCTGGGACGATTGCTGGACGAGATTGCCAGGCGAGCGCGATTGCAGGCACATTGCAGGCACATTGCAGGCACATTGCAGGCACATTGCAGGCACATTACGCAGGTAAGTGCGGCTATAGCTGCTGCTGCTTGCGCGCCTCCCATGTGTCACTTCTTTGGGCCATTGCAACGTACATCGCTGGGTCGAAGATGGCCTTTGCTTCTTTGAGCCTGTCGCTTCAAAGTCGGTTGTCGAGCCTGCCGGTCAGCTTGGATCTCTCTGTCTCTGCTTATGTCTGGTTTTCTTTACTTAGGGCCTATGTCTTTTGCCCTGTGGTCTGTGGTCTGTACCCTGGTCCTGGGAATGGTCCTGGCTTTCTGCGTTATATTCCCTCTGCTCACTGAAAGGCCTCTGCCTTTGACATGTCCCTTTCGCACGCCGTCAAGCAGCAACGGTACTTTGCTCACCGCTTTGTGACTGTGATGGCCGTGACTGATTGCAGGGGGGGTCTCTTGATTACATCACAAAGTGCATTTTGATGCATGCAGCTAAGAGTCCACTTCAAGAGGCAGGATGCCTCCCGTTTGGCTGGGCTTGGGACCGCGGGGGTGAAGGGGGAGTGGAGGAGGGAGTCGGCGGCCACTTAGACCTTGACTCTCCGGCATCCAACGGTGTTCCCATGTCGTGGCCGTCTGTTGGGACGATATAGAAGGTGATCAGTTTCTTCGAAACAACGCAGGCTGGCCGGGGATATGATTTGAGCTGTGTTCTGTTTTGTGCTCTATCTTTTTGTGCTTTGTGCTTCGTGCTTTGCCTCGCTGCATTTGCCTCTTTTGTCGTTGCTGACTTGATCTAGATTGTGTTTCGTCTCTGGCTTGCTCTGTTTTCCTGCGTGCGCTTGCGCGGACTGTCTGGCTGTCGTCTGGCTGTCTGTCTCTTCTCACTTATCGTCATGACCCATCCTGTCCTCTCGTATTCTCAAACAAGCGCATCCGATAGGCCAAGCACATTTAGCCCATGGCACTGTAGATCAGAGTTGCTTTATCACTAAGACTAGCCGCCGCCGACAACCGACCTGCAGCACGTCCAGAACATGAGCGCGGCCTTGTGTGGTGGCCGCAGCTGTAGCACCACGCTTGAGGGGCGTCTTATTTGTACATATAGAGTAGTAAGTGCAAAGTGATATTAACCGCAGGCGGGCCAGGCTTTCTGTGCATATTCAATAGAGGGCATGCCTGTCTGCAGTGGCAACATCCTAGGCTAATATCGCTCGACTGGGGATAGCAAGGCTTGAGCATCGGACGTCAGGAACAGTAGAGGAGAGGAGAGAAGCAAATAGTGAAGAGGGGGGATTGATTATGGCAACGATCGTGATCGTGGCGGCGCTGGCAGTTGTAATAGAACAGCCGAAGGGGTGCTGTCAGATGAGGCACATTAGGCAGAGCATCTAACGGCAAAGGGGAGTAAGAAGAGACAAAGGGGCGGTAAGGGTAATTAAGATGTAGGCAAAAGAAAAGAAGATATGAAAGTAGAAGGGTGTGGAAAGGGCAAGAGTAGGCGAGGGGGCTACAAGAGACTACTATGTATGAGACTACGAACAGCACTTAAATCTTTTTCAAGTACCGGGTGGTGATATAGAAAGCGGAAAGGGCAATGAGTCTTGTCCTGCCCAAATACTTCGCCGAGTAAGGCGTCAGGAAGGAGCTTCCGGTACAATAATGAACGGCCTGCAAGCGAATCGGAAGGTGTATATGTATATGTGTGTGATAGATTCTATTGCTCTAATATCGAAGTGATAGTTACCTGTGTTGACATGCTTTCGTAATCAGCGATTAAAGTCTTCTATTGGAAATAATATATCTAAATAAATCATATTGAGTTCAACTAATCATAGGTAAAGATGCCAGCATACTATCTATGTATGCCTAGGCGGCTACTTGTCTGCCCTCTCCCGGTCACGCCCGCTTTCCCGGTCGCTCCTTCCCCTTCTTAGAATACATACCTTGCTTCCCTCACCTTGGGCTTTCCCACCGAGCTGCTATGCACCTTCTACTCCACCTTCCACCTTCCACCGCCCCTTCGATGCGAATTCCCTTTTCTCTCATGCCACCGCACCCCACAGCTCCTTCCTTTTCGTTATTTGGTGTATGTTGTTTTTCGTACTTTATTGTCACCATTGTGGCCTCATCCCGATCGCTCTTTCCCAACACTGTCTGTTCGCTCCTCGACTCCCCACTACGCAGATACAATTGTACAGCGACAAGGAAGGAGCGACTGAGAAGCATAAAGGCCCTTGCGTCCCCCTCGCATGCGTTAATGTCTCCTGACCTAGGCTCGTCTGATGCTATCGAGGGCTGTCCTCTGTATATGCAGCCACCGAGGGAAATCATTCGTCCAAGATGCCATTGACAATATGTTTGGGTACATATTCATATATATGTTTACATCCTAATATATACCCCCAACATACTCTGTATACATGTCCCGCCAACTCGTATTGCTTTCCCTTATTCTTCTTCTTACCTCATCTATGTAGATACGCACTTCCGACTAACACTGCCTCCACGGCTGGGGTTGGATGGTGCTGTTGCTTGGTTCCTCACGTCCCAAGCAAGTACTTTCCCTTTTACGATGCCCTCTCCCCAGTCGCGCCTTCCCATCCCGTCCTGTCCTTTGGCCAGTAGACAAGGATGGCTGGCATGAGACGGATAGGATTATGACGGGAACGGCAAGAGCAAAGGAGGGACTGTCACATAGAAAGGCCTAGATGTGTCTCTCTGCTCCCTAGAGCTGTGATTCGCGACGGCCTTATCCAATAATAATATATTTCTTTATACTTTTCGTTCTTTAAATCCTATATTTTATTGATTGGTCTTAAATTCGGGATTGATTATCGATTCATCCAGTGATTTTATCGATCGCTTTTATTCTATATTATTTAGCAATTCTTCGAGTGCTTCCTCTCAACTCCATTCGCAATGACATTTTGGCATTTTGACATTTCTCTTCGAAACCAAATCGCTACTATGTATTATGATGCAAACATCCTGGGCGTTTCTCCCGCCGCATGTATGTTGGTGGACGACCGGCGCAATTTATCTTCCATCTCTTGGTCACACTCGTGAGATGAAAGAAAATCGTGAGATGAAGGAAAAGAAGAGAGGCATGATGGATGGAATAGAATGAAAATGATAACGCGACAGAGAGCTGTTTCAATCGTGGCCTTCCTACCGCAAAGCAAACGTGCACATAAATTCATCAGTAAATTGAAGGGTTTTAATCGAATTTATTTATTTCGACAACATCGATCAGATTTGCCCAAAGCTGCTGTGTATCAGTTAGCCAGACCTCAGATCTCGTTCGCTCTTGCCTCTTGTATTTCGTCGTCTAGAGCTCCTTTCTCTTTCCTCGTGCCTTTTCCCTACATTGAAACATCCATCGCTCCTTCCCTCTGAGTGACAACGTCGAGTGTTTTCTGGCCTCCATCCGTTCCAATTCAATCATTCTGCTGCTCACCGTCTCTCTGCACCACTTACACACATCTGCTCTTTCCTATTTTACCTTCGACCTCTCTCGACCCTTCCTTCCTCTTCCTCTTTCTCCGTCTTTTCTTTCCTCTTTCCTCTTTCCTCTTACCTCTTTCCTCTTCTTGCTCTTCTTGCTCATTCCCACTCTACTTCCTCCTCCTCTTTACTCTTTCCTTTTTTATCATCTTTATCTCTTGTGATTCTTCTTGTATTCTTTCACCTTCCTCCTACTTTCTTCCCACTCTTTCTTCTTTCTTCCTTCCCTCTTCTTTTTTGCTCCTCTCTTCTCCTCCCATCTCCTCTTTTTCCTCTTTCTCATCACGACTCCTCTCACGCTCGTTGACTTTGCCCAAAATAGCTTCATAGCTTCCACCTCTCTCCGCCTAGCTTCATCTCCATTCTCTCTGCCTTGCGGCTCGAGCTCGTCAGATCTTCGCCATCGGTCCCGGTCAAAGTGTCTTGCATCTACAACACTTCTTACGCAATATCTCGTATTGCCACCGCTGTCGCTGCCGCTGTTTCGTCTACCCAGTTTCCCACTATCCAACGCCGACCTCGCCTTGGTGAGTACCCATTACAATACCTCCGAGTACATACCTCGACCTCGACCTCTTTCATTGTCTCCTATCTTGTTGCTATTTCGGTCTCGGCCATTTCTTGCCTCATGGCGTTGCGGCACTGCTACTGTTATCACTCCCACTATGATCTCCGTTGCGATATTGCATTCTCCATCTGCTTCTTTTTTTACCCTGATTAATCTCCTGGTCTCCTTCTCGCGCTTCTACACTCTTTGCTCTCCTCGCACTGTCGTCCCAGTCTCCTCTTGTTCCCTCTTGTTCCCTCCCCGTGGAGTATCTGGACTAGCCCGCTATCCACCGTTGCGTCCATTCCCCATTCTTTTCCATGCTTCTAACCTGGCTTCCAACAATCTAGAGTGTGTTCTGTCTCGATCGAGTGCTTCATCGTCGTCTTGCTCCAACGCTCGTCCTTGTCGCTCGTGTCATCGTCAGTCCCAGCCAAGTGTCTCGCCGTTACGCTGCTGCGCTAGCACTCCGTTCTCCTATCCATTCTCCTAGCCATCGTTCTAGCTAGACCTGAGCAGCCTCCCCCTAGAAGCTAAAAGCCGAGCGTCAACAGGGTCTCCGTCGACGCTATCCTAGTCGTGTTTTCGTTCTTTATTTTTATTAAAATAATCTTAAGACACACTTATTTATACACGACTAGGCCTAGACAAGGTCTTTTTAAAGAAAGTGGGTTTTGCCACTGTTGGCCTGTCACCTGCCCCACCAATCGACCTTCAGCCATTGCTCGAATAGAGAAACGGGGATGGCGAGAACTCGATGTCTGTCTCTCTTTGCTGAGGAGCCTGTTTGTCTTGTTCTCGCTGCCTCGTGTCTTGACGAGGCTTTCTGAATGCCTTTGTGTCTTTGTCACTCCATTTGCTAACTCTATTTTTTTTTTCCCTTGCGCCCAGGTGTCGTCCCACCATTTGCTGCTCCTGGGTCCAGAAGTCAAAGACTGTCGCAAGAGAGACATGATCATCTCTTAAAGGTGCTTGCCGCCTTTCCTTTTACATCATTACCCTTTTCTCTCGTTTTCATTACTGCCACTCGTTTTCGTCAGCGCCATTGTGCTCCTCTTCTTTCTCCTCCTCACCTTGCCTCTGCGCCTATCCTCTTCCTCTTCTCCTCCACAACCACCAGCCCTCGCCACTACCATTCTGTTCTCCCTTCTTTTCCCTCCTCGACACCCTCCTCCTCCTCCTCCTCTCATCGCCTGCTCTGTCGTCATCTAGAGGGTGGTGTTACAATGCCCTATCCGGCATCGTCTTCGGTTATCTCTTAATCCCCAGAAACACCCTCGTCATATTCGACGAGGTTCTGCTGGGCGAGGTTAGACAACGCCGTATTCCGCCTCTCTCTAGCTTGCCCCCTCCTCCTACAATCCTTGTGCAAGAGCCACCCATCACATGTGCATTGAACGCCAGCTGACTCTTGCCTACTTCGCCACTCGTTTTGCGTTTTGCTCCGACTCTTTAGATTCAAGAGGTTGCCATTGACTGTCAGCTCCTTCCGCTCGTTTCGTCTTCTTCGTCAATCACATCATGGCTCCCTCGACAGCCAAGTCCTGGCCAGAAGCCATCCTCTTCACCCTAGAGCTCTGGTACGGACTCATTCTCCTTCTACTGTTTGTCGTGTCCATCGCCCTGAACAGCATTCTCGACACCCAACGCACCGCTCTCCTCACTCGGCCTGCCACAACTGGCCCTGGTGGCCGCCCACTTCCCGCAACGCGTCGAAAGTCGCAGGATTCCGGGACCATCGCATTCGCACCCGACCTAGATATCAGCAAAACAGCTAAACGCGTCTACGTTTATACAGCAGGTTGTTTGGTTGCCTCCTTTGCGGCCAACTTTGCCAGCGTAATATCCCACACCGTTGTCGAAACCAACAACCCGAATACAAAGTTCGGTTGGTGGTGCGGCGAAGAAACATCGGTACGTACTTCTGTACCGCCCAACGGCGCGGCGCGGAACTTCTAAACTGTTACCTGAGTGCTAATCGTCATTTCACAATCTAGGTATACCTAATATCTGGTCTTTTTCTGCACCTTTACGTCCTCATATACCTTCTCGAAGCCGACCGGACGCCAAATAAACCCGTCATCCTTTTCTGGTCTGCCGCATGGGGTTTCGAGTTTGCCATTTTCCTCGCCAACGTCATTCGTCTATCCGGCACCCACCAGGTTCTCCGGAGCATTGTCCGTGATGTCTGGGTTACCATCGACGGCCCCGACAGCTGGGATTACCTCGACATGGCCATTGGAGGCGTCCGGCTTTTCCTGATGTGCAATTTTCTCGGCATCTATCTCTCCATGACCTGGTCCCGGAATAACAAGCTTCGCGAGAAGCTGAATCATATTTCGGTACTGTCAAATGGAAACACCGACGAAACGACACCTCTCATGGCCAACGGACACTCGTCATACCAAACTGCTACCTCCGAGGCCCCGAACGGCAGAGCTAGAGCATCTCGTGCGGATCTTGAGAGCGGCAACGAAACTAGAAATGGTCACGCCAACGGGTATGCAAATGGCTCTGCCAACGGATCCGCCCATAAATCAATCAATCGAGATAATAAGAAGCCAAATGCAAATGGCACTGCACGTGCCGGCGGCACATCTCTTGGCCAAGCCACAACCGTCAATGGGGCCGGCGAAGTCGAGGAAGCGGCTTTTTACCGCCCGCACAAGCTTCCGCACAAGACCTGGTGGGAGTATCTGACCAGCTACTCACTCTTTTTCCCTTACTTGTGGCCCCGACAAAACGCGAGACTCAAGCTCATTCTGGTTGTCTGCTTTGGCATCCTGGTTTTGCAGCGATTTGTGAACTTCTTGGTGCCCAACCAAATTGGTCACATCACTGACGCCTTTGAGACTGGTTCCGGTATGCCGTGGGCTGAGATTCTATACTTCATATTCTACAAGATGCTTCAAGGTGAATCTGGCGTCTTGGGCTCTTGCCGCGCTCTCCTTTGGATCCCTGTCTCTCAGTACTCATACCGAGCTCTCACAACTGCCGCTTTTGAGCACGTCCACTCCTTATCTCTAGACTTCCACTTGGGCAAGAGAACGGGCGAGGTACTATCGGCTTTGAACAAGGGTGCCTCAATCAACAACTTTCTTGAGCAGGTGACGTTCCAGGTGTTCCCCACGCTCATTGATCTTCTGGTTGCTATTGTCTACTTTTTGATTCGGTTTGGCGCCATCTACGCTACCATTGCTGCTGTCATCACCGTTTTCTACCTGCACATGACTGTAAAGATGGCGTCGACCCGTGCAGATCTGCGGCGAGACATGGTCAATGCCGACCGTGAGGAAGAGGCAGTCAAAAACGACAGTATCACCAGCTATGAGACTGTCAAATATTTCAACGCTGAAAGCTTTGAGTTTGGCCGCTACCGCAACGCCATCTGCAAATACCAGGAAGCCGAGGCCAAGGTGACATGGGGCATCACCAACATGAACATTTGCCAGGCTCTTGTCTTCATGTGCGGTATCCTTGTGATGCTACTGATCGCAGCAGTAGAGGTCACCCAGGGCATGAGGTCCATCGGCGATTACGTTGTCATGATCACATACCTCGGCCAGCTTCAGGGTCCCTTAAACTACTTTGGTTCCTTCTATCGGACTGTTCAACAGGCTATGATATCTGGTGAACGTCTATTGGAACTGTTCAAAATCCAGCCAACTGTGGTTGACAGGCCGGGAGTAGGCGCGCTGCCGGAATGCCGGGGTCACATCCAGTGGGACAATGTTCATTTTGCATACCATAAGGAACGCACCGCTCTTCACAGCCTATCATTTGAGTGCTCACCTGGTACGACAACTGCATTTGTTGGCGAGTCAGGTGGTGGCAAGTCGACAATTTTCAGGCTCATGTTCCGTTACTACAACTGCCAAGATGGTACCATTGCTATTGATGGTCACGATGTCAAAGATGTGACCATTGACTCTGTTCGACGCCACATTGGTGTCGTCCCCCAGGACACGATTTTGTTCAACGAAACGGTCATGTACAACCTCAAGTACGCCAACCCCGATGCGACAGATGAGGACGTCTACGAAGCATGCCGTGCTGCAAGCATTCACGACCGGATTCTTTCTTTCCCTCACGGCTACGAAACCAAGGTCGGCGACCGCGGTACCCGCCTGAGTGGTGGCGAAAAACAGCGAGTCGCTATTGCACGCACCATTTTGAAAAATCCAAAGATCATCATGCTGGATGAAGCAACGTCGGCTCTTGACAGTGAGACTGAGCAACAAATCCAAGCCAAGCTGATCCGCGGCGGCAGCCTCGGCATGGACCGCACTCTATTGATCATTGCGTATGTATAATATCCTATTCTTGCTTTGCTATTTTAGCTTTCCTACTAACCGTTCTACAGACATCGTCTTTCAACCATCACTCACGCCGATCAAATTCTCGTGCTGCACTCTGGCACTATCGTCGAACGGGGTACTCACAATGAGCTTCTGGCAATGAAGGGCCGGTATGCATCCATGTGGGAAAGCCAATCCCAGGCCGAGCAGGCTGCATCAGCGGCCCGCCACGCCGCTGCCCACGCAAACAAGCTCATGCGCCAGGCACATATTGGCAGCTCTGGCAAAGCTCGTGGCGGCGACGACAACCTCTCTGATGGGTACACAAGCCTTACGTCGTCTACGATCCTTGGTGCCGGGATGACAACACCTCCAAGACAGGGTAGCATCCGTCAAGGCGAAGATTCCTCGGACGAGGACCGACAGGCTGCCAAGAAAAAGTGAGAGCCCATCGGCAAACGAGAGACTTGGTTTCTTCCCGCCGACTAAAACCCTGCGACACTATGGCCACACCACATCATCACATCAACACCACATTATACCTTTTCACTTCTTCAGCACACTCTTAAACTCACTTAATATCTCACAAACACATCTCTCTCGCACATCTGTTGCACTCACCATTTGTGTTTTTTTTTTTTTTTGGTTGTTCCCATTCCAGGGGAAATCTCTAACACACGCTATTGCGTTACGGGCGTTCTTTGGGGGTTTTGACACGTTTTCATCTCTTGATCATTGGCATCGTCTTGTAAGATGTTTTTTGGGGGCCTTCCGACTTTCTTGGCTTGTTTTTGTTTTTCTTGTGTCTAGTTTTTTTTTTGTTCTTGTATGTTCGTTTCGCACAGCGCTTTATGACCGTTTCCTCTTTCCTATTCACGCTTCTTCTTTCTTACTTGCAGCATGCTCAGCATTGCAGTTACGTTTGATGTATTTCACCTTTTACTCGTCTTCCTCACTCTATTTCTTCTCTCCTTGTCTCCTTTTTAAATTCCTTCTTAGTTCCTTCTCTTAATTTCTTACATATACCCAGGCAAAGCATGTAGGAAGACAGCACGCAACTCCCAACATTGGGCTTGTGCTTCTAGTCTTCCCTCTTTATTATTTCACGATTCCTCTCCAAACACTTGACGTCCAGTGTATCCATGCGGTTTTTATGTTTATGTTACCATATTTCTATGCTTTATGACTTCAACAACCATGTCTCATGACCATTGATACTACCTTTCTCTTCATTATCTTTATTCTCGTTCATATCCTCATTTTTACCACTTTACTCATTCGGGCGTGTATTGTTTTCTTATCTCCAACTCTCGTTTACGTCTCGTTGATGGTACCAACACCCAAAATACCCCCCAAAACATGCTTGGTCTAGTTGACTTCAACTCTGTATTTACAAAGATTTACTCCCATTGTTCTTATTGTTGTCAATTTCTATTATCTATTCAAGGGGTGGGAGATACGGACCGGCAGGGAGGGGAAAGGCGTTACTTCGTCCTTTGATTTCTCTAATGATGTGTGATATTTTTATGATTTTCATTTTCAATTTCTTTCATTTTCAATTTCAAAAGGGGGTTAATACTTCTTATCAAGCAGGGGATACACAATGGGGGACAACAAGGATGAGGAACTCAAGGAAAGGGAGCCGGGCAGGCAACTAGTTCCAGGGCTATGGCCCATGGCACTGGGACATCATCATCGACAGGGAAGAAGAGGATAGATAAGCCATATCACAACATGAAGCCAGCATAGTTACACAAATAATCACTACGCCGATTATTATTATCTTAGTGCCACATCCAGTGGGATAGTTACCAGGTATCACAGTGTTTCCTTCAACTGTAGCTTCATCGTTGAGATTAATGTTTTCATAAAATTATTACAAAGAGTAAGATATATAATGCGGGCTAGGCAAGATGAGAGAAGAAGCATTAAAAATAAATGTAACATGTAAAAGAAGAGGGCGGGTATGCTGTGAAGATAATTAGTGGAGGGGAGGGGGGGATGTGAGTGCAGGATATATCCTAGCCACGCAATACAGAAAACAGAGTAAAAAACTGCTGCATTGTTCCAAGACCGCCACCATAGCCATTCGTCACTTCAAAGCGGCACGGCACGGTGGACCGAGAGGCCGCAAGACCAAAAGAACCGACTTCCATAACGTCATGAACCCAAGATCAAACACAAACGCCGAGATGCAGGTGGCTCATTATAGAGCCGTAAAACCAAACGCGTGAGTCGTCGAGCTTTTTAACAGAGCACTGAGGCTCTAGCTATGCATGGCTATATAGCATGGCTGTAGCTATGAAAACATCAAGACTGAGAGACTGAAAGCCAGACCACTCTACTGCACAACACCGTTGCGCTTGGGCTTGCCGTTGACAGCAACCGCCGAGCCAATAGAGGGCTGGACAGGCTCAATAAGCTTATCCTTCTCATTCTCATCCTCGCCCTCAAGATCAGACTCTTCCTCGCCATCACTGCGGTCATCCTTTGCGACGTTATGGACAACAAAACGGTACGCAATGCGAATGATGAAGAAGAGCCAGAACAGGTTCAGGGCCTGCAGGGAGGACAGAAGCGAAGTGGTGATGAAAAAGGCAAGAGGGCATTTAAACTGTTCAGTGGACCAGTCAAGCCGATAGGGACCGATCGTCTTGAACTCGGTAAAGAGGCTGTAGATGATGCGCAGGTTAAGGTAGTGACGGCAGTAGATCCAGACACACATGAAGAGGCCGTAAAAGGGGCCCATGAAGGGGCCGTCGACGTAGTTGAGCGACTTGGAGCACTGGACTGTTAGTGACTAATACACTTATAAAACGAATCAAACTAAATATAACAGATACTTACAGCAAGGAAAAAGTCGCTAATGTCGTGGGTGATGTAGACAGCAAGGCCAATGTAGGTGAAGTGGAAGCGGTAGCTCAGGGCGATGAGGGAGAGCGAGACAATGTGGTGGCCAACAAGCTCCTTAAAGTCCTTGCGCGGCTTCTCCATGCCGAGAACGAGGACAATGGCCTGCTGGGCCCAGTATGCGGCCTCCAGAAGGTAGTAGAACTTGAAGTAGGCCTCGTGCGTGTGGTGGGGAGAGTTCTCGTACATGCCGCGGGTGTTAAAGAACCAGACGGGGGTGCGGGACATGACAAAGATACCGGCGGGACCGAGGATGCCAAAGTAGACAGCCGTGTACATCTGCTCCATGAACCGTGCCTGTTTGGAACGGGAACGCAGACCAAAGTAGCGGGCGAGGGGGCGCAGCAGCTCCTGCATGATGAATTCGCGGGTAAAGGAGAGGACAATGGTGTAAAAGGCCACAAAGGAGACATCCCACCAGCCCTTGCCGTACTGGGCGGGCGTGCCGGAGGCAGCATCGGCGGGGATGGGCAGCTTGTACGACAAGAAGATAAAGTGGGTGAGGGGGTTGGATTCGGTCGGGTAAACGGCATAGCCGGCAAAGACGAGCAGAACGAGGACGAGCGGGAGGACAAAGGTGTGACGGTAGGCGTACTGCTTGGCACGGCCGACGAGGGAGCGCTCCTTGCGGCGCTTGGTCTAGGCAGTTGTTAGCAGGGGAGAATGGGAGTACAGTAACAAGTTTGATAGAGACGCACCTTGGGAGCATCTACGCTGCCGTTGGTCTCGACTTCGCCCGACTGCTTTCTCCGGCGGACGGCACCGCCATTGGTCTGGGCACCGGTGGTTGCGGCACCATTGCTCTTGCGCTGTGGTGAGGAAGGGTCGGCGTCGACGTTGAGCAGGGGAAAGGGCTCCTTTGCGGAGGAGGATGGCCGGGAAGCCATTGTGTGCGTGTATCTATGTGTGTAGGGGTAGCTCGATAAGGTTGCTGTCGTGTGTCTCGTGGGTAGATGAAGACAACAGGGTGTCTAGTAGGGAGGTCGACGACGTCGAGAGTCGAGGGTAGAGATGGGAAAGAGTTCGGTCGAGGGTCGAGGGTCGAGGTTCGAGGGTCGGGAGTCGAGGGTCGAGTTGAGAAAGGACGAGAAGTCTTTGTTTATAGGGCGGCTTCTCCACGATAGCTCCTTCCGAATCCAACAGTAGTATACTCGGATGGGGTGGACTTGGTGCGGCTGGCCGGTGGGTTGAAGTTTGCAAGGCCGATAGGTTGCGCGGTAGTCGAGGTTGGCAAGGAGAGAAAGAGAAGGGGAGGCGCGAGTAGATACAGAGTCCAGAGTAGTGCGGTACGAGGGAGAAGGCCAAAAAGGAGAGCACGGGATTAAAATAAAAATAAAACGTAAAGAGGTAAAAAGGAGTGTGGAGGAAAGAGGAATAAGGTAGGAAGGAGCGTGACAACAAACGACGAGGAAGGATCAACCGACACAAAACTCTAAAAAGGAGAAAGGAGGATAGCGACGATGGGCAACGTGGTGATGAAGGGGCCGCGAGAAAGGGGGGGGAGGGACAAAATAGAGTAACGATGAAGAAAAAAAATTGAAGAAAAAAAAAGAATAATAATTAACTGCGACAATAGTTGATAATGGTTGATAATTGGAGTAATTACCTGGAGTTGTTGGTATTAAATGGCAGTTACAGGTATAACGCAGTGAGAATCTACGCGCGACAGCAAATACATATATTAAATATGATACCAAACTTAAATACTAAAATGTAGACGCAGCAACATACAGAGATCTTTTTTATGGGGACGCAGACGTGTAGGTGCTAATAAGTAAGGATTGACATAGATTTAGGGGGGGCGCGTCTTGAGGAAGGAGCGACTGGTTGCCATAATAACTGACAAACAGAAGCGGCAGGAGCAACCCAGCGTGCTGCTGACACGGAGATAATAGCACCGCTCTGACGCTCTGGCAAAGCAGGATTCCATCTTTCTTACTCGGGGAAAGAAAGAGCAAGAGAAAAAGAAAAAGGGAGAAGAAAACGATCCGGACTATTACTAGGCAACTACACTGTGCTGCTCCTTCCTCTAGCATATATTTTAGATTTTACGTATTCGCCGCCAATTCGCGATGCGCATACCCCTTTTGTCAACATGGCAGGTCGGGGCTGCTTATATAATACATACTGTAGCAGGGACTCCGTACATACATAGTAGTTAGTAGTACAGCAGAATTTGATAGGCCCACTCTCCTTTGTTCAGGCTCGCTCTCATTTTAATTTCGTCTAGTTTCTCTGTCCGGGGCCTCGCTCTCTGTCTTGTTATTGCCCCTGAAGTCACAACTAACGGCTTTTCGCTGTACCCGACCAGTCCGCAACAGCGGCTGTCCCTGTAAGATGTATTACGGAGAACAGTAAGACGTAATAGAGGCTGCGGCTCTTGTGTATCCGCTGTGAATATTAAAAGTAATACTATGTAAAGGAAAAGAGAAGATAAAAAAGAAAAACAACCGCGCCGCGCACTATCTAGCCGACGATAAGCCTTACTGAGTACTCCAGATCTCTTGTACATTCCCGATTCTGCATGTTATTGTGTTATGTATTACATCATAGTGAATACTGGCGAAATAAGGGTAAATGGCGTGCATCGGGTGGGCGGAGCGAGACCGATGATGGCTGCAGTAAATACCAGAGTGCGTTGGATTATGTTTTCTGTAAATCAAAGAAAGACCAAAGATCAAAAGACTGCTGACTATCCGCTGATGCCGGCAGCTTCTTGCAGCTTGGTTAGCAGAGCAATAACGCCACCTTTGGGCGTGTGGCAGCAGAGATATGACAGGACAAGAAGAGGGTGTGACCTCTCTGACGTCGGGCTGCACAGAGACCAACTAGACCTGCATGTCGGCATGTGATTACAAAAAAAACACTATCAATATCACCGTGCTCGGCAGTCTACGGGTTGAAGTAGAATATATCGCATTTCTTTACGAGTGCAAACAGCTGAAAGTGAAGATCATGATATTGCTGGTGAATGTATCGGATGTACATTGTAATAAGAAATATTATATATACATGTAGATAGACGTCTTTGGTCGTAGATCGTGGCATCAAAAATTGAATAGAACAATAGAACAGTAGAAAGAAAGAAGAGATAATGTACCGAGTGAGCCATGAGGAATCCGGCAATATGCCAATGCAAAAAGAACAATGAAAGAACAGTGGGACATGAATATAGAACAAATAAATAAATAAAAAATAACAAAACAAAGTGCGCCCTAGTTTTGGGGTATCACCACCGGTTGGTAAAAGTGCAACAAATCAAATGGAATGAAAGAAGACGTGTGGAAAACATAAAAGATGGACAGCACTGCCCTAGAGCCTCGAGTCGGAAGTGGCGGCCGCCGCCGCTGCGGCGGCGGCTGCTGCTGCTCGTCGTGATGGTGCCAGCGAGGATGTAGACACGCTGTTGGTCCGCCAGAGTTCTGGGCTGCCTTGCTCGGGCTGCTCAGTCGGCTGCTCTTGTCCGAGCTGTTGCGTCCGAGTCGGCTCAACCTGGGGCTGCCCCATCTGGTCGTGCGAGATCTGTGCACGTACCGACCGCTCGCTCTCTTCCTCTTCGAGAACACGCGCCAATATGGCGCCATTGCGCTGCGGCGCTGGGATCACGCGGGTAGGCAGGTTGGCGGTATCGACCGTCGGCCGGATGCGCTCACGCAGCTTCTCGGCCTGGTTGGCAGCAAACTCTTCGAACCGTGACCGGATATCCCAGCGGCCGCCATCGTCGTGCGGCACACGGACGTCTGCGTGGGGCGATGTCTGGTGCTGAGGCTGGGATAGCGACTCGCCATTGTCGGAATCGCCGCCAGTCGCACCGCGCCGGAACGGCAGTGCCTGGGCAAGAGAGCGCCAGCGTTTGCTGGATGCGTTGGCTTCTTGCAGCGCCTCTTCTGGGCTGTAGACGGAGTACGTAGCCGTATTGGCAGTATTGGCAGTCGTCTGTGGCTGCGGGGATGCACTGGTCGTCTCATCCGACCCCGCCATGTACATGTTTTCCTGCCCGTGTCCTTCATGGCCTTCGAGACCATGGCCGTGGCCTGAGAGGCCGCTCGAGGCCGTGCTAGTGCTGTTGCTGCGGGACAGCGATATCTGCTGTGTATGCTGCCCTATGCCCGACCCGGACGAGGCAGCCCCGCTCTCCGACACGGGGTGGTACCGCATGACGTAGACGGTGCTGTCTGCACTGGCCGTGTCGGTCCGGCTGACGGGCGTGGCAGCAGGCGCTGGTCGTGACGGCCACAAGGGAGGCTGCAGGCGCCGTGATGTCGAGCCGGAGACCACTGCTGTTGACGGCTCTTGTATTGACACGCCCGTACTATCGATATCGACTGCAGTGCTGTCGGCATTGTCGCCGCCACCGCCGGCGCGCCTTCTTTGTGATATCCGGTTGGTGCTAGAGCCCGACAAATCCCGCAGCTGTGTTGCGTTTCTTGGGTTTCTTGCATCAGCGGTATTGGCTTCCGCATTCTTCTTCCACGGCCGCATGTGGTAGCGGTCGGCAAACGTGGACATGCCCGGCCATATTTGGGCAGCCACACGGCCGGTTCTAGTAGTGGGAGCCGTGTTTGCATTCGAGTTCGTATTTGTATTTGCATCGGCAGCGCCGCCTTCGAGATCGCCGTCTTCGCTGTCGTCGGTGGACTTGGGTATTTTCCCATTCCGAGCTCGCCGTTTTCGTGACCATGAAAAGTCCGACGGCATGATATCCAGCATCTCGTCGCCGTCAAACACTTCGCGGCCGAGAATGCCGTCTTTTTTCTCTTCGCGCTCGAGCGCTTCGATCCGCTCGACCCATTCCCAGACAATCACGCTGGCAGCTGCTGCGCCGACCCAGAGCACATAGTCGCCCCAGCCGGTAAAGTCTGGCTTGCAGATATCGAGGACGAAGAAAACGACAGGCGTGAGGATGGCCAGCAGGGACAGGCCGGCCACGAGGCAAATGTTTTTCATGAGAGGGTGGTAGTACGCATAGCGCTTCTTCATGAACGAGTAGTAGATAACCCACGCCGCATAGAGCACGCCGAGCGCGAGTTCAAAGAGGTAGCTGAGGGCGGGGATGGCGTCGGTAAAAGAGTGGTTGGTGCTGGAGTACAGGAAACTGTTGAGGCAGTCAAAGATGACATCCAGCGTAATCAGGGAAAAGGCAGTCCACTTGATAATGACCTTTTCTCTCTGACGCGGGAACAGCCGGATCAGTGTCTGTGCTTGGGCCAGCCACAGGAACGTGTCTGAGATGATCCGAATCACTTTGAGTTCGGTACCACCCAGCACCTCGTCCTGCATCTCCTTGGCGTTCTGGATGCCCCAGGAGTACTGGTTCTCGGCCACGCGGAAGGTGTCGGCTGTGGCGATTGTGAGCGAAATGGCCACGGTCAAGGCGGCCACTTTCTGGAGCCACGGGCGGCCGCCGATATTCTTGCCGCCCGAGCCACCGTTAGTGAAGCCGCGCCGGCCGAGCACGACAACGCCGCCATCGAGAAAGGAGCGTGGCGTTATTAAGAGCATTATGACGAGGGTGTAGGAGATGACAGTGGTGGAAGCGAGGGCGTAGCATTGTGGAAAGGTTGAGGCGTAAAAGGGGTCGCGGAAGTCCGAGTACTGGGGCGTAGAGTCTGCGGTTTCTTCGAGGCTGAGGTTAGAGTTGTCGGTAGACAGGCTGCTTGTTGTGGTGGTGTCGGAGCCAGCCAGAGTCGGGCCTGAGCCGAGAATGGCAGGTGTGTTTGTGGCGACGCATAATGGGCGGAAGGCGGCTGTGGCAGTGAGGGTGATGGGGTCACTGCCTGGGATATAGAGGATGCCGCCGGCGGGAAGGTTGATGCCATTTTGGCAGTTGTTTTTTGAGGAAGTAGAACGCGTGGTGGGAGTGGCGGCGTCAGATGTGATGACTGACGCCGACACGACGAGATCACGGGCGTCCATCATGGCTCTACGCCCGGGTCGCAACGGCGGCCATCCAAAACTGCACGGTATATTGGATAAGGGAGATGCAAAGCCGTCTATGATGTTGCGGGTGCTGCGGCCATGGGTCCACGGAACGTCGGAAGGGGTCCGGAAGGCGTGGAAAGGGGCGACTTGGTCGTTGAGGTGGGACAGGAGTCGTCGAGGTCGAGATGAGAGTCGTCGAGATGCAGAAGTCTATCTGATCGCGTCGCCTGCTGTCGTCCGGAGTGACCTTTGAACAGTCTATGCAATATCTCAAGTCTATGTCGGCGAGTTGTCAATCGAGTCGTGGAGAATGCCTAGTCATGCAGCAACCCGGTGGCTGATCTTGGTGTCGGCAAGAGTGCGTGGAATGGAGACCAATGATGATCTTTGTCGTCGTAGATGTCGATGGATGCGATGTGTAAATTGCTAATATGCGAATGCGAGTAAACGCGAGAATGCAAATTAAAAAAAATAAGGATAAAGATAACAACGACAACAAAGTGACGATTTGGTACAGTATTGATGATGATTAAAGACGATCGATTGCGTCTACTGCCGTTGTCTGTTGTACGCGCAGAAGGATGAGTGTTTCTGCACAAGTCGAGAGAGAGTTTGGGGAGTCTGAGGCTGGGCGCCGAGAAAGAATCGAGGGTCTTAGCGTGTGCAAAGGGGGCGGCTGTGCGGTGGGTAGTTGTGGTAGCGGTACAGAGTAGAGGCAGTCGAGGCAAAAGGGAATTGGCTGGGGTGGGTGGAGGGGGGTAATACTGGGAGACCGGAGACCAGGCAGTACTACCACTGTATGTGTACAAAGTACTATGTAGATATGGATAATGAAGAGGCAAGGAATCTCCGTTATTAATGATACAAAAGATACAAGATAGGATGAAGAATTAGACCGTTGCAGAAGATGGAGAGTGAGGCATCGCGATATTGGAAATAAGGTGAAGAAGAGGAAAGAGAGGGGATGTGAGAAGGGACAGAGGAGGGGGCGTTTAGAAAGAGAGCAGAGAGCGTAATAATTACTGAGTAGAAAAGAGGGAAGAGGAACGAGGAATGGAAAAGGAAGGAGACAATATTGAAGAAGGTGACAAAACAGGAAAGAACGAATGACTGGCCAGGCCACACCACAAAGCGAGTGAGCAATGAGACTCAGCAGCAGACAGCGGCAGCGCGTGAGACTACGGTGTAATACTACGAGAATAACGGGAAGGTAGAAAGGACCTCAGAGACACAGACGAGGGGGGCACCATACTTTGCACGAAGGAAGGAGCGATGGACTAGACTAGCACGCTAGAATGCAATATGCTAGAAGATTGAGAGAGTGGAAAATGGGGAAGAACGAGAAGACAAAAGAGGGAAGGAGCAAAGGGGGAGTGGAGGGAACGGGAGCACGCTTGTGTAATAACGCATGCATGCCAGAAGGGGAAGTCGTTAGTACAGAGTATTAAGAAGGTACAGAGGTACAAGCCTGCAGGCTTGCGCTGTGGTTGAAAGTTTGTTGAACCGATTCGAGCAGACGACGGAGCAAGCATGTACATAGGACCATAGTAGCTACAATAGTAGAGTTGGAAGTATATGTGGGCCCTCTATGTACATAGTAGCGTACTTGTGGGTAGTGGAGGGGCCTGAACGCTGTGTTTACCATGTCAGAGTACGCCCGCAGAGTGTGAGGACTAGTATTGTTTGTTCGTAGGGTATTGACTTTGACTTTTTCTATTCATTTCATTTGATTGTTTCAATGCCTGTGAATATCATGGGTCTCTCTGCGCGCTGGGATGGATGCTATTGGCGCAATGTTGGCTGGCTGTGTCGGGCGCGCGTAGGTGGACGGCCTGTGTTTTGTGTTCGAATATTGTGTTTTGGATGTGTTTTGGGTGCAGAGTGCAGAATGGCCGTCGATCTGTGTCTGCAGTTCAGTTGATGGGTGATGATTGGTGAGAATGTGCGTGTGCGATGTGATTGTGCGAGATGCATGACTGACAGGCAAGATGCGAAAAGGACAAAAGACAGAAAAGCGAGAAAAGAGAGAAGAAAGGAAAACATAGAAAGAGCCGGGTTGTAGATAGACACCGAAATACAGAGAGACAGTAAATAGAAAAAGAGTACTCACAGTGAAAGGCTAAATCCAAGAACCGAAAGCGAAAGAAAGAAGAAAGAAGAAAGCAGGCAAAATTGTGAGATTAACCAGAGGGGATTAACTATAGAAGCAGCTTCCTACTACTAGAGGATTGACTAGGGCAAAAAGGCAAGAGACACACACGGAATAGGATAAAAAGCCCGTTGAGGTGCAAAAGTACCGGCACTATGGGATGAAGGGCAGAACAAGCATTGACGGATCTCTTGTGTGCTTTGTTTGAATCATTTGTATTTGTATTTAAATCATGGGTGCTAATTGTTCTCGAATGGCCAGCACTGCTGTTGATGTCAAAGCGCCCCCTTGTCTGCGGAATGGGAAGGGTTGAATAGAGTATTGATGCTATATACATAGTAGAGTACACGGAATATGAGTACGAGTAATATCTACTACTACTGAATAGGCTATCCTTGTACATAGTAGATTACCGTATACGTATCTCGCATTCGCCGTGTTGGTTTTGTGGTTTCGTGCAGAGCATAGCACGGGGCTGGTGAGGTCAGATGATCGTGTTCAGACAGACATGCAGAGTACGTTCGAATACCATCAAGCAATGCAAAGCACGGAAAATAGAATACAAGACAAGACAATACAATACGATAAAAACAAATAATGACAGCAGCCAAGATTGTGATGCTTGTTTGCCCAACGGCAGCGGGAGCGGACTGGGCAGACAGGACAAGAGATGACAAGGACAGACAAGGAAAAGAAGCAAAGACAAGAGAGGGGAAGACGAGAAGACAAGAAGAGGAAGAAGAAGAGAAGGCGGATCGAAGAAACGACAAGAACAGAAGCGAAGAAAAGACTGGGCAGACATGGCAGCGGACGACAAGACTGGCCCAGCGGAACGGCTGTTTGCCGAGTAATGCACCCTTGGTTAGGTCAGCGTCTGACTAAGCATGCACTATGCACTGTTATCTCACGTCCCCTCCCACATATCACTCTCTTCTGGTCACAACTACTGGGCTATGCATTGACTGGGCTGCATGTGCATCTTGGCACAAGTGATCCTTTAAATTGGCATGTGTACTCGTACTTGCTCGTACTGGTGCTCATTTGCTTTTACTTATTTAATGCGACGTGTTGTATATGAGTGTTATTATTGATTTGAAAGTGGCATGTAGCATATTCAAAGCGTGCTGTGTATTGCCCACGATATAACTCATAAATTCAGGATATTCTCAAAGTGATATTAAGACATTCCCAACACGACAGCGACCTCGGAAGACAGACAGGCAGGCAGACAGACAGACAGACAGACAGACAGACAGACAGACAGACAGACAGACAGACAGACAGACAGACAGACAGACAGACAGACAGACAGACAGACAGACAGACAGACAG